>CM041297.1:88949520-89549520 GCA_023052935.1 Piezodorus guildinii
AAGGGTTTTTTGGGTTTCCAAACCCCAAAAAATTTTTTTTTTTTTCCATTTCCTTTAAAATTAAATTTTCCTTTTTAAAATTTAAAAAAATTTTTTTTTTAAGGGTTTTTTAAAAAAATTTTTTTTTTTAAAAAAAAAACAAACCTTTTTTTAAAAAAAAAAATTTTTTAAAAAAAAAATTGGGGGAAAAAAAAATTTTGGGGAAAAAAAAAAAAAAAAATTTAAAGTGGGGAAAAAAAAAAAAAATTTTTTTTTTTTTTAATTTTTTTTTTTTGGGGGGTTTTTTTTTTTAAAAAAAAAAGGTTTTTAAAATTTTTTTTTTTTTTTTTTTTGGGTTTTTTTCCCTTTTAAAATTTTAAAAAAATGGGGTTAAACCCCAAAACCCAAAAAAAAATTTTTTTCCCCCCTTTAAAAAAAAAATTTTTTTTTTTTAAAATTTTTTTTTCCAAAATTTTTTTTTTTTTTAAAAAAATTAAAATTTCCCGGGAAAAATTAGGGGAAATAAACCCGAAAAAAAAACCCCCCCCTTTTTTTTTTTTTTCCAAAATTTTTTTTTAAAAAATTTTACGTTCCCCCAATTTTTTTAAAAAGGGGGGGCCCCCCGGGGGGTTTTTTTTTTTTTAAAATTTTAAAAAAAATTTTTTTTTAAAAAAGGGGAAAAATTTTTTTTTTTAAAACCCCTTTTTTTAAAAAAAAAAAAAATTTAAAAAAAAAAATTTAAAGGTTTAAAAAATTTTTTAAAAAAGGGTTTTTTTTTTTTTAAAAAAAAAATTTTTTTTTTTTTTTTTTTCCCTTTCTTTTAAAAAAAATTAAAAAAAACCCTTTTTTTTTTTAAAAAAATTTTTTCCCGGTTAATTTTTTTAAAAAGGGGGGTTTTTAATTTGGGTTTTTTTTTTAAAATTTTTAAAAAAAAAGGTTAATTTGGGGGGGGTTTTTTAATTTTTCCTTTTAAAAAAATTTTTTTTAAAAAAATTTTGGGAAATTTTAAGGGGGTTTTTTTTTTGAAATTTTTTTGAAAAAAGGGGGTTTTTTAAAAAAAAACTTGGGGGGGTTTTTTAAATTTTTTCCCTTTAACCCCCTTTTTTTTAAAAAATTTTTTTTTAAAACAAAAATTTTTTAATTTTTTTTTAAATTTTTTTTTTTAAAAAAAATTAAAAAAATTTTTTTTAAAAAAAAATTTAAAAAAAATTAAAAAAAATTAAAATTTTTTAAAAAAAAATTTTTTTCCCCCCCCTTTTTTGGGGTTTTTCCAAAATTTAAAATTTTTTTTTTTTTTTTTTTAAACATATTTTTTTTCCCCAAAATTTTTTTTTTCCCCAAAAATTTTTTTTTCTTAAAAATTTTGTTTTTTTATAAAAAAAAAATTTTTTTAAAAAAAAATTCCCCCCGGGAAAAAAAAAAACCCCCCCCTTTTTTTTCCTTTTTAAAAAAAAATTTTAAATTTTTTTTTTAAAAAATTTTTTAAAAAAGTTTAAAAAAAAAAACCCTTAAAAACCCCCAAACCTTTTTTTAAAAAAAAATTTTTTTTTTTAAAAAATTTTAAATTTTTTTTTTTAAAAAAATTTTTTTTTTTTTTTTTTTTTCCTTTTTAAAAAATTTAAATTTTTCCCCCCCGGTAAAAAAAGGGGGAAACCCCCCGGGGGGGGGGGGTTTTTTAAAAATTTTTAAAATTTTTTTTTAAAAAAAAAAAAAAAGGGGCCCCCAAAAATTTTTTTTTTTTAAAAAAAAAAATAAAAAACCAAAAAAAAATTTTTTTTTTTTTTTTAAAAATTTTTTAAAAAAAAAAAAATTTTTTTTTTTTTTCCCCCCCAAAAACCCCAAAAAAAAAAAAAAAAAAAACCCCTTTTTGGGGAAAATTTTTTAAAAATTTTTTTTTAAAAAAACCCCAAAATTACCCTTTTTTTTTTTAATTTTTTTCCCTTTTTTTTTTAAAAACCCAAAAAACCCAAATTTTTTTTAAAAAATTTTTTTTTTTTAAAAATTTTTTGGTTTAAAAAAAAAAATTTTTTTAAGGGATTTTTTTTTTCCCTTTAAAAAAAATTAAAAATTTTTTAATTTTAAAAACCCCCTTTTTTTTAAAAAAAAATTTTAAAAAAAAAAATTAAAATTAAAAAACCCCAAACCCTTTTAAAATTTTAAAAAATTTTTTGGGGGAAGGGAAAACCCTTTTTTCCAAAAAAAATTTTTTTTTTGGGGGGGGGCCCCCTTATTCCCTTTTTTTAAAAAAGGGTTTTTTTTAAATTTCCCCCCCCTTTTGTTTAAAAAAAAATTTTTTTCCCCCCGGCCCCGGGCCCCAAAAAAAACAAAAAAAAAACCAAAAAAAAACCCCTTTTAATTTTTCCAAAAACCAAAGGGGGGGGGGAAAAAAGAAAAACCTTTTGGGAAAAAAAAGGGGAAAAAACCAATTTAAAAAAAAAAATTTTTTAAAAAAAAAATTTTTTTTTTAAAAAAAAAAAGGGGTTTTTTAAAAATTTTTTAAAAAAACAAAAATTTTTTAAAAAAAAAAAAAAAGGGAAAAAAAAAATTTTTTTTAAAAAAATTTTTTCCCCCCCCCCTTTTTTTAAAAAAAATATTTTTTCCCCCCCTTTTTTTTTCCCCCCCCCCCCAAAAATTTTTTTTTTTTTTTTTTTTAAAATTTTTAAAACCCCCCCAAAAAAAAAAACCCCCCCCCCCTTTTTTCCCCCCCAAAATTTTTTTTATTTAATTTTTTTGGATTTAAAACCCCTTTTAAAAAAATTTTTTTTTTAAAAATTTTTTTGGGCCGGGAAAAAAAAAAAACCCAAAAAAAAAAAAAAAAAAAAAAGGGGGGTTTTTTTTGGGGGGGGGGGGGGGGAAATAAGGGGAAAAGGGGGGGGAAAAAAAGGGGGAAAGGGGGGGGGGGGAAAAAAAAAAATTTTTTTTAAAATATTAAAAAAAAAAAAAAAAAAAAATTTTTTGGGGGGGGCCCCCAAAAAAAGGGGTTTTTTTTTTTTTTTTTTTAAAAAACCCCCATTTTTTTTTTTTTAAAAAAAATTTTTTTTAAAAAAAAAAATTTTTTAAAAAAATTTTTTTAAAAATTTAAATTTTTTTTTTTTTTTAATTTTAAATTAAAAATTTTTTAAAAAAGGAAAAAAAAAATTTTTTTAAAAAATTTTTTTTTTAAAAAAGGGAAAAATTTTGGGGGTTTTAAAAACCCAACATTGGGGGTTTTAAAAAAATTTTTTTTTAAAATTTTTTTTTCCCCCAAAAAAAATTTCCCTTTTAGTAGTGAAACAGTAATAAAATCTAAAAAAAATTGAGATGAATATGATCTTTAACTTAAAAATTTTATGGTCTACATAGGAGATTAATCGTTAAATAAACTGATAGTGTAACTAATATGTATACTAAAATCTTGTGTCACGGTGTTTGCGGTTGCAATCCTCCAAAACCGCTCCTCCGATTTTAATGAATTTTACCAGTATAATTTGCTAAGTACGTTAATAGTCGTTAAGTATATATTTTATACCGGCAAGTGATGTGGGTGTCCCAGCCCATAATTATTTTTATATATTTTTTTTATTTGGCATCAAAATACCTGCGACCCCAAATTTGTACTCTTCTTTTCTCACCAACGTTTTTTTTAAATCACGATCTTAGTATTTTTGTTGGAACAATATCCAAAAAAATTGACCGACCTTCATATTTCAAAAAGAACGAAATTATTTATGTTGTTGAATGGCAGATGATGGCCGCCTCATCGAACTTACAGCCACAGATACGGAAAATATTGTTGACAAGCGTTGCGTAAATTTGAAGGTGTCATCGCTACGGATCCAGATTCAATCTTTTAGAACCTACAAAAATTAAAATAGTAAATCAAATAAAACAAAATGAACTTTTAAGAGGTCAGAAAATAAGTCCGTTACTTTAATAAAGTATTTTGTAATAGATCCCGTCCCCACACACTTACATTACATTAGTTATTTTTTATTTAACAACCAAAATATTTACTTATTTAATTTATAATTTATTTGGCAGAACAACGATTCGCTGTATTAATCGTTAGTTTATTTGTTGATATTATATATAAGAATTAAATTGTATTTGTAAAAATTAGTTTAAACAGAAATTTCTAGATGGGGGGGCTCCAATGCCAGCTCCCCCCCTGAGAAGGGTGTGCTGGTGGGGGTTGGCTGAGCGACCAGTCTATTGCCAGCGGAGGTCAGAGCTATACCACTTCAGGTAAGTTCCCCTCTGCGTCTTCTAGTTCTGTCATCGCAAATCTCCAATAACACAACTAACCATCAATTTTATTTTTACTCAAGGTCTCAATGACATGTACCTGTGGAAACTCATTTCTTCATTAATGTTTAAAATACTGACTTTATATTTTTCATCAGTGGAAAATAAAATTGTGATTAATTTATATACATTGAATGTAATTCTGGGCAGGTAAATTTTTATTGCCATACGTTTATTATGGAATAGGACAGAGATTTTCGTACCCATATACATGTACATATTGTCCAAATTGAGTAGATTAAAGATGAAGGTAAGAATAAAAAAACGTGAAATAGAATTTTGGCCTCACAGTAAATGTAAAGATGTTGTTATCCTTTTCGTTCGACGGAATGTTTTTCGAAATTCATAATATTTTACTTTATTTAATATCATGTTATAATATGAACTATGAGGTCAATTATAGATACATTTATTAAGTAAAAATCTGTATTAGTGCTGATAAAAAGTACGTTTTATATGCTCAGTAGAAAATGTTTTGTTTTTTTAAATCGAGTTTTTTTTTATTGCATATTTTATTGTTAGGTATGTATGTATTAGATAATGATGAACTTTAGGCTATGAGATAATTTAAAAAAAAAATGTATTTTTGTATAATGAATAATATCATGAACGAAAAAGTAGTTTTCAGCAAAGCAGGATGGGTAAGGTTTTTTTTTATCATTTTTTTTTATATATAGTAAACAATTTAAAAGACATTTACCACGGATCGGTACATGTCCCTTCCGATAACAAAGAACGTGTTAATAGCTGAGTAATAATTATAAATAATATTCATTATACAGTTTCATTATAATGCATATTTTATTGTTAGGTAGGTATTAGAAAATGATAAATTGTTAAGCTATTAAATAATTGTTTTAAAAACTATTTTTATATAATAAAAAATATTAAGAACAAAACAATAGTTTTTAGCATAGCAGATGGTGTACATTTTTTTTTAATATTGTAAACATTTAAAAAAAAATACTACGGATCGGTACATATATCTATAGCTAACAAAGAAAATGTTTATACTAAGTAATAATAATTAATAAAATATTTATTTTACAGTTAGGTATATAAGCAGTGATTAACATGTTCGTTGCTATGAAATTCGACATATTAAATTGATTGATCCCATATTGACAGAGAAATAATTCTAAATTATTGTGTAAAATATCCTTAAAAAAAAAAATATTTTATTAGATCAAATCGTAACGTTTCGTAAATTTAGTATTTGCAGCGTTGCGTTGTAAGTACTGGTACGTTTTTTAGGCATTAAAAGATGATTGATGGAACTTTTTTAAGTGATATATAAATTCCAGATTTAGTGAGATAAAAAGAAAAAAAAAAGAAATAAGAAGTATGTAAAGTTATTTAATTAAACCTAATTTTCTAAAATTGCAGGTATGTCATTAAACTCCCTCATGTTTCACAAGAAAAACCTTTACCTCTAACAAGCCATGAAGAGCATTGGGTTCAGTGCATAGATTCCTAGTTTGAATGCAAACGGCGCAAAAGTAGGTGATTAGGAGGGTGAGAGGGTTTTTCCCCAATTTAGAGGCTGGGTAGGAAAATAAAAATAAGAGAATACCTAATTATTCTGCCGCAGGCGATTTCAAACCCTAAACCCGAAAAACAGTTTTTTTTTGTGTTCTATCTACTGAACCACATCGCTCTTTATTTACTAGATTGTAACAAAGTCATAGCGTTTAAATAATTAACAAGTATATTTTTTATTTCATTGTTCAAAATGCCACTTACCTTGTTCAAGCGTCTTTTCTTCGGAAATAAGATCACACTCATATAAGAGGCCCACATGGTTCAAATTCAAATTCAAAGAAATGCTTCCCGATCCAAAAAGGTTGCTTTAATAACTTTAGTTAGCATACTTATTGTCTACAAACACTATTTGAAAAATTAAAAAACCTGGTACGAGCAACACAGCTTTTTTTAAAGTCATATGTTTTTTTTATGATTACACACAAGTGAAAGTTCACTTACCTCCGTTGCTAAAATCAATTTAAGAATTTTTAAATACACTTAGAAATAAAATTGAATTGTTAAGGAATCAATTGCATATAATTTGAGTAGAAACATGTGTTTAATTAAATATAAATTACCAATTATATTATTATCTACGACAATCAGTTAGATTTTTATTCAGCTTTTTGTCACTTTCCATTAACTTTTACAGTTTTGTGTTTCAGACAGTATTTATGCGTAATTAATCGCCGATATTACTGTTTTTATGCTCAAAAATACAAAAATTGTATTAAAAAAAAAACAACTTTGTTTTCTCCTTTAGTTGGATATCATATTCGTTCAAATTATGTATTTATCCGTTTTTTATCAATGCTAAAAAGATGATATAGTTATTAATATAATCCAAAAAATGAAAGGTACTTTAGAAAAAGAAAATTCCAAAATTCGGCATTTAAGCCTGTCGAACTATTTCAATCAGAACATAACCTACATCATATTAAAAACCAATTAAACTTTACATCGATATAGAGAGTTTAATAACAATCGTTGGAGCCGTTTTTGAGAAAATCGTTAAAAAGTGCTAAACACATGGTATAACGTGGCTTTTCTGGTTAATTAATTCAAATTAATTTTGATGAAAAAGGTATACATCTCAGGCGTATAGTTGTCTTAAATATATAATTTTAGTATCTTATGTCTTTTTGTTTTCGCGCTAAACTTACCACACACCGACAAACAGATCTTATCTCGGGACTTGGTCATATGTACTCAGGAGACCTTAAAAGGTGTATTTCCGGTGAAAACTTGAATTCGGAAATTTTCACGATCACAATACGTTTCCTTACTATATATTTCATATTAAGGAAAATTTAAATATAAACATTTATATGCTACATTGCATAAACATTTGTACAATTTTCTTTTTAATTAATTTTTTTTACCGGATAAACGCGAATAAATGTATTGATAAAAATAATAATAAATGATAAAATATTAGTTCAAAGGAATCACCACAAACTATTTATGACTTTGGATGTGTCATAACATCTGGATTCAATAACATTATTATTATATTGCTAAATTTACGTCCGAATTGTATATACCTAAATATTTCATGACTGGTTCTTAAGAAATATATATTATAAAAGTGTACGAAAAAGTAGTTGATAAAAACTTTAATGTTATATTTAATTTGTTAAAAATAAATTAAAATGGATGGTGCTGTTTTAAGTTCCTTGATCAGTTAGGACCTGAGAATAGGTAGTTGGGCCGGTCGGAACAAACTTGGCCCCTCACAAATTGGATGGGTTCTTTTTTATCTATAGTCTACTCAGGAAACGAACAACAAAAAGTTACTTTTACAAGGAAGTTTTATTGAGAGTGAACTTGTGCTTGTACGTGAAGAAGTCATTAACTTTTTCACAAATTAGCTCATTTTTATATTTATGACGTGCACTATATGTTATAATTAAAACTCATCTCAAAGGCATAATAGGAATAGTGAAGATCGTAAAACATTTTTAAAAAAAGGCTTAGTCGTGTTATGAAGTATAAAAATGATTTATAGCATCATGAAATTTCTTTTTAACGATTTCTGTAAGTTTCGTCTAATAGTCCAATATTAAAAGTACTTTTAAAAGGATATGATGGCAAAAAAATAACATTAATAAAATATATATATATATATATATATATATATATATATATATATATATATATATTTATTGTATTACACTCTAAAGCATTGATTCACATTAATTAAAAGTGTAAATGTTCATTTATTTTAACAGGTTAAACAAAAATATCATCAAAACTAAATACACCATAGTGGGTATAATTAGTTGACCGTTGAGAATTACTGAAGGAATTAGTCCGGGTGGCGGTCATTAAAAGAAACAACTGAATAGTTAGTTAGTCAGTTTTACTACATATAGTTTATACATTATTATTCTTACTATTGTATTATATTGTTTTTACTTAAACAATCTTGTTAAAACATCTTCTAATACCGTTATGATGTTATTAATATTGTAGGTTTAATCTGAACACTTCCTTTTATGTTAATATTACAATTTTACTCATTGTTGTCAGATCCCGTCTAGAAATGTGGTACGTATTTTCCATTTTACCCAACTTTTTGTACGTACTTTCCTGTCTACCTGCCTATATTCCTTATTCCCAAATTGTACCTAGTTTCCACTCACCTACCAGACGGTACGTATCTCCACTGTACTCCATTTTTTTAATGTTTTTTATTTCATGTAATTTTTTCTTATATATTTGTACATTATCTTTAGTCATTATCTGGTCTGTATAGCTCTCATTAGTATACCTTTATCATTGTAATTTAATTTATTTCTTTACACATCTAGTTCTTTTTATGTTATAATATTGACATTTTCTAGCGTAATAGTTATTTTTTTAAGAATAGTATTTTTAATCTGATTTTAAATGTATCCTTTTTGTATCTTTTTAGCCCTGATGATGACCCACAATGGGGGTCGAAACGTTGGCAAACAATAAAATAGTTGAAACTATTCAGTTGTTTATTTTAATGACCGCCACCCGGACTAATTCCTTCGGTAAAAACACCATAATAAAAAAATATTAAAATAGCGTTTATTTAAAATTAAAATGATTCTTATATTTTTAAATTTCTTATAATTATGAAAATACTTTGAAATAAAAATATAATTTATAAACAATTATTGTTATTATTTTCTATAATATTTTTATTCTTTTTGTTTTTATTTAGAAATAAATATAGTAACATATTTATAAAATATTTAGGGCTAAATTTTTAAGTAAATAATAACTGAATCCGTTACCCCAGCGATATCCATGTTGCTATGACTTGACAAAAATTTACCAACTTTTGCGAATCATTTTTTTTTTTTTTATTTATAAATATTTCCAGTTAAATTTCAAATATAAAGCGCTTAGTAAAAAATAAAAAATATACGATGTTTTCTATTTATCTTTTATTACATAAGAAGAGCAATTTATTTTGCAGAGTCTATATTTTATATATTCAAATGCGTTAAATATTCTCTTAACAAAGATGTATCAAAAGTTCATACACATCTGCAATAATTATTTTCTGATATATCCAGATATTTTTATTTGCTGCTAATTTAGTTTTCAATCTATTATTAAAACTTATATAAAATGATCCCTAATTTGTTATTAGGGATATTACTAGGGCTAGCTCCACATTATTTGTTTTTCAAAATTAGAACATTGCATGTGATTTTTTCTAACAAATAGACCAATAAAAGCCAAGATCGAGTAGGCTGAAAAACGTGTTTAATGTGTAAAAATTCGTTATTGATATGAAATTGTTAAAATTGATATAACTAAAGCAAAGCACGTAAATCGCAATTATCACAGCAACAGTTACAGCGTTGTATGTTGAAAATATTTTTTTAACGACCCAGATTTACTCAGAAGGGTCATAACTGGTGACGAATCATGGGTATATGGTTTTGATATCGAAACCAAAGTCCAAGCGTCCCAATGGAAGAGCCCAGGTGAGTTAAGACCGAAAAATGGCGTGGTGCATCAGGAGTTCTTACCATATGGTCGTACGGTCAATAAACAGTATAATCTTGAAGTTATGCGCCGTTTGCGATATATATATATATATATATATATATATATATATATATATATATGTTATTTGAGCTATGAATAATAAATTACTTTTATGAATAAATAATTTCTACACTGTCTTATGTTTTATTAGTGCCTCACTCATATAACTTTATTACTAATATAACTTTATACCTCGCTCATATAATTTGACATCTAAATATAACTAATCTGAAGAGTAAACTATACGTGTAAGATAGGAAATTAGCGGTTTCAATCTTTCATATTCAAAGTTTAATATCCCAACTAGTTTACCATTTACGATTTATCAGTGGTCTATATTAACTTGCGCAATATATAGTTATAGAGTTTAGTCTGTTAATCAAATATCAAATTTAAACAATACAAAATAAGTTTATTCCAAAGGTATTTGACTAATTGTGGGAAACTATGATTGTTAATACTATTTGAAAAGAGCCACTCATCAATAGGAGATTATTATATTAAAAGTAAATATGACGACAATAAGCAAATGACGAATATAATTTTTATTTATAAATGATCCATATATTTTTATTATACTACATGCTTTGACAGCTCGAGTGTTATATTTCGGAATTAGTTAATAACTTAAACTAGTATATTTTACGTATAAAGAAAATTAACTTTTTGTTCAAATCATTAACACAGAGCTCATTTCCTAAAAGTTATTGCGCAAACTCGTAATTGTAATTAGGATGTTTAAGATTGCCTCAAACTACTAGATAAATCTCAATTGAACAGCGATGTCGAATTAGTTTTAACTTGTTTTGTATGTCGATTTGTTTTTAAATGGTGTAAAATAATCGGTTTATTGTAGTTGTTTTCATCAGAGCTTCTCCCCACAAAGTACGGAACCTCAAATGATTTGCATTTCATCAGCAACGTGGAATAAAAAGATATAACACGTTTCTCCTTCACTGTCGGCCCGCAGAGGAATGTGACCCAGCTTGTGATAGGGTCGCATTGGAGGATGGCTTCCGTTTTCTCACACGATTTCTCGCGTATCATGAAAATATAATTCGCTTCATGCCCATATTGAGAAATATTACTGTAAGTGTTTTTTTATATAATTCTGGAGGAACCTCTCACAATAGACCTTAAAATCGTTATTTCGTATTTATATCATGGGAAGTCTAAAAATCAGATCTCAACATGTTTTTACCTCAGAATGTTAATCGTTTTTAGGGCAGTTTAAAGTGATCAGTATTTAGTAAGAGCCATGTATTTGTAGCCTATCATTGTTACTATATAGTAATAATATTATATTTGAACCGGTTATTATGTATGTATATTACATATAACTGTGAACGTATAAATAGCAAGCCTGTTATTCTTAATGTTGATATTGTTATATGATTTTTAGGTTTATAACGTATTAATTAGATTTATAATCTGTACAGAACCAGCCAGCTCAATTCGTAAAGAAATTGCCCTAAAAACAAATAAATAAATTATTAATACACACTTTTGATATTAATTAGTTTTTCACTATTTTCATGACCTCCACCCAAACTAAATTTTCTTCATGTTTATTGTGATTCTTCACCTTGTATTTTGTTTAAATTTCAACGAGTATAAAATAAAAAAATAATAATAAAAAAAGGGTTTTATTCTTATGGCAGTCGTCTAATAAACCTTACAAATTTTAACTATATCCTCCTTTAAAGTACCAATGAGTTTGTTAATTTGTAATATTTTACCATTCCTCATTATTATTAATGATTAGTGTAATATAAAAATGGAAACTTTTTTTTTAAATATATTTATTGGGATATATACAATTTGTTTCAAAATGAACAAAAGTAACAGTGATATGAGACCACATTCATACAGTATTTACAACAAAGAATGATAAAGTCGAATTACATAACAATAAAAAATAAAATAAAATTTATATATATATATATATATATATATATATATATTTATTTATATATAGATATATATATATATATATATATATATATATATTTATTTATATATATATATATATATATATATATATATACATAACAAAAAAACACCTACCTAATTAAACATAATTAAAATAAATAAAAATATCAAAAATGTAAACTATGAAATAATTTTAAAATCAACTAAATTAGATAAAGTTGCCCAAGCTAGAAAATTTTCTTCGTCAATAAGAGTTTTATTATTAAATTTATAGCATTCAGAAACTTAGGATTCGGTTTAAATATTATCTTCTATATAAAGTCGTTTAAAGAAAAGTAGAGTTAGGAAGGAGGTATACACTTAAGTTATAAGTTAAATATAATGTTATAAAATGAATGATAATTCTATCCTGGGTCGAGTGGTCTAGAAATATCGAAAAAGTACAATATAAATAATAATTGTCTGGTCTTTTAAGACTTTAGAATAAAATTTCACAGATGAATTTTGTAACAATGAATAATAGTTAAATATTACGACTAATAGTCTAGGAGATAGAAAAATAATTGATGTTTACAAGTGGCCAATGATAAGGCTTTACGAATGGATATAGGAAATGAATAAAACGTTAGCGCGATTGACAAATGATTTTGATCTGTGGAAAGAAATTCACAAGTTAATTGGTTGGGATCTAATGTTTACTATATGGACAAAGGAACATGTGGTATGCATATGGAGAATATAAAGAGGTTTTTCTTTGTTTTAAAAGATCGGAAATATAGACACCATGGAGGTATTTTTCGTCGGCAATATATCCAATTCAACTTTGTATAGTTAGTTACTTGACACATTAGAGCTTCTTGGAATTCCATATGTGAATTTAATGAAGTAATTGAGACGTTGATTTCCAAAAGGTACTAAAGGACGTTTTTTACGAAATTGATATTTTGTATTTTTACCATTTAGTTTATCAAAATCATATATTTGATTTTATCTAATGAACACTCAAGTCCTTTAAAAACGTGAATTAGAAATGCTATTATTTCTAAAGATTCTAATTAAAAATGTAGTTTCATTCCAAATCATACTAATACATTTCATTCCATTAGTTTAATATGATTTTATTAATATATTAAAAAAAAATTCTAATAAAAGATTCTAAATAGTCAAATAAGTTGGTTTAATAATATAGTTGTTGGGATGAGTGACGTTAAAACGAAATAAAAAAAAGATGGGCTAACGTAGACTCGATCCCGTTTTGAAAAGAGCTGGTCTTGAGTACCTAATAAACTTGAGATAAAATTAAAAATAACAAAATAAATAAAAGTTTAATAAAAAAATGGGGAAAATTTACAAAAAATATAAAAACCATTTGATTTATATAAAAAAAAATCTTTTATTAACCAAACTGTAAAAAAAAAGTTTTAAAATTGGGTTAGTATGTTAGTACTACTACGAATGGTACAAAAAATGAACAAATATAATGAGAAAAAAAAATTATCAAGGATAGTTATCTGTCCATAAATTCTTCGGCTCCGCACGACGTGTAGGCGATTCTGAAAGGACGGTGATCCTCTGGAAGGACGGTTATCTTCAAAAAGACGAGACGAAGTCCTGATCAAAAAATGGTTTGAAGATGCCAGACAAGAAAAGCGTGCTCTCAGCTTACTAGTGGGATCGGTACTGGCTTGAGGGCAAGGGGGGCACTCTTATCTGGCTAATCCCTAACTACACAATTGAATAGAACACGTAAACTAACAACAATATATAAATATCTTCCTCATTAAAAAAAACTATTTTTAATTTAATTTAATTTTTAAATTCTAAACAAAATATACAGTTAAAAAAAATATAATGTTCAAGCTCAAACAATAGTAATTTTTCGCGCTTCCTGTAAAATTTCCTAGGATGGATACAGTACCTTTTGGAAACCTTACAATTCATCAGTCCCTTGAGTCTCATTTTCAAATTTCTCTGAGAGCTTAGCATATACGAGACAACCGTAATCAAACTGGGGTAAATAAAAAAAGAGACCAGTAGTATACGGGCTTTAGTTGCTTTAAAATCACGAAATCTTAGTAAATGTTTTAGGATAACTATGGATTTTTGGATGATTTGAGAAATATGGTTACTCCAAGATAGGTTTTGATCAATAATGATTCAAAGGTTTCTTACTGAGGCGTGGAAGTGAATAGGCAGTCCATTGGTATAAATCTGGGGATGGTATGGAAGAGAACTTAAAAGGTGCTTGGAACCGATGAGGATGGCCTTGTTTTTTCCTTTATTCAGGTTCAAATGATTGATTGTAGCTCATGCATTGATATTATCAATATCATGTTGCAGCTTTTAGATGGGCTCAAACGTTTCGAAAAGATGGAAGGAAAGAAAGATTTGCAGATCATCTGCATATATGTAGTTGGTATTGTGTTTGGCGGATTTAGTGAGAGAGATCATTTATATAGATGGAAAAAAGATTTGGCAAGAGTGAGGACCCCAGAGTGATTTGGATAAAGAAGTAATATAATAACATATATTGTTATGGTATTTAATATGAAATAAATTTTTCGATGTAAAAACTGTATTTTAAAATTTCTTTCAAGTTGGAAGGGTCGTTAACTCTTTGACAGCCAACTATGAGCCGTAGGTTATTTACCTGCCAAAGACGCAAACTATGAGTTATCTCGCAGCTATAACACGCTGAAGAAAGACGTAATGTGATCTCTTCGGCCCGACATCTGAAGTATAATTAAGGAATATATACATACAACATATCCGACTCGGTTTTGGACGTATTATCTCGTAGTTTCCACTACGATATGACTCGTTACACTCTTTAAGCTTTTAGTGATTAAATAACTTTTTTAAAATTTAAATATTGTTAAATTAAATTAGGGATTGGAATACTTGAATATTCCGCAGCAGCCAATGAGTAAGAGTTGTTTGACTGGCGCGGGTCAATCCATTTGAAATCGTCCAATTTTCATTAATTTTGTCGCATTTTTTATTTTCGTGATTTTTTAACCGGTTATTACTTATTCTTTCGTGAATATAAAAACATAAATACATTTATTTTCTAGCCAATACTTTTAGTGTTGCACCCATTTAAGTCAGCTTCAAGAGCAAAAACATGTGATAGGAAAATCTTTCTAGTTCCTGTATTTTTTAGGTATCAAATCAAATAAAAACAAAATTAACAATAAGATAAGGACATGCTTTGTATTTTTTGTCCGTATACTATTATAGTTTTGGTCCTTACAACACGTTAGTCTAAAAATAGAGTTTAAAAAAAATCACGAAAAGTTACATCAACTGAAATGTTGGGCGCGTTATGACCAGGAAAAAAATGCTTAATTATTTTTCCTTATATAGCCTTATCATTGAACTACTTGTTTTATACAGCCACTAAATTTTATTTTATCGCACTTATCATATAGAGGTATAAACTGTATGGTTTTCACAATTTTTCACTCAGTCCTTTTTGATATATTTTGCCGTATATATTACTTAGTTGGAAAGTAATCCTTCTTTGAAACTTTATATTTAAAAAGTATATAGCATTACACGATCAAAATTTTTAAACCAAGTAGTGCAATGATAAGCCTATATAAGGAAAAATGATTAAGCATGATAATCATTTTTAATCTCCCTCGTCATAGCGCGCTAAAGGTTTCAGTTGATGTAATTTTTCATGATTTTTTAAAACTATATTCTTGGTTACTTAGGTAATCTGTTGTAAGGACCAAAATTATATAAAATGCCCTCATAATCATTGTAGGTTTTGTTTGATTCTTAAATTTGCAAAATTACCGGAGATAATTTTTCTAAAGAAAACGTTATTTTAACTGTTAAGAGAATTGTATTACTCCGGAACCAGCTTAGTCTCAAAGACCAAATCTATATCACCTAAACATATCGTATAGAAAGGTAATCTGTAGTAGTTCCATAATTTTACTCTAAGTCCCTTTTGAGATTATTCCGTGTATGTTCTCAAGATCGAATTTTTTACAGCAAGTAGAACTATGACTAAGTCAAATTTTCAAACAACTTTCTTTACTATTTAAGGGATGAGTCATACGGACAAAAAATACAAAGCATGTCCTTATCTTATTGTTAATGTTTGTTTTGATTTGATATCTACAAAAATACAGGAATTAGAAAGATTTTCCCATCACATGTTTTTGCTTGTGAATCTGACTTAAAACGGCTGTAACACCAAAAGTATTGGCTAGAAAAAAAATGTATTTATGTTTTTATATTCACGAAAGGATAGAGAATAACTGGTCGAAAAATCACTAAAATCAAAAATGATGAGCGACAAGGTCTGAACGATTTCAAATGGATTGACCCGCGCACTAGATTTTCGATATATCTGTTGACAGCAAATGGTGTAGCCATGAAATAAGATCATACCTTGATTTGAAGTACTTCGCTCATTCTATTTAAACTCTCATCATTGACAATGTTTTCCAGTAATAATTATTCATACCGATATTTATTCCACTCCTAACTTCGAAAATCAGTTATCGATTACTATTTCGAAGAAAAGAGCAATCGGGAACTTAGGTCATTAATGTTTATCCTGGAAGGCCGTTCCAATGGTATCAGTGGCTTTTCCAGCTTTATAGCTTAGCAATTAAAAAGTTTAATAAAATTCTTCTACTCCCTTCATTAATTCAGCTTCGAAGTTATGAATTTAATGACCATTAATTGATGATTCCTGTTTAGTTCGATCATCATTAACTTAATTTCGGACCTAAGATATTCCAATTATAATTTGGGAAATTGCTTATCATTATCCATTATTTAAACATTAACTAAGGATATTAATGTTATTTAAAAAAATATAAGTTGGCCTATTTATAGAATGAAATCCTTAAGGCTTTGAATTGTTTAAAAAGTTTTACAAGTTTTAATATATCTCAATAAATAAATATTAAAAAATAAAAACTTTTATTGAACTGAACTAAAAATGATATAATATTCAATTCAAATATTTTCTGCATTATTTACCACTAACTGAAATTGGTAGATTTATTAATTACATTGCACGGTTGTTTTGATTTGCCCTCCCAGGATCAATTTCTTTAATCGAACCCACCAAAAAAAAGTTCAAAAAGACTGTTATCAATGCTATCATTTTACACTCAGATATTTATTCTTGTTATTATTACAGTAACAATTGAGACGTTGATTTCCAAAAGGTACTAAAGGACATTTTTACGAAATTGATTTTTTGTCATATTTGTATTCTCATCATTTAGTTTTATCTAAATATTCTATTTGATGTTATCTAATGAATTCTCAAGTCCTTAAAAACCGTTATTTAGAAATGCGGTCATTTTCTAAAAGTACTAATTACGCATTTATTTTCGTTCCAAATCATTCTAAAAAAAGTTATGAAAATAACTTTAATATGATGTTATTATTATAGTAAAAAAATAATTCTAAATTTTAAGGCAAAACGACCGAATTAGCTAGTTTAATAATATAGTAATGAGAGATTTTCGCGCTTCCTGTAAAATTTCCTAGAATGGATATAGTACCTTTTGGAAATCAACGTCTCAATTGTGCTCCAAACTTCTGATCAGGTTGAATTCCACTCGAGTTACGTAGACTGAGAAATAGCCTTACTTATCTTATACAGACGTTTCGTCTAGGGTTGCCTTTTCAAGTCAGTGCTGAGCTTCAGAGGTCACGGTCAAGCCAATCCTCCTCCTGAAGACCCCGGCCCGCCATCTCCTCTTCCACTCCGCATATCCACCTACTTCTAGGTCGACCTCGTTTTCGCCTTCTTGGTGGCTGCCAGACCAAAACTCGGTTAGGCCATCGTTCGGTAGACATTCGTTTTACATGGCCGTACCATCTTAGCCTTCGCTGTCCTATCCGCTGGTTTACGGACCCAGGAACCTCCATCCTGTCCCGAACAACCTCATTTCTAATTCGGTCCATCCTTGTGAAACGTAGACATCTTCTCCAAAAGTTTTTCTCCACAGCTTGGACTTTTGAGCAGAGTTGTCTAGACATTACCACGTTTCCGACGGATAAGTCAGGATGGGTTCTGCGATGGCGTATTAGATCCTCCTATTATTTTCTTTTAAAAGAAGGTCATTCCATAGAACAGGAAGGAGCATCCTGGTTTTTCGGCCTTGTTCTAATTTTCTCCTTATGTCGATTTCGGAGGATCCAGTGGAGTCGAGGTACGATCCCAGATATTTAAATACATCCACCTTTGTGCACGTCTCATTATCAACTCGTAGAACACTGTCATCCTCAGCGCTGATGACCATGTATTCCGTCTTTCTGAAATTAATTTTAAGACCCATAGACTCATAGCAGTCCCTAACTCATGTAATTTGAGCACATTATCATCTCAAGGTTGACCTTTCTCCGGGTGAATACAACTTGATCGTCAGCGAAAAAATGCGACACTAGCTGTTCATCGTGTATGAAAGGACCTACATCACCACACTGAAGAAACCATTCCTTGACCGGCATTGGAGATAAATCTAGAAAAGGCATGCTACAGCTCGGTTTCAGATCCTCAGTACCTGTGAATGGCTCTGGTACTCGGTTTCCAAGCCTCACCCGGTAAATGTCGTCTTGGTATAGGTGTCTTACTGCATATACTAAGACGTCATTGATACCCGCTTCTCTCAGTGCTGCCTACATTCTATTTCTCGGGACGCTCTTATAGGCCTGCTCCAGATCAACGAAAGCTATATTATAATAAAAATATTTTTAACTCCATATACGAGTATTTAGATCTATAATTTTTCAATGTAAAATTGTGATTTACATATAAACGATAAAAAAAAAAAATACAAATATTATAATAATGATCTTATATCTGCATCATTTTCCGTAAATAAAGGATTGCCAATAAGGGATAGTATTTTAATAATTTTCCGTAGATGCTATCAATACTTTTGCAAATATAATTCCATTTTATAATGACTAAGAATATCATGCTAAAAGAACTGTTGTATGTATTTATGAATATAACAAATACCTTTTTTTCTAACCTGATTATTACTACAGGCGCAATATTGAATATTTCGGACAGGATAGTATCAAAGAGCATGGAGGATGCAACACTCCTTTTAACATTTTTAAAATCTTTCTTACTGAAATACAGACACTTTAAGAACAACTACCTAGTTAGGAACCAATTGTTTTCATTATATATTAACATTATGTATTATATTCGTGACATGTCCAGAATAAAGGTTGAAAATATGCTGTTTTATTACTGGCAATCCTGACAGTGACAATTTTCTGCAACTTAATTTTGCAGTGGTCAAAGTTGTTGTGAACAACAAACACTGAAACGAAAGCTCTATATGAACTAATGATTTTTCCAATTAATAAACGTGGAAGGTTTTGGGCAGTTTGATCCGTTTTACACCGTGATTCTTACCCGAACGCAGCGAATGCCTGGCAAAGAACAGACAAGATTAATGAGGCTTTGCTTTGTTTACAGGTGAGCAATCACCGGCCTCAACACAAAGCTCCCTCTGAAATTCGTTTTGTTAACTAACTATATTATTAAGGCCGTGTAATGAGCGAGATGGTGAGTTTAAAAATACTTGTATTGATCATTTTTAAGTTGTAGAAGTTTTAAGAACATTTAAGTATTTTCCAGTTTTTTTTATTTAAAAGTTGGTTATATAACAGTTGATGTGTACCGAGAAAGGGTTAAATATGGGTGACAAGATTCCGGTTTTGGGATATGCCGGTGATCTGGTACTGCTAGGTGAAGACACGGAAACCATACAACTAAATACAAGTGTGTTAATAAAAACCGGTAAAGAAATAGGACTCGAATTAAATACCGATAAGACGAAATATATGATTAGTAGCAGAAGCGGTGGCGATCTTGGTGATATTGATGTATCAGGGCATACTTTTGAACACGTAGAGAAATTCAAATATTTAGGTTCAATTATAACTAGAAAAAATGAAATCCAGGAAGAAATAAAGTCCCGGTTAAAGGTGGGAAATGCGTGTTGCTTCTTTACGGATGTGAAACGTGGCCGCTTACTCTGAAGGATAAACAACGGCTTAAGGTTTTCGAAAATAAGGTATTGCGTAAAATATCCGGTCCGAAGAGGAACCTGACGAAACTGGGGTCCGAAACCGAGGCCACTGGGGAGTTTAGAAGGTTGCGCAACGCGGAATTGCGGAACTTGTATCCTGTGAATATAATTGAGCTGATTGCATCGCGGAGACTCAAATGGGCGAGTAAAGTTGTTGGGCTCGATGACGAGCGGATTCCGAGAAAGTTGGTATTTGCTGATCCGACTGGTAGGCGTCCGACAGGTAGGCCGAAGCGTAGATGGGAGGATTGCGTTAAGGCTGATCTCGGGAGCTTAGGCTTGAATGGTGAACATTGGACGAGTCTGTGTAGGCGGAATTTGGTGGTATCGGCATCGAACTAAGCTAAGCCTATTATTATTATTATTATATAACAGTAATGTGCCCATTTGTAAAATAAAGATTTCCCATTTGTATAATATTAACAATCCGAAATCCGTAATATACTTGATAAAATTAGAAAATCATCCAGGACTGTTTTCAAACAACTGGAATGACTATTACTCTACTTTTTGGCCTCACAATGATAGTAATTACACTAGGCGGTTAATTTTGCAGATGAGAGTTCATTCGCTAGTGAATTGAACTCGCCTGATAAACTCGTAAACAAGGTTTAATTTACAATCCCCCATAACCTTGGTTTCGAAGCGATTCAACTATTCCAGATAATTCTGTGAATTCTATAAAAAGAATTCGATCTCGTAACGATTTTACGTAAAACAGTAAGAAAAGAATTCGTCCTTAAAAAAAGTCATAAATTGAGTTTTCAATCCGGTTATTTCTGTTATTGACAATGACATTTCATGAATTCTTATTGAGAAATACGGAGAAAAAGTGGTTGAATTCTGTAACTTTACTCATTTTGAACGTGGAAGTTAGAAATTGTTTTAATCATAGAATTAATTGATATAGGTATCAAAAACCTTAATGAACACATAAATTTATACAGTAATAATTAATTTATTGATGATCTGGATATAAATTAGTCACATTCATAGATATTTTGGATCATCCTATTTTAGCAACTCTCATATTGTTGTTTTTAGAGATTTAATATAAATTTTATCATTTTTTAAAAGTTTGTATTGGGTCTCCTAAGGAATCTCTTTATAGCGTACTGATGACACAAATATTTTTTTTTTGGAAATACTCATTTGCAAGCTTTACATACATTATATAGTTGTTGTTTTTTTACACCAGTGTTTGACTTCCAGAGTATGCTCATTACAATTTACCGATCTCAAAAATACAACAAATACTTTAATGTTTTTTTCGTCCTAAACTGCTCTGCATTTTTGAATATAAAGAAAGTCCTGACGGTCAAATTATCATCATCGCTAATGTCTGATGGCTAATGGCTGTAGGTAGAAACTATGATGGTTTTTTTTTATGTATTAATTACGAAACCGTGAATTACTTTTGTAGTATTAATGTATAATTGGTATTAATAAATAAGTGGTTACTTTTATCATGTTAATCAATGTCTAATCAACCAACAGGGTAAATTAGGTTTAAAGAACTCATCCTTTCGTCACTCTACAAATTCCTGTATTATTCTTTATTTATTACACGATCAAATGAATTATATCTTTAGGGTTATCATCTGTCATTTTTTTTTTTTGTTTTTTTTTTTAAATCTTTCCTTTACAAATATAGTTTGTTAAATCCACGACTATTTATAGGACAAAAAAAAATCGTAATAAAGAAATAAAGAAAGAACCGCAAAGGAAAAATAGGACTTTAAATATTAAATCTTTTAATCATTTGTTTTAGGACATGAGAAAAAACGGAAATTCAAAATAAGAAGGTTGTTTTAAAATTTTTATATGTCTCGTTTTTTCTATTGAAAATACTTTAAAACTAATTATCATGTCCTTGATTGATACAATTATTTATTCTAAAACTTTCTAAATGAAGCAATCTCCCCCATATTGCTGGGAATATTTTTGCTTATGAGAATATGTTTTCAATTTTCTACATGACTTGGTCCTAACCTTAACAGAATTTAGGGATCCGTGAACGGACTGAATGGCAGGTTGATTCTGGAGGATCTAATCAATTTGTGAAGAATGCAGGTCAGGCAACAATCTTCGATACTCTTCAGAACTATAATATATCTATGATAGATACTAGATTCATTCTTTCTGAAAACCACTTTTTTTTTTTTTTGTTAGTGTTATATTGTTGATTTTTTATTTACAAAATTGTATTTGATTCTACATATATTAATACTGTTAATAGGATCTGTTATGGTTAGGGGTTTATTTTAATGTCCATCATTGCACCAATAAGAGATTAAATTTATGGAATGTGTTAGTTCCTATATATATATATATATATATATATATATATATATATATTATATATATATATATATATATATATATATATATATATATATTAGTTTATCATGCTCAAATATTCAATAATAAAAAAAAAACCTGTACCACTACACTCTAAGAAGGGTTTAGTACATATAGAGATTCGTACTGTTTATAGGCCATCGGCCGTGCAATGAGGTGATTAGGCCGAGGGTCATTAATTCGGTTACTCACTTTGTAGAGGTGGTGGGTCTACCCAAGGATTATCATATCTAAGGATCACTCCGAAATAACAGGATAAATAATAATCTACCACAGCCGAGATTCGGGCCCAGAACACTGAGGAGAGTTGACTAGTTCTCTATCTGCTGGACCAAGCCGCTCCAAATGTTCAATAATAAGCATTATAATTGCCTTTATAAGTCAACGTAAATCTTATACTTAGATTTCTTGTTAGTTTCTAAATTATCATCGTAGGCAATTACCTGCAGTTTTTTTTTGTTCTATTCTTTCTCTTTTAATTGGATATTTCCGGGAAGGGATTTTTTCTCTCTCAGGAAATAAGAAACGTTATATTAACAAAGTATTAGTAATAATTTCGCTATTACTAATGCGATTACAAATTCGTGGTCAGATTCAGTCAAATAAAGAAATATGTATTGGGTTGTTTCACATGAAATGTCCGTTTTTATAGTTTCTTAAATACATAATAGATTTTGCAGGTCTCTGTTGTTTTCTTCCGAATGTTTACATATTTAAAGTAAACAGTTACTAATCTCTATCTTTGTATTATAAACACTAGCTTCCCAATCAATTACCACTTTTTAGTATACCTCCAAATATGAACATGGAAACACGCGATTTTCGAGTAATATTTTTGTACGAGTTTAATCTCGGCCATTCAGCAGCTGAGGCCGCTAGAAATAGAAATAGAAGGCGTTAGGGGAAGGGAGTGTTAATGAACGGATTATTCGCCGTTGGTTTACTAAGTTTTCAGCTCGGGATACCGACTTGGAAAACTTGCCTCGAGGAAGACCTCCGTCTGTAATAGAAAAAGATGTCCTCAAACCTACAGTAGAAGGAAACCCCTACCAAACAGTTAAAGAAACTCTCAGCAAACCAACTGCAAGTGAATCTACCGTTTCCAGACATTTAAAGTGTGTTGGGAAAATAAAAAAGCTCGATACATGGTACATACCTCATGATCTCACTGAGCGGCAGCAATTGAAACGCCTTGAGACCTTCCGTTCTTTGCTTGCGAGGCAAAATCCGAGGCTTTCCTTGAAAAAATAATTACCTCCGATGAAAAATGGATCGCATATGACAATCAACGTCAGTCAGGACAGTGTTTGAACATCGACGAAACCCCGGGGCATATGCCAAAACCGATTTGATCCAAAAATTTGATAGTTACAGTACGGTGGTCCATGGTTAATTCATTATTCCTTTTTACCTAAAGGTGAATCCAGTACCTCTACAACGTACTGCAATGAAATTGACCAAATGTAAACAAAATTATTAAAAAAACAACCAGGATTGGCAAATCGGAAGGGTCCTGTACTCTTACACGACAACGCTAGACCCCATGTTTCAAAACATACCGTGCAAAAATTGAAAGAACTGGGCTACGAAGTTCTTCCGCACCCACCATATTCTCCCGACTTGTCTCCAACAGATTACCACCTGTTCAGGAATTTAGACAACTTCGTCAAAGGAATACTTTTTGAAAATGATGATCAAGTGAAAATGCGGTTTGTTTCATTTCAAAGCTCAGAGTTTTTCAGTTCGGGGATAAAAAAGTTGGTGTCACGTTGGAAAAATGTGTAGAAAATGAAGGTAAATACTTCGAATAAAATTATCTTGTTTTCATATCGTATTTTTAATAAAAATCCTTTACCTTGAAAACGGACATTTCATGTGACACAACCCAATATATATATAACATATACATACATACTACATATATATATATATATATATATATATATATATATATATATATATACCTTAAATATTTATTATTTAGCTATAGATAATAAATTACCATTATGAATAAATAATTTGTACACTGTCTTGCGTTTTATTAGTGCTTCATTCATATAACTTTATTGCTAATATAACTTTATACCTCGCCCATATAATTTGATATCTAAATATAACTCATCTGAAGAGTAAACTATACGTGTAAGATAGGAAATTAGCGGTTTCAATCTTTCATATTCAAAGTTTACTAACCCAACTAGTTTACCATTTACGATTTATCAGTGAAGTCTATATCAACTTGCGCAATATATAGTTTAGAGTTTAGTCTGTTAATCAAATGTCAATTTTAAACAATACAAAATAAGTTTATTCCAAAGGTATTTGATAATTGTGGGAAACTATGATTGTTAATCTATTTAAAAAGAGCCACTCATCAATAGGAGATTAATTATATTAAAAGTAAATATGACTACAATAAGCAAATGACGAATATAATTGTTATTTATAAATGACCCCTATATTTTTATTAAAACGGACATTTCATGTGACACAACCAATAAATTATATCTCATAGACTTAATCGTGAATATTCTGAAAAATTATAATAAACCGAAAAAGTACATTTATGTATGTTTGTGGTTTGTAATATATTTTGTGGATACATTATTATAACAGATACCTTTTTGTAACTTCTTTGATGTAACTGTTACTTTTGGTGATATGAACCATTGTTAATTCAATGAGGCTATGATTTCTGTTATGGTTTGTCCTTTATTGTGCGAATAATTACAGCGTTCTTGTGCCTAGATCGGACACAGTGGGCCCTCCCGCGGTGCTGCTATTATTATTCAAAGAATGGTGCCTTCGTACATATAAATTAATATATATAAAATATATATATATATATATTATAATATTTATTATATTTTATATTTTAATAAATTAAAAATCTTAGAAATACCTAAATCTTTATCACGACACATGGATAAATAACAGATTTTCCTTAATAATTACAAACTTAGTCGCAACCATCTTGAAAGTAAATGTAAGAAGAGACTCAAAAGGCTATGAGTGTAATGCAATCTTTAGATCGCTACCCAAGTTTTAGGAATGAAATGGTATACCTCTCTTTAATGTAATGTATTTGAGGAACGGTTATTCAAGTCTTTCTCATAAAATATCTTGTAATCATGGATTACAGAAATAATTAAAGTTTTTTAATAAATGAAAGTAAAATCTTTTTAAAATTAGTTCTTTACTATTTTCATGAATAGGTTTATGTAACTCGAGAGCTTATTATCTGTAGCGAATTTTGATTTGGAAGACAAGTTATGAAGATTAATGTAAGCCTCTGGATTGAAATTGCATACGTATGCAGTTGTATTTAGCTTACAAAAGATCACCTAAGAAATCAAATAAGCAAATGTACTTTCAAAATACATAAATAAAGCTACTCCACCAAAGAACAATAGAATGAAAACTCATTATCATAAGCTATTTTAATTAGTTTGTTTGTATTATTTAGATTATCATTATTATTAATTATTCTCATAATTTCCATAATTCAAGGAAGTGATTATGGCAAATCGATGTTTCCTCAATCGATTTTAAAATAACGACATAAATAAAAACTTTTCTTGTAAGCGTCTTTCTTTTAATGGTATACATTATTCCTTGTGGCTCTTTCAAACACCAAACACATCAGATTTATCATCTTCCAGTGCATGAAAACAGGCCCTTCGGACGATGCTACAATGGTAGTCCTTAGGTTTGCCTATCCAGGTTTTATCAGTATATGGATCTCTAACCACTGACTGACATTGCACAGCCTCGGGACCACTTTTTTACGTCCTCTCCGAAGGACAGCTTACCTTAGGATTTTTAACTCCAATTAAAAAATCCTAGTGCCACCTGCGATTTGAACCTATAGGTGACTATAGTTCTTGATGCTATAGGTGACCCCTATATGGTTTAGTAACTGCTGCGGTATTATAGCAATTTCATAACAGCTTATTCAGGTTTTGGCATCAAAAAAGTGTACGTCCCTCCCAACTATGTTAAAGGCTGAAGCATACTACAGAGAGTCAGATACTTTTCATTTATCGTTAAGAATGATAAAACAAAGCTTTCTATAAAAATAACACTGAAAAGTGACTTAAATTATTCCGACAAACACCTTAATTCGTCTAAAATCACTGTACTGACCTTTAATATTAGACTGTCGGTAAATAGTTATTATGTGATGTTTATTTTGGACGCTAAACTGTTAAGCTAATACAGTGATAAATATAAACTCGGACTAATGAGAGAGTCATGCAACACTTTTCCTGTTTACGTAAGAAATTATATAGATTTAGAAACATAGTAGAAAATTGTACGTTTTGTCATTGGCGATTTTTACGCAGACCCGTTTCATTACTGTATTTTTCAGTGTAACTAATATGAGTACTAACTCAGACGATAGCACAGAAAATTAATAGATAACGACAGCTGATCTCTACGAAAATATTTACATATATTTTTTTTACTGGAGCATATCATCCTGCACTGCGAGGTCTACAACTGTGCAAGAAGAGAATTAGACATGGGCAACAAAATTGAAATAGTTCTGAGTGATTGTGAGATGAGTGTGCAAAAGCTATTAAAGTTTTTAAAGAAGTGTAAACTCTACAATTTGATATAGTTAATTATACATTTGGACCTAATGTTTATAATCCAACTTTGTGATATAATGTTAACAATTATGATCTAAAAAATAAAAATAAGTATGTATAATGCTAATGACCCTATAAGGGTAGATGCATTTGTATAAATAAAATAATATGAGTACACAAAGTAACTAATTTTATTAGACCGAAAGAAACAAATTATGAATAATTGATATTTTAGTCAGAGGTAATGAGAAGATCTACCTAATTACAAAGTAATTTATCAAAACGTCGTAGAATTTTCCTCTCCCTAAATCTTTTGAATGGGGTTATTATCATTAATGAATTTTTCCTAAGGTGTTTAACATTAGCCTCGATTAATTTTAGAATCTTTATTTTAATCCAATCAGGAAAAGTTTAATCCAGATATTTTAATTTATTTTATTTTTTTAAGAAAATTAAACGTAAGGATATTTTCTTCACAAATAATCAAATAATTTTTTATTAATTACCTCTAGTAAATATCAATTTAACAATTTATTAAAATCGTTGCCATTACATTTTCGCAATTTATCTGTTTACTTCCTGTATCACTAGGTTTGGTGTGCATTAATACGTAACCTAATGCGTGCACTTTCATATTTTTTAATCTTAATACAATTAATATAATTTATTTGAGTAGAATACGATTTTTGAGATATTAAGTTGTTAAAAGAGCAAATGAACGCGTAGAAGAATATCTTATAAAGTTGGCATGGCAACTTGACACAAGACAAGGCTGGGCTTCATCAATTAGCCAATCGTCTGTTGACTCCTTACGTCTTCCTCTGTCCTTGGCCTTCTTCCTCTGGTGCAATCCTTCTTTCCTTTTTCTTCTTCTTCTTTTTTTTTTCTTAATATAAAACTGGAATATTTATACGAAAGTCACAAACGCCGACACACTAAAAACACACACAAATGTGTGTAGTAATTTATTATATATAATACTTGTGAAATTTATTCATATCAATTTCAAAGTGTCGTATGAAATTAAAAAAAAACAAAAAAAAAACTATGTGGACCTAATAGAAAGTTTATGAATAGATAATGCGGTCTTATAATCCATGTAAATATTCGTATGGTGAACTTTTCTTCTTATAGACGGGATTAAACTTTATTAAAAAAAAAATTAAAAAATAAAAATAATAATAAGTGGATCAACCTTCTTACGGACCTACAACAACCAACAGTTGACCAACATATACGAACATTCTATTCTCGTTTTCACAGTAAACTTAACGGACACGGCAATAGACTGATTAAAAATATGTTAATAGCTGAAATGCCAGTCAGAAGAAAGCTAAAGAGAAGCTGGATGAGAGACCTCCTCAGCTAAATTAAAGCCAAGGAAGGGGTGCTACAGGGCATCCTCCTTCCCCATGCCTACCATGTCTGATCTCAATTTGTACAGGACATTTGGTGATTGTCAGATAGCTTCTGACAGGTGTGAATAACGATGTTTGAAGATAAAAAAAAATTCTAATTAGTAATTATTTTATGTTTTTGAGAGTAAATAAAAATAGCACCGGTATGCCATAGAGAGACCGTAATATTATCAAATTAATCTTATAGATTATGTCAAATTTTAAATTATACTTTATTGTAATTTTTATAATTAAAACGGAGGCAATAAGCCTGTAAGAAAGTTGATGATGGGATCATTTTTTGCTTTTCTATTGAAATAAATAATTGTTTTTTTATATATATTTTATTGAAATTTACAACTGTATATTATTATATATCAAGTAAATATGCTGATAAAGGATAGTGCACATGAAAAACATGAAGAGAAACTGCCCATTGGCAACACCCAGTACACAATCTAAAAAAGAAGGTCTCGAGGCCATCTTTTCTTCAGACGCCTAGGTGGAATATCAGGAATTGAAAGGGAAGGATTGAAACTAGTGGATTAGAGTGGGAATGGAGTTTGTCGTGGAAGGATTGATACCTGGAACGGGCCAAATCAGCTACATTTGGAACATTGAGGTCTTTATGAATGATTTTATTAGTGACAAAGTAAAGAGCGTTGAGGATTTTACGAAGGATTTTGGATTGTAAGGATTGGATACGTGAAGAATTTAATGGTTTAGTATAGCTCAACAACAACCCAAAGCTCAACTCCGTAGGTCCGGATAGGCCTTATGATTGTCATGTGAATAAGTCTTTTGTAGTTAAGTGAAAGGTTAGAGCGTCTAAACAGTTAGTGTTGGAGTAGCCGAAAACGGCGAGCAGTTTCTTGTCTTTTCAGTCTTGTATGCGGATTCCATGTAAGACGTTTGTCAAGCAGGAGTCTAAATAGCGGATCTGTTCTACAGGGACGAGCGGGATATCATTAAAGGACACTGTAGGGCAGGATGTCATAGGTTTTTGACGAAGGGTAAACGTAATTTGTTGGGATTTATTGGAATAAATAATTTAAAAACCGAATTGATTCATCTTTAGGCTAATATCGATTTTACGTCCGATTGGTCGATAGCTACCCCGAATTTATTAATAAATGTATTGAATGAAACATGAGATTGTTTTTGTGATGCTTTAGCTTTACTTAAAATAATTACTAGCCTATTCTCAGTAAAAATTCATTTATTTCCAGTACATAAAAAATTCGGCGTGGTACTTATACCAGACAGAACGTACTGTTGAGAATAGGAGTGTCATTAGGCTTGGAAAAGGGAGATCAATCGTTGAGAACTGTCTGTTTCAGATTCCAGGTTCAGAGACTGATTATCCTAATCATAATAATATTATGATTATGATAATCAGGATAAAAACTAATAATATTATGTCATATTATTATAATAATAATATTATATCATAATAATATTATGATTAGGATAAAAACTGCATGTTTTTTAATTAGGAAAGATTCAAATTTTCTTTTTCTTATTACCGGCTTTCACGGCATCTGTTCAGTACTGTAACAAAAAACCTGCGCCACATGAAGGTTCTTGGGCTCAGTACATATAGAGTTCGTACTGTTTCTAGGCCAAAAGTCGCGCTGTGAGGTGATTAGGCCATGATCACACTCAGCCGCCAGTTTTACCCTACTTTATAGAGGCTGGGTCTGCCCCAGGGCGGTCTCCATACCCCGACCCCCCCGACTGAGTTAACAGAAAAAATAATATTCTGCAACAGCCGGGATTCGAACCCAAGACCCAGAGGACAGTAGATTAGTGCTCTATCCATTAGACGACGCCGCTCCCTTGCTGTAATAAATAGATAGATAGACATTTAAAGATTTTTCAAGATGAAAACTTTTGTCAAGTTACTTCGAAATATTTTTAGTTTTCGGGAAAATAATTAAAATATATTATAGAAAGTGGCCGGTAAGACTATTTCAATGAAAAAATTCGCGGAAATCCCAGAGAATTAATCTGCCTTTAATATGCTATTTCGGTTTCCTTTAAATTTTCGTTGTTGAGCTTGGACAATCGATCTCGATTTCGTGGAGCTTTGTTGTTTGTTCACATGAAACCTTCAACTTATATTGTCTTTGAAATTCGAAACCATGGCAATACAGTCTCTTAGTATGTATTACATATTGCTATGTAACGAGAATACTGGGAGGTAAAGAAATATTTTTGAATCGTATAAAATAGAGCAGTTTCCGGGCTACAAGCAGGAAGGGCTGTGCAAAAAAATACACCCCTCTACTTCTAGAGCACTCTACCTGGGAGTCTTGCCCGGACAGGATAGGAAGCGGATGTCCAGCCACGGACGCAGGAAGTCGGTGGTCAAGCCAGGGAAGAATTATGCAGGTTTGTCCGAAGGTACCTTTTTTATGTTATATTATGTGGTAAAACTGAAGAAACCTCAGTATTCTCGATAATGAGCAATGCCTCGCTGTACTATGTTCTTATGTGTATTAATATGTACTATTTTATAAATAAATGTATATTTTAAATTAATTACTTTATTACCCTTTATGCCACCTGATCCCAATAATGAATTGATAAACATGATACCTTAGGAAAAGAAATCCAATAATTTTATAAAGTAAGATTTACATTCCTACTGGTATAATTTTATTATTTGAAAAATGTGTGTATAAATAACGTTAATAGTTCCAAAATTTTAATCTGCTTGATTTTTTTTTTTTTAATTTTTATTTATTGAGAAATATTACAATATGTTTCAGAATGAAGTATATTAATAGTGATATAGTACCACATTCATACAATATATACAGAAAATAATAATAAAGTCAAATTAAATAACAAATAAAATAAAAAAAATGAATGCAAGGAATTAGTCCGAGTGGCGGACATTAAATGAAACAACTAAATAGTTGAAACTATTTAGTTGTTTCATTTAATGACCGCCACCCGGACTAATTCCTTGCATTAATTCTCAACGGTCAACTAATTACATCCACAATAAAAAAAAATAAAAAAAACTTTTTATAGCTCATATTTTCATAGTGCCCGTTATGAATTTGGACCCTACCTTTTTGCTAAGGCAAATCATTTTTAGAGAATGATGAAATATGTTCGAAATATTATAAACTATTTTTGCTGTTAGATGAAACTTCCATCCCTGACTTTATAAAAATATCCAATCCCTTATCCAGTTCGGTCAACTTGGGATTATCGACATATGTTTGGCGGGGAAAGGGAATCCATATTTAACGAGGATGGAAATTGGAATTCCCTCTAGGCCTGCACCGGGGGCGTCACGCGTCACTTGTTATCTGACGAAGGATGGGAAATATTCTTCCTACTATAAAGCTACATTTTGTGTCCCATCACTGACTCATGTCTTTGTTCCTTGTTGTTTTCTGCTTGCTCAGCTAATGTTTGTATCGTGGTTCTGATTTCACTTTGATAAGTAGAAGTAGTTGAAAATTCGTCAAAGTCAAACTTGGTGTGTTTTCCTCTGGCCGGCTAAATGTCCCTGAGGTTGTGGTGTTTGTTTTACTCCGTCGTACTCTCAAAGCCGTTAGGTCCTCGGACTTCAGTAAACTCTTCAGTGTGTCTCTTCCAACGGTAAATAAATCCTTTAACCCGTGTCACCTCCTTTAAATACGAGCCGTTGTCATTGAAGCAGTAACGGCCATGTAAGTACACTTTATAAAGATGAGGTCCATGCTTTGCATCACAATAAACGTTGTAATGGTTTCGCTTTATGAACCAGTATGATTTCTAAAGCAATATTTTGCGTTAGGTTAACAATCGTCACATAGACAAAGTCATTAAAAAAAAAATAATCCAACAATTTTTATGGGTCTTGGGTGCAGTACATATTGATTCGTAATTATTCAGGGCCAACTCCTTTCCGTATAAGGCATTGGTTAGTCCGATATCAAGCTTTGCCACCAATATTTTTCTTAATGGTTGGGAACTTACTTTGTAGAGACTGGATGCCACTCAGGAGTGTATTATTAAACATCTATCCACTTTGCCTTATAGTGCTCTATCCACCGGACAGGAGATGAAAGATCGGTAATACAAATGGCTTCAACACTATATCTGGAAAAGCTTTAACAGGTATAGTTTTTTCAACATTATAGCAAAATAAACGCTGATAAGCTATGAAAGAACTTTAAAAATGAGAGAGATGTCCAAAATATTTATACATTATTTCTCTATCGTTAAGTAGAATACAATGGTATGAAGAAATAGATAAGAATTGCTCGGTCGGTGGGTTGGTTAATAGCTTCTAACGAATAAGTTTTGTCTTTATTGCTAGGTTTTTTTGTATTTGATTCCTCAATGCTTATTGTTTTGTTTTTTTCTACTTTACATCTTATATTTCAGATTAAAGTTTTGTTTATTTATTTAACGTCACTTTTATGCTGATGTGACTAATCGGACGATGCTACAGTGGGAGTCCTAAATTTTGCCAATCCAGGTTTAATTAGGATAAGGATCCTTAACGAGTACCTAACATTGCCCAGCCTCAGGTCCACCTTTGAACGTCCCCTCCGAAGGACGGAATAACTAGAGATTTTTTACTTCCATTAAAAAATCAAAGGGGTGGATCAAACCCATGATCTTGGGCATTGAAGGTTGTTATGCCACTACGCTACAAGCGACCCCTTACATTAAAGTAAACCTATACATATATAAGAAAAATTATAAAAATAATTAAATATTATATATTTTGTTATAAAATAAATAATATTTTCAAAAAATCGATCGACAAAGATTGGGTAAAAATAAATTAAGATAAGACAAGAGACATATCTGCGTTTGTAAATGTAGTTGTTTTTAGGCTCTTTTGTTTTTTTCTATTTATTAGGAGTTTCATATCCTGATAGATTAAAAACAACGTCTAAAATTTAGAATTTTTCCTTACCTAGTTGACAAATACCATACATACAAAATTCTTTATGGAAAAATACTATTTATGTTATTATATATTGGGTTGATGCAAAATTAATGCAGGTTTTTAGTAGGTATTGTAAATACGCCATATCTTTACTTTAACCATATATATTTAATCAAAATAATTTCCATCTGAATCAATGCACTTTTGCCAACGTTCAACAAGCTTTCTTATTCCACCAGAAAAAAAATCCGAATCCCTGGACTCAATGAAATCACGAAAAGAATTTTCAATGTCGTCCTGGTTTTGAAAATTTTTCTCCCTCAAAAAGTTGTCCAGATGCCTGAAAAAGTGGAAGTCTGTAGGAGAGAGGTCAGGTGAATAAGGCGGATGTTGGAGAACTTCGTAGCCCAACTCGTGCAGTCGTCGAAGCGTTGGTTGTGCAACGTGTGGTCTGGCGTTATCGTGGAGCAGGATCGGCCCCTTCCGATTCATCAATGCTGGGCAAAGACGTTGCAATTTTTGAGTTCCGAGTTCCGCCGCCATTTCTCATGTGGTTTTGGTTGGGTCTTCTTCCACTTTTGACCTCAGCTGGTCGTTGTCCGGAGCAAGATGACGGCCCCGACCTTCCTTGTCTTCGAGGTCGAAATCTCCTCTGCGAAACTTCTGGAACCAACGCTGCACCGTGCACTCATTAATAGCCCCCTGACCCCACACTTCATTAATATTACGAGCCGTTTGCGCAGCGCTGCGCCCTAATTTAAATTCGTAAAAATAAATTTGACGAAAATCGCACTTTGACATTTTCGATTCAAGACCTTTGAACACACTGAACAAAACGATTTTACTAAACAAATTCATGGTGAAAGAGAGGGTATTAGATAAGGTTTGTTTTGGTATAATAATGATCAATGTTAGGATTAGCTTTGTTTACACAATTGGAATTAAGATATTGCAATAGAGGAAACCTGCATTAATTTTGCATCAACCCAATAAAAACAATAATAATTAATCTCGATGTAATGTACTTGCTTTAATCAATATTGGTCAATATTTAAATTTAAAATGATGAATGAAATGACCAACTCTAGTTAACTGTAAAGTTCCATGTTTGTTCGCTGAGAACCAAATAGAGACCTCTTGGTTGGTAGTGGGAGTTATACAACCTTTAAAGCACTTGTTTTCTTTTTTCATCATTATTGTTTTACAAAGTTATCCTTAAAAAGAAGAAAAAAAAAAAAGTCAAACTGATTCAATTTCATCGATTCATCCTGATACGTAATAGTCTGTTTACACATTAACTTACAGAGTTTGTGGTGCTGGTGGATCATCCTTAACAATTTGTTTTTAGGATTATCTCTGCGGAAATGTTTCATGAAGAAAAAAAAGGTTATAGCAAAATTAAGTATGCAGGATTGTGTGTTGAGCATCAGTATATCCTACAACATTAAAGTCTCAGTACACATTAACGTGTGTAAGTTAGTGGGTTGTCAGTTGTAACGGACAGATCCACCTCACATCTCGGGCAGCCTGCTAACTCACTTTCTATTCGTCGTTTGCATAATGATACCCCGCTTTGATCTCCTCGTACTCTTTGTGCTAACGCTTTCATGATAAAACTAGTTGCGCATAACAATGGACTGATGTGTGTCTGCGGTTGACGTATCCGACAGTATGGTTGAGGATCTTAAAAAAGAACTGGATGGGTGTCTCTCTTGTCCCAATGCAGCTGAATAAAGGTCCTCTTAAATATCCTTCTCGTGTCTTGTATGCAATTTTGTTTTTAGAGAGAGTTAATTTGTTGAATATCTTGCGATCTTAAGGATATTTCAAGTTTTTCGAAGTTTAAAACACACTGATGAATGGATTTAAATTGTAAGGAAAAAAAAAATCATAAATCTTAATAACATAACTAAAATGAGGAATCATGATGCATTACTAATAATATTGTTTAATTATACTGTAACATTTATATAGTACTAGGTGCTGTATCCTTTGTACGCGACAATTTCATTAGTGTTACTTTGTATACGTTTACAATAATACTCGTGCATACAATGACCAATTATTTAATGTCAGATTTTAATTTCATTCCGTCGAGTTTACAATAACACGCCAGGTTAATTAGGCATGCTCATAATTACTCAATACGTTTTAGCTTTTGAATATAATTGTTAAACTCATTTGCAACATAAATGTTAAATAATCCCATTATTAAGTGAACCTTCCCACAAGAAAAAAAGGAAAAAAAAAAGAGTTATTCAGGTTTCAGAAATAGTTTTTTTTTATGTACGAAATGTATTTTTACTTGCAAAAATCCATTGTAAAATACTAATTACAATTGAAAGTCGTAAGAAAGTGTTCTCGAGCCTGTGCGATGTCAGGTACTTGTTAAAGACCCTTATCCTAATTAAACCTGGATCCGCGAAATTTAAGACTCTCAACGTCCGATTAGCCTCAGTAGCATAAAATTGACGTTAAACGAATTAACAAACAAACAAACAATTGCAAAAAAACTGTTTCCATGGTAAGTTGTATTAAAAACGTAAACTAAAAAACCCAAACTCAGTCTTATTGCACATCTAGACGGTGAGACAAAAGTCCAGGAAAAATTTCAGCTTCACAACCCTAGTCGTTTTTAAAATACTGAGATAACCAGAAAATTGAGTAAAACGGTACTTTATTTTAAAATATAGGTTTGAAAAGTTGAAATCATATTTCAGAAAGACATGATGGTTTTGAATTAATGTACGCGTTACATAAATATATTAAAATGTGTGAATTCCCTTATACGTATTTCTCCTCGTTTTTGGTCAAAATTGCATTATTGTATTTTATGCCGAAAATGCGTTTTTTCAGACTTAGTTGACACTCATCCGTATCTTAGACGAATAAACTGACTTACACAAGTCAAAAATACATTTTAGAACTCTGAAAAGATGTATTAAGTTGAAATCTCCTTATCAATATATTGTAATTAAAGGAAAAAGCTCTATGTAAAATCACTGCATCTGTATTTCTACAGGGAAATATAAATCGTGATTTCGAAAGATATTTGATTAAAATGTTTTAAAATTGCCCACAATCTTCCTAGGATCGTTATAGATGACAATTGTATCAATTGATTATTGTTCATCTTATATTTCTTATTAATTATTAAATCGTGAAAGTTTCTCAGTGTGAATTTTGTTGTTTGTTAAAAAGTTAAATTGTTATATTTATTTGATATAATATATGGAAACTATGTCTATATCTGTTAGGGGACACCGTTTTTGTCCACTATCAGTACTGACTAAAGCCAAACTTGTCTTCGCGGCACGACGTAAATATGCTAATCAATTGTTTTCTGCATTAAGGCTGCAGTCTTGTCAATTATACTTGCTGTACCTTCTTATTGTTAATATTATTCATTTTTTTTTTTTTTTGTTGTTTCATCCATTCTATTCAAGTTTTACCTAATTGTACTCATGAATCCCACTGTCGTGTCCTGTTTTTTCTTTATAATTGGCTTGCGGAACGTAATAGAAAGTGTATAATTTAATTTTAAATAATGTAATAATAATCAATAATAATAATTATTATTATTAATAATTATTATTAATAATAATAATAATAATATATATGTAATAATTTAAAGTGTAATAATTTATGTATAATTTTGAAATAAGTGCGCAATCGAGAGTAGGTTATTATAATTAAAAAGCAGTCACGTAACGAGGAAATCATTGCACTATAGAGCAAATTACATAGTTATTGTCGACGTATGTTTTTAGACCTTTCGACGAATTAACATGACCGGAAGTTTCCTTTATTTACTATTTGCAGGTCAAATATCTTCAGGGAATATATATATATATATATATATTAATGAATGAATGAATGAAAAAAGAAGTTTATTCTGGGACAAGGTCCCTTAAGAATAACATACAGGTACAAAACAAATAAGCATTATGACTGACCAAAAAACACATAAAAAGAAAAACAAAAAAGACTTATAACATTAATGATTACAATAAATATATACAAGTATTTTAAATGGTAAAAACAGAAAGAAATGAAAAATTAAAATTAAAAAGATTACAATAATATCTAAAAGTAACATAGGGACTAACAAACCAAAGAAAAAAACTTTAAATAATTAAAAATAAAAATGAAAACTTTATTAACATTCATGTCATGAAGTGTGGACATTTCTCACATCGCTCTAATCTTTATTCTGAAATTAGTTGGCATCTGGTTGGGAAGCAAGAAGGTGTTTAAAAAGGAGCGATTTGAATGAAGCTTGGGAAGGAGCATGACGGATGTTTGATGGGAGAGTATTCCAAAAAAACTGGACCGGGCTAAAAAGGAAAATTCATAATTTTTAGTACGATGGGAAGGCGTATAGAGGTCAGAAGGACGGGATCTGGTTTCCTGAGTATGGATTGGGAATGATTAATAATATATATATATATATATATATATATATATATATATATATATATATTATATATATATGTATATCAATTTCTTTAGGAAGAGTCAGGTGGTTAATTTAATAGGTGTAGCCAAAGAAAATTTTTAAAACGAACTAATCATCTCCGTTATGGGAGCCGAACACCATCTAATCTATAGTAAGCCCGATTATGGTGTAGACTTAATTATTGAAACAAATATATAGAATTATAAGAATGGTTTTTATAACATGAGCTGAAATGATATCCGTAAATTGTAAACCATGTATAAAGGAAATAGTTTACACATGCTCAATTTGTAATAGTAAGGATGATGAAAATATAACTCATCTGTTATTTAAATGTACGGCTTTTAATTATTTTAGGAAAAAGTATTTTGAAGAGAGTATTGTGACAGAAAAAAAGATAATAGACATTTTAATTGGAAATAACTGGAACTCACTGTTTAGATTTATGAAATGTGCTGTAAAGTATAGAGATTGTTTAATAAAATAATTCAATTACGATAAATAGATAAACTGAGAATATGTTTTCACAAATAAGTTATATTTATATTTTGTTTTTTCTATATGGGAAACAAAGATTATCCCACCTATCTTTTGACAATAGTGTATTATTTTTATTTATTTTTTGTATTCTTGGTTTATATATATATATATATATATATTTTATATATATATATATATATATATATATATAAATAAACCAACTTCCTGGCAGACGGAAATCTATGCCAGTATTTTGTGTTCTTTAGGCACTGTAAAGAAACATGTAAAATTTATTAATAAAACACCTTTATTTATCTATCTATCTATTAATTTCTTTATATTTATTTAACACAAGGAGGGTCCATGTATGTTTAATGTATGGGTGTTAGTGGTAAAACTAGCGCAATAACTAAAAGCCGTATTTTATATATACGAAATATACGTTTTAAAGTCTCTTGAGTACAAATTACCAAGTCCCACAAAAAGGTGTGTGTGCGTGTCTTTGTGTGTGTGTATGTGTTTCTATGTGACCGTGTGTGCCAAGTCTAGCGCGAAGCGAAAAGTCATATGGAACTAAAATTTCATATTTAGGACAACCATACGCCCGAGAAGTTACAGCAGCTTTTTCATTAAAATGAGCTAACCGAAGAACCACTTTATACCATGCATTTTGCCCCTTTTTACGATTTTCCGAAAAACTGCTCCAGCGATTTTGATTAAACTTGCTATTTGGATGTAAAATTTAATAAGCCTTAATATCGTGGAGAATTCATTCTGATTGAAATAGTCTAATAGGGTTTAAATGCCGATATTTTAAGTGTTCTTCTCTCGAATTACCTTAAATTTTGTAGGTTTCATAAAATCAACCATATCAGATTACCATTGCTAATAAACCATATAGATATACAAGTAGAACGAATTTGATAACCAACTAAAGGAGAAAAGAGCAAACATATTTTTAAAGGCATTTTTTGTGTTTTTAAAAAACAGAAATAGTAAATATACCGTCGGAAAGCTAAAGATTTTAGAAAATATATCATCTTTTACACAAGCTTATAAAAGTTGATAAAGAGTGATGAAAAACTGATAATACTAACTGATTGTTGTAGATAAAAATATAATAGATTATTTAATAGAACACATGCTACTATTGAAATTCAATTTAATTAATCCTTTTACAATTTATTTTTATCTCTTAATGTATTTTAAAATCCTTAAATTGATTTTAACTACGGAGGTAAGTGAAAGTCTTGTGTTGTGCGGACCAGATTTTTATTTATAATTTTGTAGCATAACGCTACAAGTCAACTGTATGACAACTATTAGCTTACTGTTTCATTTTTGTTTTTAAATGTTCATACTTTGTACATGTTGTATTCAGTTATTATTCTGATTGTATCAGTGAAATAATTGTTTTAGTCTTGAAAATGGAGAAAAAACCCCGAAATAAAAAAAAAAAAAAAAAAAGAAAAGAATGGGGAAATAATACCTAATTGAATATATATAAAAATTTATATTCCGTGCACATAATTAGCAGTCCCGACAATGTATGATATAATTCATTAAATATATTAAAAATTATTCTTTATATCATCACAGATTTGGCGGAATAATAGCTAAAATATTTTTATTAAAAAAATATATATATTTTTACAGAGCATTTGTTATTCTGTGCACTTTAAGTGATAAATTGTTTTATGGTTGCAATTTTTTTTTTTTTTTTTTCATCAATAATTTTATTTCACTTTAAATCCTATCCCTCACCATTTTAATGGTTGTGGCTTCAACTCGAACATTTTTTTTTTGTTTTATTACTTCTATCCGTTTATTGTTTTGATTTTATATATTCTACTCAGTCTTTCCCTATTAACCTTTTTTTTTCACAGTATCTATAGCCTCTCAAGAGAAATTCAGATAAAATCATTTCGTTGACACATTAAAAGCTGTACTTTAACTCATATTTTTTGTTTTATTTGCTTTTGCCGTTTGCTGTATTGGCCAAATTAAAGTGAAAATAATGGTAATTTAAAAATCCTGATCATCCATAGGAATTTTTATCAGATTCGTTTAAAGGTTCAATATGTTTTTTTTTCTTCTTTGTGCAGGAATCGAATATTTTAACTACTCGTGCCATCAATTAGCCATTACTACACGTGAATTCGATAAGTCCTGTTTTGCATATCCGCAATGTAATTACCTAATTAGACACGCATCAGACTTGCATTCTCTAGCTTAAACAGAACGGAGTTGATTTGTAACTACTTTATTTGCATACAGGAGATCCCATGATCGTTTGATCGTTTTTCCCGTACACCGTATTAAACTCTCATTGTAACGCTATCCGTTGCATAGTTTGCGATCTGTCGTTCAACAGGTAACGCTTAGTTAATAAAAGAGTGCATGATGCAACCGGCTGATGCGCAGTCTGCTGAGGATGTTTTAGGTGCATCTGATGTCAGACAACCGATTAAATTATACACATTATTATGTGCTGAGACTATTATTTAAAGGTGAACATATCACTGCTTACCTCTGATCTTGTCTTGCCTTCTTATTTATTTAAAGAACAAGTTGGGAAAACACCTTGTTGACCAGAAACACTGCAATGTATAAAAAAAAAATATTTTTTTATTTATTCAATAGAATTGTTGATTTTAATATTAGAATTTTATAGCGAGTTGAAGAGACTTAAACCTTCCAATCGTCGCAAGTTTCCTTGCGTCATTTCTTTACCAAGTTATCCAATCATACATTTTTGACCTCCTACAGTTCAAATCCTCTGTCCATTCCCGTTGTACACGCTCCAGGCCTTCATATTTATACAGTACGGCCATCCGAACTGCACATTTCGAAAGATCCTTTCTTATTCGATCCTCAATCCTATTGAATTCTATCCCTGCTTCCATTCGTCACTCAAATTCTCTTCCTACCTTCAAATCCCGCATATTCGATTACTTAATGAATACCCAGGCTCAATAGAATTGTATATAAGCTTTTTTGTAAATTATTTTTATTTTTTTTTTCTCATTTGAATATGTCTATTTCATATCAGTAATTATTAACTTCATTTAATTTACTCTAATAATCTAAAGCCCTTTTTGTACATTCTGTATATTTTATTCTTAAGGACATTCCCAGGATAATAAAGAATTTATTTATTATTATTATTTTATCCTCTTAATATAAATAAATATGATCTACGATTCCATTTATTTACTCATCCTCCTTTCTTCTTATTCCTACCTTAAAATATCACAATGTGAAGAAGTAGCATTTACACATCATATTTATCGATATAGCGGTTCCAGTTGGAGATTTTAACTCCACAAATATGGAATACTGTAGTTTAATAATAAGGTGAACGTAATAATTCTTAAGGGCTTTGGAGACCTACTGGGTGGTTTGGTATAGAAATAATCAGAAATGCAATGTTTGCTTAGTGAAGTTTATTTAGGGTATAAACATGGAACTTAATCGCTTAACTTTGGGTATTTGGTTTACGCGAGTATATATAAACAGAATAAATATAAATGCAGAGATTCCTACGGACTGTTTACTTTTCACTGCAATATGAATTTCTAAAACCTTTTTGACTTCAGTTCAGCTTTAGATTAAATATAATTTCAATTTTTTTTTATTTTTTATTTATACATGATATGATATTATTACGAGTAAGGAGGTTTCATATAACGACAATTACAATTGTTCCTTTTTATATGGTATCGCTGATTCACCATTATATTATCACTATTAGTAAATTATTTAAACTAAACCCTATATGGTAAGAACAGGTGTTTTTAAGTATTGGACTGACTACAATATCTTATAAATCCTTAAGTATTATATTAATTACAGAAACACACTCAACCGCATATATATAAATAAATGTAAACATAATATGTTTTTATCTTCCTGCAGCAGAATTCAAAGTTCATAGAATATATATAATTTTTTAACTTTCATAGTATATATATAAATTATTTTTTGATTAAAATAATATGGTAAGGTAATTTACTTTAAGGCAGAAAATTCCTCAATAAAGAAAAATAAAGTATGGACTCTCTTAGCGTAAATTACCTTGCTTAATATAGATTTATATATACACTGTTTTTTTTTATTTTATACTATTTTTATTTATTTATTTTTTGTTTTATCCCTACCTCGCCTTTGAAGGCTATACGGGGTTTCTCGGACCGAGGGATGAGGGCGGGGATAAATGCTGAGATCCAATCCCCCCAGCACCGAGACTCGAACTCGTAATTATTTGGTTTCACAAGATTGGGTCATTGGTTGCAACGCAACAAACTAGGGCAATGCATGTTCAAAGAAACGCGAGCTAGTCCACTCAGCTACCCCACCCCTATATACACTATTTTGTTATAATGCACTACGTTTCGGCCATAATGCCTTCTTCTGGTGTTAAGTATAATTATAGGCCTTCAATTCTATATTAAACTTTGTCCTTCACCAAAAATAATCTACACCTAATCACCTTACTTAAATTATTAATAGTATTCTATTTATTGCATAAAATAATTATGAAATTAAATTGCTCATTTATATCTACAATTTCCAATATAAGGTAGATCATTGAATAATATAATTAATTATTTATTAGACTTAAACGACAAGAACTTAATCGACGATTTGGACAATTATACAGACAACTGAACAGAAATTCAAAACTATCTATCGAGAACAAACTGGTAATACACAAGGCAGTACTGAAACCTATCTGGACCTACGGACTTGAACTGTGGGGGATAGCCAAATTTTCCAACATCAAACGCATTCAATCCTTCCAATCTAAAGTCCTCCGAACAATAGTTATGCCCCTTATTATCTATCCAACTATACCTTACACCGCGACCTAAATATTCCATTTAGTTTAGACCTTATACCATTAAAATTCTCTAAATTTCATCAGAACCTTATCCATCACCCTAATCCCTTAGCTCAATCCATATCCAGCTCCACACATCCTTACCATCCTCCTAGAAGGTTGAAACGGCAGTGGCCTCGTGACCTCTTGTAACATGTATATTGGAGTTCTAGCATTGGCTAGATTCTCCACTCACGTGCTGTATGCTTGTGAATTGTATATAGGTATGAGTGACTTTTATATATATTTTTATTGATTTTGTTTTGTATATATGTATATTGTATTATTATTATTATTATATAAATTTATTGTTTTGTATATATCGTGTGAATGTAGTATGAATGTTGTACGTTATCACTATTAAAAATGTCCTGAATTGGACAGATTGTAATATTGCTCAATAAAGAATTGTTTCTAAGTAATTATTTATATTCGTATATATTTTTATCATATAGTAATATGCCCAATTATAAAGATGATATCATATAGTAGTAATGAAAATGAAACTTTACTAATTGAGAAATCTGAATTTCCTTTAATTTACATTTTCTTTACTTTTATATTTTAATTAGATATATCAATAGTATAATATACGAAATATTTGATTGAGTTCCTCGGTTATCCAAATTTCATTACAATTTAATATTTTTTTTTTTTTTGCATTTTGCCTAGAGAGAAAATTTATTTGTATTAGGATTTGAGATAAATAGAAGTAGTAATTGCCTTGCTATCTAATAGAAATCTCTACCTATCTCCCCTCTTCTTCACTTAATGAAATCTAGTAATTTTGTCTGTTGTTTCATTTCTCGGGGATTTAGATTTTATTTTCTATCTCAGGAATCCACCAACCGTAATAAAATTTATAATTTCCTCAAAGAATCTGGATTTTTACAATTGCAATGTTTTGGTCTTGAGTAAGAGAAGTATCAGTTTATAGAATAATCTGGATAATATAAATTTAATGTAATATATAATTAGTAATACGATAAAAAAAAATTAATTTAATTTAATCATTTTTTTTTAATACCTTCTTTATTAAAATCAAAATACAGACATTTTACAGTGCAAGTAAAAGTCACTATCCCACTAAGGTAAACAAAGGCGGGTGTGGGAAAGGAGTTCACCTGCGGCAATCCAATAAAAGTATAATAACAAACAGTGACACAGTTCATAGTAAGAAACAATAAAATTCTTAAATAATATTACAAATTATAACACAATTTTTTATAACGGAACAGTAACACACTACACAGTAAGAAACAATATAATACTAAGCCAAAAAACTATAAGGAATGCATATACATATATACAAGATTTAAAATTAAGGTGTGTAAATACAAAATTGAATTATATAATATTCAATTAATGAAAAAAATTAATAATGAACATTAGTTATTAATGATGATTTTAAAGTTTTCCTCACTGCTCAGAATGTTATAATGCATTTCAAATTTAGGTAGGAAAAATAAAAACCTACGCAATAAAATGTGAATTTATAATTTCACTTGTGCACTTTCCTTCCTCATGCCTGCCATCTTTTATCTCACTTTTTAAAGCACATTTGCTGATTGTCAGATAGCTTCTGAGAAGTGTTAACAAAGACACGTGTGGAGAGAAAAAATCATATTAATGTTTGTAGAAACATTAAGATAACAATAGAACTTTTTATGTTCAACAATCACTTAAATGTATGCTCTGTTACCAATCCTTCCACAACTTTGTGTATTAGCTTACGTTTTTTTCATAAATTTGCTATCTAACGTTGTTATGCATCTATATTATTCTGACCAGCAGTAAAAAAAAAATAACCTGTAAAAATATTTTTGTAATTATCTCCTTCAGTTGGTAATTAAATTCTTTCATATTTACCAATCTTTTTTTCAATCCTAACAAGTGGAAACAGTTAGTTACTTCCAATCAATAAAATCGAAGGTACTTCCAAGGAAGAAATTAAAAAAAATGGTGTTTATAGCCCTGTCAGCTATCTCAAAGAAGATTCAAGTCTTTTTAATTTTACATTAATATAGTGAGTTTAATAAAAATCATTTAATGAAAAATGAATGGTATAAAGTATCTTTTGCGGTTCGTCAATTCTCGTAAAAAAGGTTGACGGAAAATTCTAGACTTAAAAAAAATTCTGTTTCTAACGATTCGTGTTTCTAAAATTACGACATTCAAAGTAACACACACACAGACATTTTTACGGGACTTAAGAGAACCTAAAACTTTTCACGGTCGCAATACTTTCTCTTATTGCATACATAAGTAAGCGAAAGGAAAAACAAAGAACAATTTTTATAAGCTGAGATGTTCTCATAAATAATTTTTCTTTACACATCATAATTAGTATTTATTTAACAAAAAAACAAAAATATTATTCTCTCATTTAAATATAATGTAATTTAAATCTGTACCGTATAATTGTAAAAGATAATTAAGCAGTTCCAAACATATGCCCCCACGTGTGTTTGATGAACAAATAAGGATGTCCGATGACAAGCTTCCCTGTTTGTGGGTGTCCAAAAATAAGCACGGGAAATCAATGAACCCTGAAAAGCTCGTGTGGACTTAATGTTTAGCTCATGGCTGACCAGACTTAGGGTCATCGCACTTCGAACAGGCGATGTATTTGTTGGCCACGTTTGAGTGATGATGGGGAACAGAAGATGCCACATCTGATGTACTCCCCCCGTCAGGCCATTCTAAAAGAGATCCTAGCGCCTATACATCACCGGCAACGCACTTATGCGTGACTGGCTATATTGAAAATAATATTGATGCTTATTGGAAAAACCTTTTACGCACTAAGCATTTGGGGTAGTTATTTATTTGTAAGTACTAAACCTAGATATATTTTGAATATTGAATTCTTAATTGAGAACCTCATTTTCTTAATTTATTGTTGTCCTTTTTAAAAAAAAAAAAAAAAAAAAATTAAATTCAATCAAATAGTTATACATATATATATATATATATATATATATATATAATATATATATAATATATATATATGTTATCTGAATGTGGTGTCATATAATGTTAAAAATCTAGTGCGGGCAACACACGACTTTCACTTACCTCCATTTTAAAAATCAATGAAATAATTTTCAAAACAGTTAGAGATAAAAATACGTGATACTATTAAAGATTTTTTTTTTCTCTTTAAATCTATATTCACGCCTGTCAGAATGTATCTGACAATCAGCAAATGTGCTGTATAAATTGAGATCCAGGCATGGTAGGCATGAAGAAGGAAAATGCCCAGCAGCACCCCTTCCATGGCTTTATTTTATCCGAGGAGGTCCCTCATCCAGCCTCTCTTTAGCCTTCTTCTGACTGGCATTTCAGCTATTGACATGTCGTTAAGCAGTCTATTGTCGTGTCCGTTAAGTTTACTGTGAAAACGAGTATAGAGTGTTCGTATATGTTGGTCAACTGTTGGTTGTTGTAAGTCCGTATGTAGGGTTCTGTTGTTTACGTACCAAGGAGCTGTCGTTATCAGTCTTAAAATTTTGGATTGAAATGTTTGCAGTTTTTGTATGTGAGTATTTTTTGCTGAACCAAAAATCTGTGAAGCGTAAGTCCATATTGGCTTAAGAAGGTATGTGTATGTATTCAGTTTCTGTCTAATTTTTAATTTTGAAGATTTAGATAAAAGTGAGTATAGTACTTTCAGTCGGTGGTTAAGAGTCTGTCTTTTCATCTTGACATGTGGGCCCCAAATCATCCTTCGATCGAGTGTCAGTCCTAGGTAATGTACTGAGTTGGTCTGATGAATTTGGTTGTTGTCGATAAAAATTGGTGGGCAAGTGTTTTGTCGTAGTGTGAACGTTACGTGTTTTGACTTGTCGTGATTTAAACGAATTTTTCATAGCTTGTACGAATTTTGTAGTACCATCAAGTGATTTTGTAGAGTCATTGAGGCGAGTATAGGATCGTCGTTTGAGGTTAAAATTGCAGTATCGTCCGCGTAAGTTGCAGTCAATGTGCTGGGATGAGTTGGTATGTCATTTGTGTATACAATGTATAGGAGCGGAGCAAGTATCGATCCTTGCGGTACTCCTGCCAAGACTGGTCGAATTGAAGAAGTTTCTGAGCCCTGCCGAACAGAGAAAAATCTATCAGAGAGAAAAGAGTGTATAATAAGATAGTGTGTGTAAGGTAGTACGTTCTTGAGTTTAAAGAGAAGCCCCTCGTGCCAGACTTTATCAAACGCTTGGGCAACATCCAAAAATACTCCAGTCGCGTATTGCTTTTTTTCTAGTGCTCCTGCAATGAAGTCAGTAACTCTGTGTAATTGGTGTGTCGTTGAGTGTGACGTGCGAAAACCGAATTGATGGTCAGGTATTATTTTTTGCTCAGTCAGTATGTCAACCAATCTTTTATAAATTAATTTTTCGAAAAGTTTAGAACATATGGGAAGGAGACTAATAGGCCTATAAGAGGATGGTTTGTACATGTCTTTGTCTTTTTTGTGTATCATTTTTATGATTGAATATTTCACTGTACTGAGAATTTAGCTGTCCTAAGTATGCAATTGGATATTGTCGTGAGGAACACCAGACCTTTCTTGGGCATCAGTTGGAGTGCCTCGGCAGTTATTAAATCATAACCTGGGGCTTTTCTTTTAGGTAAGTGTCTGATTTGTTGTGCGACTTGTGAAGGAGTGAAAGATATAGGAGGTAGTGTCAGCTGTAGTGGAATGTCCAGAGTACTTTTAACTAAGTTTTCATGTTCTGTATTAGGGTAGTCAGTAGGTGGTATAAAAACAGAGGAAAGATGATCAGCAAAAATTTCAGATTTTTCTCCATCTGACACGGCCCATGAACCATCTTCTTTTCGCAGTGGTACTGACACCTGTCGATGTTTCAACAATTTCTTGGTATGCTTCCACAAGCTTCCATCGTCAGTTGATAGGTTGTTTAAAAAGGAATCATAGTTAGTTCTATTGAATTTTTGTATTTGTCGTTTAAGTTCGTTGTTCAGTCTGTTAAAGTTTTGTCTGTCAGAAGGAAGTCTGTTAGCCTGCCATACCTTACGAGCTCTTCTCTTTGCTGTGATCAAGTCCCTTATATATTGAGGGTATTTTGCAGATGATCTAATCTCGATGTTATCTTCTGACATGATGACCATGCTGCTCTTTGGACACATTTAGTAAATGTTTCCACCGCATCTTCTTATTCTGCTTCTGTTTTGATGGACATGGGTATTGAGAGATTTGTTTCAAGAAATTCTCGGTATAGATCCCAGTCCAATCCGCTATTTATAAGCATGGGCACCCTTTGCGCATTGCATGGTTCGTCGAGAACGACCAAATGTAGAGCAGAGTGATCAGAGCAAAGATCAGAGATCGTTTTTATTGAGTAAGGTATGGTACGTAGTCCTTTGGTAATAAAAAAGTCCAGTAAGTCCGGTGTTTTCCGTTGCGAGGTTGGCCAGTAGGTTGGTGTGTCTGGTGATATAGTGTCTAATGAAAGCTCGTGGATGGCAGCCCTCAGATTTCTTCCCCTAGGGGTGCAAAGACGTGACCCCCGAAATTAGTGCTTTGCGTTAAAATCTCCGCCTGCTGTAAAGCAACGCCCTAAGTTTTGAAAATAATTGCGAAACGCCGAAGATGTCAGCACATATCTTGGAGGACAGTACACCGAATCTATACTTATCACGTGGTGTTTTGTGTGTAGTGTAATGCCAGTAGTTTGAATGTCAGGTGCAGTTGGTAAGTGTAAAAGGTTATGTTTGAGTGGTGTCTTAATGAAGATAGCAGTCCCGCCGTGTGCTGTGTTGTCCGGATGGTCTGTTCTGTATGTCAAGTAACCAGAAATACCAAATTTTGATCGTGGTGTAAGGTGTGTTTCTGTGATTAGTGCAATGTCAATACGTTTTTCATGTAAGTATATGTCCAATTCTGTCCTATGTTGTAGTAGTCCGTTCGCGTTCCAAAGAAGGATGGACAGAGAGCCCACAGTCAGCTGATTACGGGCCATTAGGAGGGCAAATAGCTTGTGTTACCTGTGCGAGCTGCTGTAGAAGGCTAAAAAGAGGCTGGATAAGATTACTCAGACCGCTTAGTAGCTGATACAATTGTGGTGGGATATAATCAGCTGAAGTTGGCTGCTGAATACTTTCCCGCCTCATACCTTCTGTAGATTGGTTAGACTGTAGTCCCGAGGATGTAGCTTGTTTCACTGCTATCTGTTGACGAGCTGATACCTGCTGCTGCACGGGAGCTTGACGTTGAGATGGTTGTTGCTGCTGCTGTTGCATCTGAGGAAAACTTCTTGGTGGGATTGATTTCGAAAGATTGGGGTATTCTGTTGGAGGTGGAGGTGGAATACGTTGTTGTTGATGGCTCCCCATATTTCTTTGTGATCTCAAATCCTTCAGTGTTTGGCACCCTCGATAGTTTGCGGGATGTTCCCCATGGCAATTCGCGCATTTCGCTGGCGTATCTCGGGTTTTGGTGCATGAAGAACTTTCATGCCCTTGACCACACCTTACGCACCGTGGTGCGTGGTTGCAATAGGTCTTGGTGTGACCGTATTTTTGGCACCTAATGCATTGTGGGAGGATTCTTTTCTTTCTAGGTTCCTCTATGACTACCTTGGTATTGAAAATTGTTTTTATATCAAAAATCTTTTCATTGAATGAATGTTTAGTGATATCAATAAAAAACATTGGTAATGGCCGCTTAAACCGTGATATTACGTTGGTAATTACTACGGTCTGGTATCCGTGGTTTTCAAGATCGTTTTTTATCTCTTTAACGGGTGTGTTGTGGTGTAGACCTTTAATGACTATTCTAGGATTTTTGTCATCAGAGAGCTGATATGTATGGAATTCAGCTCCGCTGTTTTTAAGACAACTAACAAGTTTTCTGTAGTCATCTGGAGTTTGAGGATATACAGTTACTCCTTTATAAGTTGTTTTCAGTAAAAAAGAATTAGGGCTAGTGTTAGTTTGAAGATAAGCAACCAAAGCTGCATAATTTTGTACATCAGTAACAAAAATAGGAGGTGGTTTAGAGTTAGATGATGATGGATTACTTTGCTCTTCATTAACACTAGAGAGTACTGCAAAACTATTACTAGTGGGTACCTCTGACTCCGTGCGCTGTTGTTTCCGAGGATCTCTGTCTGCTACGCTGTTTCGTTTTCTTACTGTCACAACTTCCCAGGCACTAGAATTGTCCGTAACACCTAATTCCATACGATTAGCTTCGTCCATGTTGGCGGCTAATTCCGTCTCGTTAAACTTTTTTACTCCCAACTTCAGTCTAAACCTTTGGTTTCGGTACGATATTTAATCGAAAATAGCTCCGAAATCCAACGATTTTTACTTAAATAAAAGTTATACAGAAAAATTTAACTTTTGAACTTGGTAAACACCATATGATTAAAGAATTAATTAAATTGAATTTATATGGAAACATGTGTTTTATTAAAAAATCGATTAGTTAGTTTTATGTTCATTTTTTTTTTTTTTTATAACTTTATTTCTTTATCCACACCTGTTTATACATACATATAACAATCAGTGGATTGTCTGTCAGAATTACAATAAAAAGTGGCATGTCAGGCATGAGGAAGATGACAATACCCGGTGGTATCTCTTCCGTGGCATGTTTTAATTCAAAAGATTACAGAAGATCTCTCATCCATGACCTTTTCAGTCTTCTCCTGATGTTGTTAGGCATATTGGTTGTTGCCATTTGTTCTTATGTTCATTTCATCACTCTCTATTATCTTTTAAAAGCCTGTGTATGAGATAATATTTTTTTCTAAAATCTTGAGCTTTCCAACGGTATATCATACATGTATATTACTGCTCTTATGTTCAAAAACGAAAAGTTGGATTAAAAAAATATTTTTTCTGTTTTCTCCTTTAGTTGGGTATCGAATTTATTCAATTCATATATTTAACTGTTTTTCATCAGTTTTAACAAGATAATATAGTTATTTTTATAGAATCTACAAAACTAAAGGTACTTTAGGGGAAGAAAATTTAAAATATCGCCATTTAAGCCCGGTCAGACCATTTTAATCAAAATAAAACCTACATGATATTAAAACCCATTCAATTTTACATCGATATACCCAGTTTAATCAAAATCGTCGGAACCGTTTTTGAGAAAATCGAAAAAAGGTGCAAAATGCATCTTATAAAGTGGCTCTTCTGGTAAGCCCATTTTGGTGAAAAAGGTTTTGTAACGTCTAGGGCGTATATTTGTCTTATATAGGAAATTTCAGTTTCGTAGTACTAACCGCTTCCGCCCGGGAGATACCACACACACACACGCACAGACCTTTTTGCGGGACTTGGTTATTTGGACTCAGGGGACCCTAAAACGTGTATTTCTAGTGAAAACTGGAATTCGAAAATTTTCACGATTGCAATACTTCCCCTTACTATAAGTATATAGTAAGTGAAAGTAAAAAGCTATGTTCAATCGATTCAGATTCAGGGGTGAATTTTTGACGACGTTACAGAAAATTAATTTTTTTCCTCCTAAAGAAAAGCTAAATTGCAATATTTTTTTACTTACAACCTTTAGGAAAGAATGCTCTAAATGATAGTGAAAACCGTATCAAAATCCGTCATGTGGTTTAGACGTTTAAGGAAATCAAGAATGGCTGTATAATTTTGTGTGTATATATATATATATATATATATATATATATATATATATATATATATATATATATATATATATATATAGAGAGAGAGAGAGAGAGAGAGAGAGAGAGAGAGAGAGATAAATAGTTATTCTATTTTATTTGAAATTCCAGAAACAATATTGTAGAATTATTTATTTATTTACCTCAACATTAGATTAAAGGCAACGCTCATTGGATTAATTACAATTGTTTCAATAAATTAATGTTTTTGATGAATTCTATTACGGTATTGTGGAATTTCGTGTCATTTCCTAGTAGTTGTAGCAGCTCGAGCCCATCGATTCCATTATTTCTTCTTTCTTGTTGTATTAGAAAAGAATCAGTATTTAATTTTAAAAATCAACATCAGGTTTACAAAGTATCTTAAATGAACGTGTCTTCATAAATTTAACCTCATCCTACCTATTCCGTGAAGATGTTGTAACCAAATTTTGAATTGACTAACATTAGTTTATTTTTAGGAAGGTTTTTGCTATATGATGTTTCAAAAAATTATTATTCGGTAACTCCACATTTTAATTGTCAGGAAGATCAAATTACTTTCTTAACTAGTAAAATTAAATATTACTATCTTTGGGATTTTCTATCATAGAGTATGTTGAAGAGTTTGTCTACTTGGGAATGATACTAGACAAGAGATCAGCTGGATACAGCGTATAAAAGATGATTATATGAAGAGACTAGGTATTCTGTACTTCTCATTCAAGTTAAAAAATCACGCCCCATCACCCTCTGAATTCACGTTTGTTCGCGGAACATATAGTAAACCGCGCTCTTAAAGATATAAAAAACAAAAAAAACTGCATTCAGTCTGGCAGTCAACACATCTTTAACTAAGGTAGATATGAAAGTAAACACAATTAGACCCATCCCAGATAAGAAAATACTTCGATGGAAGGAATGTCAAACGACCATAGATATAACAATGAAAAGGTATTTTGAAGGACATCCATTGGAAGTACAGAAATATTAGAACGATCTAACACTTTCAGAGTGATATACACTTACGCTTCCAAAATGGAAAGAAGTTGAGGCTGCGCCGTGATTATTAACCATCACAAATTCCTATCTAATTTATCAACGGAATCCTCCATTTTACACAAAAGAAGCTACAGTTATCTAGAAGGCTCTTCATTGGGTACAAAGTTCCGACTTTAAATATTAATTCATTGCCACAGACTCCAAGAAGCCATAGACAATCTATGCCGTAACTACTCCATTATACGGGAAATATTAAACACTTGCTGGGAAACGAAACAGAAAGGAGTCAATGTAGTCTTTGTCTCAGTCCACGGCGGAATTTTGGCAATGAAGAAGCGGATAGAGCCACGAGATAACGGCGCTAACAGAAATCACGACGGAAGACTGCATAAACCATCTAAAATCAATTATCTTTTGGAACTGTGACATAGAGGGGAACGTAAAATGATTCAAGATGTTTGAAATGAAACAAGGTTTTAAAAAAAACAGTCCACCAGTACAAGGAAATCTAGGAGAGAAGAAAAGATATGCCGACTTTAAAAGGACACTGTCTCTCTTTAGAAGTCTGGTGGCTCCAACTTGTGAACATTACTCAAATTCCTTGAAGAAGTGAACTGTTAGAATAGAGTATAATTTTCATAGCATGCCAATGACCCTCTGCGGTAGAGACAAAAGAAACAAGAATTATATATATATATATATATATATATATATATATATATATATATATGAATAAAAAAAAAATATAAATATATATGTTTAATGTTTGCAAATTTAACATTATACATGTAATATTTATTTAGGTTTCTTATAAAAAATAAAATCGTTCATGTGAAAGATCATACATAAATGATATAAAAATAACCAATTTGTCATATTCATACTTTTCAACTTAGCCAAGTTTTTTTTTTTTTTTAATGATTTTAGGATTGAGTAAAAACAGAAAAACAAAACAAAAAAAAGTAATGACTACTATCACTATCATTGTTTGAACGAAATTCAATCTGCAGTATTTCGTCCTTGACGAATGAATGCAATTAAAAAGAATAGTTAAAATGCAATCTGAATCGTTTTGTTGAGAGATCCTTGAGAGATGACCGATTTTGATTATAGAATTTTCAGGGGAAAAAATCTATTAAACACTTCGAATCCAGAGTTCATGTTCAATAATTATTTTGATATATTTGTTGGAATTTTTTGAACTGTTCATTACTGGAATATGAATATGTCAAAATAAAATAAAATTAAATGTTAAATATGACTCCCATCTTGTTTACCCCCTAACATTGGCGGCATTTATCCCGGCCCTTCTTCTCTAGAGGCGATGAATAATACATTCCGCCATGAATATTTGCGACTTTTTTCGTTGTGGATGTCAATTTCTGAACGTCACGTGCCTTGTATTTTTCATTCCATTCATTATTCCATCAACTCTATATTTCCAGTATTGTTTACAGAAATTTGGATCTATAGTTTTTTAATTTAAATTTATACCTCTGAGCTTAATGTTTACTATAAGTCCCGCCTTAAAATATATATTTTTATAGATTAAAACTTGATTTTCCTTACGTTAAAAAATACCTTAAACTCGGATCATCTTAACACTTTCTAAAAAAAAAAAAGGACATAATCATTTCATCACTGTCTCTGTAGTCCAACTATTGATTCTAGTCTTGTCTCATATTCCTCTTCGAATGAAACCGTGGGAAAAGATAACAGTGGCCAAAAATAAAAGGGCTGGGGATGGTTTTTCCGTACTAACCTCCGCATCTCACATACTAAAATAACATAACTACTTGTTACAACATTTAGACCATACTTGAGGTTTTCCGATTTTCTGATTTTACCATAGAATCATTTTACCATTTTGGCCTATCAATATAATTCTGTGAGTTTGTTACCCAAAGTATACTATTACTTCACTTTGGATATTTAATGGTTCGAGTTTAACCTTTTTCTATATTTTCTCTTACTTAAGCGTGCATTTATGGTTATTAAGTTTTTTTTTTTTTTGTTTTTTTTACATTAAGCTTTTATCAATTTTTGATGTAAATTTATATTTTAAATAATCTGGTGTGGGCAACAAACGACTCACTTTTTCACTTTATACAAATAAATTTAACCACTATCAAATAAAATTTGAGTTAAAAAAGTATAAAGTAATATATTTAGTTTTGTTTGAACCATATGTTTTAGATTAAATAATGTAAAAGTATAAAACGTACAATAATCACATAAGTTTATACTCTATTCATCAATTTATTTTAGCTTCCTTTATTTAACTTTTAGTAGGAATGGAAATTGTAAAAATAGTAGTGTGCAAATGACCCGTGTGTTGAAATGCCCTAATAAATAAATAAATATTAGCATCTAAAACCCCTTCAACCTGTATATGTGATAACGTTTATTTCTAAATCTTCAACTTAGAACCTCGTGGTAGCTCTGTATCTATTTCAGCCATTCGCGAGATGTTTCCAAACCATCCTGAGCTGATTCTCCTCAAAATCATCTTCAGCTGGCTTCAGTTCCAGGTTCGCTCTTATTGTTCTCGCTTTATCCCTCCTTGTTTTACCCTCGATTTTTCTTAGATATGCGCATTTCCATAGCTTGGATTTGGCTCTTATGTTGGTATTTAGGATCCAAGACTCACTAGCATATATTAGAATAGGGAGGAATGAGTTTTTAAGGACCACCTTCTTGGTGGCCTTTGAAACTTCCTTCTTGTCTAGAAAGCCTTTTCTGAGGGACTAAAAGCACCTTGGAGCTATTTTTAACCTCTCTCCAATGTCTGCCGATCTGTCCTTATTAGTTGAGGTGGACCTTAGATACTAGACTGAAGACAGCAACTTGTTCGTAAACGGATTCTTTCAGCCTGACGATTTGGAACCCATGGTCACTCCTTTCTCCAATCCTCATAAATTTAGTTTTAGAGATATTTTCATATTTATGGTTTTGAGTTTCTCTTAAAGGATCTTCAGGTAAACTGAAGTAGGAATTCCAAACCCAAGGTCACACAAACACAGCAAACGCAGGACTGTATATTAGACACCCTGAAGCTTCCAATATCCGAGATTGTATGGTTGCATCACCTGTTTTGCTGGCCTCAGGGCTGAATCCAACACTAGGATAATAGGAGGAGGTTAGGGCTGCATCCTTGTCTTATTCTTTGCTCTCTAAGGAATCCACCTGATGTGTAGATGCACGCTCTAACGAAATTTCTCTGCACTTCGTAAAGACTTAAGATGGCCTTTCTTAGTCCTGTGTGGACTCCATATTCTTCTAGTGCTGTAGAAATGTCCCTACACCATGTCAAAGTCTTGTTTAGATCTACGAAACAGGGAATACCTCTCAGTTCTTTTCAATGATCTCGGATATTTGTTACATCGTGAATATCAGCTCCTATTCGGTCTGGAAACATATTGTTCTCCTATTTTTTGTTCTATAAAGCTCCTAAATCTTTTTTTCAATTACCTTAGAACTAAACTTACCACACAAACATAGTTAGACTTCTTTTGCGGCACTTGTTCATTTAGATTCGTGTGTCTCTAAAACGTTTGTTTTTGGAGAACACAAGAATTCCAAACATTTCACGGTCACAATACTTTCTTTATTCATAACATTTTTGTATTTTTAATTTTCAGTATTTAAAAAATAATTAAATTTATCTTTGAAATTGTTACTTCTTATGAGTTTCATTCATATGACTAGATGCGTCAGTATAGAGGAAAAAACATATGTTAAAACTTTTTAGAAAATAAATACATAGAATAAACCCCCGGTCAGCTAAAATTATTTAAATCCACTTTGACCTCGCCCCATATAAAAATCCATTTCAAGGAAGAACGGCTATAGAATATTATCAGAAAACCAGAGGGTTTATAAATTTCGAGCCCATATTTATATGAAACTCTGATTTCAAATACCTCGACGACTTGGGGTTTAAAGCTTTTTATTTCGACTTTGACACTGGGGGCATAGGTGTTAGGCTTGATTGGAAAACTTTTAAAAGCTCTGCCTGATGATAAAATATATTTTGACAGGGAAAATAGCTTTTATTTTGACATTAGACGGGTTATTTTAAATATCTTTTCATAAAACCTATAATTAAGTTGATTTTATTGATAAATACTGTTTTATTTTGTACATGAATTTCTATACACACAATTAGGACCTTTTTGTAATGATGCCCCTCATATTTATTATCTACGCTATACAAACATGGTTATAACACTTTTTGTTTTATTTTTTATTTCTACCATAAAATTTTGAGCGTTTTGTTTAGAAAACGATTTCCTAAAAATAGATCTCTTAAAATTAAACATTTCAATCCTCGGATACTGAAAACCAGAAACCAGTAGGGTTCGACGGTTTTTAAAAACCGTTTTTTTGGAGAAAATTATGAAATACACAAACGGTTTTTTAGTAGAAAATATCGGTTTTCACTGTATAAATAACACTTAAAAAGAAATTGAAAATGACAAATGTAGCCAAATGTACCAGATTGATGAAAACATTGTTGCAAGCGGTTTGATTCTTGGAATCATATTGGTCGGATATGATTTCAAGAAACGACGTGTCTATTGGATGAATTAATTAAGATTTTGTATCAGTTTGTCTTCTGACTTCTTTAGGTACAGTTAATAAATTCAGTGTTCAGTTCCATTGATCGATATTTGATATAGATGATATTATACAAAATTTAAATAGGTGACATATTTAATATTATAAAAATATAAACTTTTAAAATCAGGTTTTAAAAAAATTAAGCCTTGTTCGGTTGCAAGTGATAGGGTATTTTATATTTCGGGGAATTTTGTGAATAAACTAAGGACACGGCTAAATAGCAAATCGATAGATGTCCTCTGTTTTCTTAAATCATATTTCATTAAACAAAAAAATTAATAGAATATTTAAATTTGTATAAAAATTGCTCTGAATAGAAAATACTCGGTCCATTGCTTAATCGTATTTAAAACTTAAATTTATTTTAATAAGTATATATCCATAAACTTTATTTACTCTTGTCTTTCGGCTTTGATTATAATTTACATTATTTAATACACAGTTTTATATTTTGTAATTGTTTTTATTTATTCCAAATCTTTGCTGAATAACTCGTTTCACTATTATAAAAATATTCACATCGTTATAGTGAAAATTAGCATAAACAACGAATAATTGTTTTTAAAGTAATTTAATCCTGATCAACTATTACTTCTTTGTTCTACTGAATTGCATAAAAAAAAAAAATTACTGTCAATAAAATTGAACAATGAATAATTTCAGTCAAAAACTACTTTTAATCACTCTAAATTTTCTGTTAAAATTTTTAGGTCGAATAACAGAAGATTCGAGTAATTGTTTTTTTCTTTATAAAAATTTGAAACCGGTTGAAGCCGGTTTTCTGGGAAAATTACTATTTGAAAACCGTTTTCTAAAATGTTTTTTGTATAAGTCCTACCTACCAGTCATTGATGATCATTTTAAAATTTTCTTGAAATGAACATTTTACCTTTTTTTAGGTGTTAAGGTTTACATAGGAGATCGATGTTTCATTAACACATATAGTTATTGAAGTGTTTGGCTAGTGGTATATACATGTCCTTGTACGTCATTAGCTATTTAATTAACGCTATTTTTCTCTGTCATTCACAAATATAATTAATTAAATTGTAATTATTTTCCCTTTATCTATTATATTTATTAAATAATCTTTATTGGTTATGTATGATTAGATTATTGCAATTATCATAGGTAGAAATAATCGAAATTAAATAAGTACTATATATTTTAATTTTGCCGACATTTTGGCTCAAACATCATCAGTGCATCATTGAGCCATGTCAATCATAAAGAAACAACTGCATAAGGTTTATGCTTGAAATGGCTCAGTAATGCTCTGATGGTGGCTCACGAATCTGAGCGAAACCTCAGCAAAATTAAAATATTTTATACAGGACTGAATCTGATTATTTTTATCTATAATGGGATATTCGAAACTTCATTAAGTTATGATAAATGTGCATGTGTTTTCAGGATATAACGTAAATTTAACAAGTGTTATGTTTTTCCTTTTGCTATCAGAATTATAAATATTTTCGTTGTGAGGTGTAGAACATATTTAAAAAAAAAATCAATTGACGTATAATTATGAATCTTAAAAGAATTCAATCTTGAACGTTTTCTTATATATATATATAAAAAAAATTATATTATGTTGCATTGAATAAAGGTGATATTTTGACCTAGGACGTTGCATTGCTTGAGAAACTGTGGTATAAAAATGTATCCCTAGACCTTAATCACTCCTTGCCCTGACTTCTCTGAGGACTCCAAAAGCCATTCTTGGGTCATATCCTGTATAAAGACATTTAGACAGAGGGGGCCATAAAGAGGTAGCCGGGTAATAAATTCTAAGCAGGATATCACTCCTAAGAGTGAGGGAGGAATATGAAGAGCTAAGGCCACGCCGGGTCCATCTCTTCTCTCTCTCTCTCTCTCGATCATCATTTATCCTTAATAGGTTTTTCTTATTGTGCTGTTTTTCATTTTTGTTGTCAGATCTTTTTGTTTAATTTAATACATACCGTAGTTTCAATATCATTTTGTTGTATTGACTAGTGTTTGCAGCAGAACAATTGAAAATAATTCACAGTATCCAGTTTAAACTAATTAGAGAAGAGCCAATTCAAAGGAAAATGATATATACTGTTCATAGAAGAAGATACATCCTTGCGTTTTTAGTACTTCAGAAATCAAACATATCTCGTATTACATGTGATGAGGGAAACATTTATTTAAACAAAGTAGAAAATGTTTAATTTTTTATTAACAATTTACTTTTATTAATTATTTGATAGTGAACAGTATTTTCTGTATGAGAGATGAGTAAGTGCTTAAGTAAGATACTCCATAGTCTCAATTGACAACTTACATGATAAAACTTGGCAATATAGACTTTAAAGAAAAATTTCTTAAAATTTTTATTAATGAAAAACATAAAAAAAAATTAAAACATCCCTAACGAAAATCTTTCAAAATTCCCAGAAATCTATCATAACAGAAATTAACTAGAACTTTTATAGTTTACTTTCCATTAATAATTATCTGCGGGTTCGTGCCGGTTTACGAGAAAACAATTTTTTTTCCTTTTAGTTCTTGCTTTTTTTCAAATTTTGTCCCTATAAATTCCAGTTTCTTTGTTTTAAATTTTTGTTTATACTTTATGAACGCATTATTGTCTTTAATTCTCATTAATCTTAGGTCCTATCCTCTACTGCCTTTATACAGCTGACATTCCACTCCATCCTCGCACTGTCCTCAATACTTATGCTGATGACACGTGTGTCTTATCCGTCCATAATGATCCAACACTGCATCCCAAACCCTTCAGTCCCTCATCAAAGCCATTGAAGAATGGTGTCAAAATTGGAGGATTAAAATAAATCCCAACAAATCCCATAAATCACCTTTACCCTTCGTCGCAAACCGATGACTTCCTGCCCCCCAGTATCCTTTAAAACATTACCCTTACTTCTGTAGAACAAATCCGATACCTAGGTCTCCATCTTGACAAGCGCCTTACTTGGAATCCTCAACACAAGACTGAAACGACAAGAAACTGCTCGAAGATATCGATTACTACAACACTTACTAGACAAACGTTCAAAACATCCAGTACATTACAAAAGACTCATCTACATCACAATTATCAGACTATTTGACATATGGAATCGAGCTTTGGGGCTCTACGAAACCATCTAATTCCTCCCGCATCCAGTCCTTAACAGTCCAAAATCCTGAATGCTCCTTATTTTGTCACAAATCAACCCCTCCATAATGACCTAAACATCCCATTTGTTGCAGACATAGCCCGTGATAGATACTCCTCTTTTCATTCTAAACTCCCTGCCCGTACAAACCCACTTGTCCGTAATTTATCTTCCTCAGATATCCCGAAACCCTCCAAGGCGACTGAAAAGAATGTGGCCTCGGGACCTCCTGTATTAAAATTGTTCGTGAAGTGCTACCACTGGGTGTTTTTTCTCAAGACATTTTCATGACTTTTTATATTCATTCTACATATTTACTTATTGTATTCTTTAGTACAGTTGTAAATTACTATAAATAAATAAATAAAAAATAAAAATTCTCATGAATCCTAAAAATAAATTATCACCTGATGCTCTAAATTTGTTAATAACATTATTTTTTTCTATCTTTTTTTTTTAATATACTAAACCAACATACCTTTAGATAATTAATTTTTTTTTTCTAAAATACATAATCATGTACAAACATAATTAGTAAAAGTAAAAGTTAAAATCTGAATACAGAAATCGATTCCTAGTAAAAACATAATTGAGGTCTACGTTTAACCTTTTTTTCGTATGGCCAACAGTCAGGCTATAATACTACAATGTCCAATAATTTGGTGTTTCGCTCTACTGTGTGCGGTAATGTTCTAATCGAGCGTCTTTCATGTTTTTATTTATGAGTTCGTGATATGTTATTGAATATAAGTATGTAAGTATAAGTATCATAAATAATAAATAAATTGCATTTTTTAGGCTTACACCGCAATACATTAAATAAATATATGAATAATAGTGAAGAAATAAGTCTAATTAAATGTATTTATTTATTATCTTTGAGTGTATAATGTGAGAACCAATAAATTACTTTTCAAGTTATTGCTTCTAAGATTAAATTGAATAAGGAAGAATCGAACAAAAAAGTTGGGCGGTTACAGATCAGTGAATCTGAAAGGGCACTCACTTCATGTTTAAAAGATTCATCGGCTGAGTAAGCATTAGCGGTGTAAAACACTCTCTACTTTATTACAGATAAATACACTCACACTCCACAGCCTTCCTGATATACAGCTCTATATATCAACCTGTCTATTGAAATGGCTTCTTTTATTTTTCACCTGTTGTACTTTTACAAAGCAGACCTACCTTGTTTGGGGATAAAAGTATTTCAAATTACGATTTTTTATGAAATAAGCTTAAACTTCGTTAGATATATTGTACTTAGCACGGTTTCATTTGATTAAAAGTAAATGATTTTTATAAAACAGTAGTCCTTTTTTATGTTTTTACCGTATTAAAAAAAAAAAACTTTATCCCAGACGGGAATATATATTTGGTTTCATTTTTTTATTGATTTGTTTGTTTTTTCTATCATCCTGGTACGTATCTGACAGTGACATTTTATCTAATCTAAGTGAAATTTAATCTACAATCAGATTCCTTTTACTGTAATGAAGAGGGGTCCCGTAGGAACATTAAAACAGCAAATCTTTTAAAAAGTTCATTATTAATAATCTACTGGCCATGATTCTTTGATAGTGAATAGCCTATTTTGTATGTGCGTGGAGAAAGTGGATGGAGTCTCAATTCACAATGAACACGATTAAACTTGGCAATATAGACTTTAAAGACAATTTTTGTTTATAATAAAAAATAGGTATTGGAAAAAAAAATGTCTGCGATCCAGATATTTTACACGTTCTAACAAATTATAAATAAATACATGATCTCAATTAATAAAAATAATGATTTATGATTACAAGAAATCTAAAATCACAAAACTTAAACTTTTCTTATTAATATTTTCAGCTAAAATATTGTTGTTATGAGTTTTAAAATTTTTTTATTCATTTATTTATTGATATTCATTAGCTGTAAACCTCCATAATCCTGTTCCAGTTGGAGTTATGTACCACATCGTATAGTTCTAATCGTTAATAGCGAACAGGAGCCAGAATCAAACCGAGAATAGGGTACACACAAACCTATCCCATGACCCATCTGATCAGCAAACAGCCATCGCCAAAGCGTCAACTCATTATAATGCACTCACAGTCAGCAACAAGTTTTGATAGATCTGGACTAGGTCTGATTGTCAGATATTCAACGTAATGAACAATAATCAATAATATGTAAAGAGCTACGCCATTTTTTATGGGAAGAAATATAGGGTGATATTTTGAGTTAAGATTTTTAAATTTTTACCAAGTTACTACCAAAAAAATCTGGTGCGGGCAACACACGACATTCACTTACCTCAATTTTTAAAATCAATGAAAGAATTTTCAAATACAGTTAAAGATAAAAATACGTGAAACTATTAAGGAATTAATTAAATTAAATTTCTATAAAAAACATGTGTTTCATTAAAAAATCTATTATATTATTATCTAAAATAATCAGTTAGTTTTATGTTCATTTCATCACTCTCTATTAACTTTTAAAATCTTGTGAATGAGATGATATTTTTTCTAAAATCTTTAGCTTTCCAACAGTATGTCATACATGTATATTACTGCTCTTATGTTCAAAAACGAAAAATTGCATTAAAAAAATATTTTTTCTGTTTTCTCCTTTAGTTGTGTATCGAATTTATTCAGTTTATATATTTACCGGTTTTTCATCAGCGTTAACAAGACAATCTAGTTATTATTATTGAATCTACAAAATAAAGGTACTTTAGGGGAAGACAATTTAAAATATCGGCATTTAAGCCCTGTCAGACCATTTTTATCCAAATAAAACCTACATGATATTAAAGCCCATTAATTTTTATAGTTGTCTTAAATATGAACTTTCAGTTTCATAGGACTTACCGTTTCCGCCCGGGAGTTACCACACAGACACACACACACAGACCTTTTTGCGGGACTTGGTTATTTGGACTCAGGGGACCCTAAAAAGTGTACTTCCGTTGAAAACTGGAATTCGAAAATTTTCACGATCGCAATAATTCCCCTTACTATATATAGTAAGTGAAAGTAAAATGTTAGACATCAATAGCCCATGTAACTTTTAAGCGGTGAAAGCTAGAACCTACGTTTTTTAAACAAAATATATCCACTTTTTCATTCCTGCCCCTCCTAAGAAGATTTTCAATACCATAAATAAAAAAGCAGGTTTTGACCGCCTTTGGAATTTTGAAGCAGCTTTGCTTTATGTTATTTTTTTCTCTCTTTTAATGTATACTTTCTGAGCGCAATGTAGCTGTAAAATTTCATTACAACGACGAGGATAGAAACTGTTGTTTTAATGGTTTAAAAATACGTATGCTAAACAGAATATATTAAACTGACAATCATTTATCAATGATTTATAAATTAATTTCCTTATTTAGTTAGTTTAAAGTAGTTGATATTCATTTATTCATAAGGTCAATGAGGTCAATGGATGTCAATTATGGTAAGTGGTCTTAGCAATGCTAATTATTAATGTGATTGCTGCAATAATAATTCATTATGATTAGGTTTTATGATGTCACATTAAATATTCAGGAATACCAATGTCTTTAGATTAAGATAGTTTGTTAATACATTCCGACATTTTAGCCCTATCTGAAGGGTTGTAAGTAAGATAATTCATGTTAGATTAGGAGGTGAATTCCTTACCTATCCCTCTCCGAATGATACAACCATCGAGATTTGAAACCTTATTTAAAATTATTTCAGTTTTTACTGTAATCTAATATTGTATAAAAATAAAAAAGTCCATTCGAGTGAGCATAAGTACCAACCATGATAGTCGTAGTGAAAAATTAGAAACTATGCAGATTTAAAGTTATAGAGGAATCTTAAAGAGTTTAGATTTCCTTTGTTATAACAATTAATATAGAAAATTGATTCACCTTTAATTTGAGTTGCAAAATACGTCTTCATGAACAGATATGGATATATTGATATGAATCTTACAAAAAAAAAAAGATCGGTAAACTTATTTTTTTTCGTCCTTAATTTGGTTGATATTATATAAACGGACGTTTCTAACAATATGATGGTTATAAGCTTCTTTACGAGGCATACAACTACTTTAATTTGAGTAGAAATAGAAATCCGTAGGTCTAAAACTCACAGACATATTGTCAGTGCAATGGTTACATGGGTCAGAATTTTTTTTCCTAAAAATGCGTCTACCGCGGCTTCCACCCACTGTGAAAGAAAGAAAGTTAATTTTATTCTGATACTTTTACTCTCCCTTAGAATAGCAATAGTATACAAAAATTTGTTTTGTGACAGGCAAAAACAAATAATAAAGTTATAAACAAAAAAAAATTATATGACTATTATAACATCATTGAAGTTATACTTCGTTGCTTTGTTATAAATGTATGATATACGAAAAACTAAGATAGAAAATGGAAAAAAAATGAACACCGAGTTGCTATTACAATGCTCACTAAAATCATAAAACTATAGATAAAATTAAAGAAGAAAAAAGTTTTTATGTTTGTATATGTATAGTCGATTAGAATAGCATTAGAGCAGTAATATTATTCTAGCTTGGTGTTAAAACATATTCGAAGTTTGATGGCTGAGGAAATGGAGAAAGAATTTATTATCAAATGAAATTAAAGATCATGTTTTGCGTATAGAGATAGGTTTGGAATTATAGAACGAATTGGAGACGCAAACAAAAATGATTTAATGGAAGGAATTAGTCCGGGTGGCGGTCATTAAATGAAACAACTAAATAGTTTCAACTATTTTATTGTTTGCCAACGTTTCGACCACCTTTGTGGGTCATCATCAGGGCTTTGAAACACTTAACCGGCTGGCGAATGTGAATCAGTCTTAGGTCCCCTTTCTTGGCATCATCCTCCAGCTGCTCTCGGAACCCCGACGGCCACCTCCTCTTCTTGAGGATCAAACTTGAAAAATGATTTAATGTTTGTGCAGAAATATTATGGCATCAAACTACCGATTATCATATGGTAATTATGACAATGAAAAACCATATGAAGAGATTAGGTTATTATTTTGTTATAATTGTTTGATGTTGTGTAATCTGCTATTAATCGTGTAATTAAACCTCATTCAGGTAAACAAAAAAATAATGTTTCATATTCATACAAGTTCAGGATAGGAAAATTTTGTTAGCCGTATGAATAATCTTTTATATTTATTAATGATGCCTATGTTTACCAACATTGAAATAACCATCAATAGGTTGCTAACTGGGCGCGCACGTGGCAGCTGTTAAGTGTATAAGAAGGAAACAGGATAATTTTCTTTTCATGAGCTTTTATGCCGAGAGTGTAGGAAGGGGCTTGTAACGATGTACCACCGAATGGATTAGAATTGGATTGGCAATGATCTCATTATGGTTTATTTTTTCAACAAAAAAAAAATATAAATTTTATACTAATACATTTCTGAATTTTGTAATTTTTTATGGTAAAAACTAATTTTTTCTTATCTAGATAGATATTTTTATCATTTTTATCATGAATGGTTTTCTGCTTTAATGTTATTTACTAAATTACGATAGACCATTGAAGTGGTCCTCGTGTTTGCTGGAGAAGCGTTAGTGCGTTTTCTATCCGTTTTATGAACCTTAGAACACGATTACGAGATGGGGTAGGTAACGTAAGATAAGTTGAATAAGCAATGTTACTTATACCTTTATAACATAAATAGAACTATTAGAATGATGTTATTATTGATTAAAACACATATCATAAATTTCTAAACTCAATTTCTAAACGGGGCATATTTTATTTTACTGATATATCTTTTACTCGACATAATTTGGTACTATTCATATGGACAAGCACGCAGCATTCATAGGAAATCAAAAACCCAACATTTCGAAATCCGAGCTCTTCAGTATCAATTGTATTACTATTACAAAAAGTCATATAATTTTTAAAAAGTAACATATTTTTATTATTTTACACAAAAAACGTCATAGGTATTTCGATCATACTAGTGCATTACGCTCAGACGGAAATATATAGAATATATCTCATTTTTTATGATTTTATTTTTGACATAAAAAATAAGACAAAAATAAAATTGAAGTGCACCTTCATATTCAGGTAATGCAATCGAAGTTCAATTTCTTTTTTATGGTCTAGTCAGCATCGAGACCATAAATAAATAACTGAAAATTAAAGCATTCTTCAGCCACATTTTTAAACTATATTTTTCATTCGATCAGCATAAATAATGCTCACTATTAGTAGGTATATTTCAATTTACACTTATACCTCTGAAATATTAAAAAAATAATATATTTTTTAAAGAGCTATTCCAACATGCTGATATAGAGCTGATACTTCAGAAATTGTTTAAAACTGATGATCTGGGTTTTATGGATTTTGAAACTTGTATTGTCAAATATGATAAGAAGAAATATGTTACTATGTAAAGTAATATTATAGCTTATGAAAGCTACATTATCCTAAAATGATTTTCGTAAAGGGAGTTCTGAAGTCTTATAACTTGAAAGACTATAAGCCGTAAATGTGAGTTCATAAAAATTATATGAAGACGTTAACCTCATCATAAACATGTTTCATTACTTTTTGATGGCTGGCATTAGGAGTTAGTATCATTATTGTTCATGGTTAATCTTCCTTAGCTGCTAAATAAAATGCAAGAAGGAAATATAATATATATATATATATATATATATATATATATATATATATATATATATATTATATATATATATATATATGTATGTATATTTCTCTTATGAAAATAATTTTATTTTAACTGATCTAAAACATTATATCAGTTTAAAAAAAAAAAAAAATGTTTTAGTGATGCAAATATATCGCTAATCCTTTCCATAATGTTTCTCTTGAAAATCCCTAAGCACGTATGCTATAAATATAGCTATGGATGTTAGATCAGTTACGATTTATTTAGAATTTAAATAGAAATCAGAGGAATAAATAAATATTATAATAAGTCTCTAAATAATTTCATATTTTTTTTCTTTTTTAAAATAGCGTTTCTTTATTAACCAAAAAGCATAAGAGCCAACAGAAGATATCTAAGAATGGAGGGGAAGACAAGAAGAGACCGAGTTAGAAACGTGACAAACGGTCAAACGTTTGACTTCGGTCTGCTTTGGATATTATTGCAGTTAAAGCCAAAGAAAAAAAGAAACAAAAGATTTTTTTTAATTTTATTTCAAGCTGTATAAATAAGCTCAGGAAAACGAGAAGAAATTAATTACACAAATACCCATGTTTTTACATTTACTTGCATATATATGGATTATGTAGTAAGTGAAAGTATTGCGATCCTGAACATTTTCGAATTCCAATTCCAGTTTTCAACAGAAATACACGTTTCAGGATCCACTGAGCCCAAATGACCAAGTCCTGCAAAAAGGTCTGTGTGTATGTGATAAGCCCAGCACGGAAACGAAAAGTTCTATGAAACTGAAATTTCATATTTAAGACAACAAAAAAAATACGCCCGAGATGTTACAGAAACTTATTTACTAAAATCAGCTAACCAGAAGAGCCACTTTATACCATGCATTTTGCACCTATTTACGATGTTCTCGAAAACGGCTCTAACGATTTTAATTAAACTCTATATCGATGTAAAATTGGACTGGCTTTAATAACATGTAAGTTTCATTCTGATTAAAATAGTCTTACAGGGCTTAAATGCCGATATTTCAAAATTTCTTCCTCTAAAGTACATTTAATTTTATAGTTTTTATGAAATTGACCATATCATCTGATTAGTAAATCTAAAAACAGATAAATATATAAGTTGAACGAATTCCATAATCAACTATAGGAAATAACTGCAAAAATATTTTTTAATGCAATTTTTCGTTTTTGAACATAAAAACAGTAATATTGATGTATAATATGCCGTTGGAAAGCTAAAGATTAGAGAAAAAATATTATCTTATACGCAAGCTTGTAAAATTTAATAAAGAGTGATGAAAAGCCGATAAAACTAACTGATTATTTTAGATAATTATATAAAAGACTTTTCAATAAAACACTTGTTTCTATAGAAATTCAATTTAATTAATTTTTAGTTTCACTCATTTTTATCTCTAGCTGTATTTGAAAATTCTTTAGTCGATGTGTTTTTCCCACACCAAATTATTTCTAATTAAAAAGTATTATTCTTGTATATAATCTTCATATTGAAAATAAAGAACTAAAAACATAGAAATAAATTAAATAAAAATTACTTTAGTGAACCGAGAAGATGTGATTTTCGTAAACAATGTAGCTAATCTATTCTTATTTTTCTCAACCGTAAAGGAAGAAGCAGAAGTGAAAAAAAAAATGTCCGTGTTGCTAATTTATTTTGGTATTAATCATAGATAGGAGAATTCCTTCATTTCATCACCTCCACCTCTTACACCTTCTTTTTTTATAAAGAATGCTAACTATAAAAGTGTTTTTTCTCTACTGAGAATTTTCAGATCTCATTTATTAGAATACTATTAAAGAAATCATTTATGATTTAGAAAAATTATTTTTGAATTTTTTCTTTGAATTATGTACCGCAAATAATTTTTCTTTACTATAATTAAGTCATTACGTCCTCCATTTTTTAGTATCAATAGTATAAAAAAATGTTTAATGGTTTAAACTCGCAACCCTTCTGAATTCTTATGTAAGGTTTCTCTATCTCGATTTGGATTGTGTTTAAACACACCAGAGTTAAACGATTGATGTATCGCTTCCGATTCGTCTTCGGGTCTCCAACGGATTTTTCCCTTCCCCAGTTGTATACGAAGTTGAAAAAAACTGTTTTGCCAATATTTCAAGCCATTCTTCCTCTGCAATGTTTAGAACTAAAATAACTTATAGAATCTTATCTTCAGTCTTGAATCTTGGAATAGAGGTTCTGCAGTTCATTTTCGAAAAGTTTTCTTTTCACCTGTTTTTAGGCAGTAGATCTCGAGACCACCTTCTTTTCAGTCACCTCAGTGGGTTATCAGAAATATCTAAGGAATATAGAATATGGACAAATGGGTTTGTGTTGGCAGGGAGTTTGGAATGAATAGAGGCATATCTTTTACGGGCTTAGTCTGATACAAATGAGAAGTTGAGGTGATTATAGATGAGTTGATTTGTGACCAAATAAGGGGAATTCAGGCTTTTCAATTGTAAGAATCAGATGCCGAAGGATTAGATGGTTTAGTAGAACCCCATAGCTCGGTTCCATATGTTAAAATAGGTCTGATAATAGGAACGTAAATGACTTTTTTGTAATAGACTGGAAGTCTTAAACGTTTGTCAAGTAAGTGTTGTAGTAATCGGTATCTTCGAGCAGTTCCTTGTCGTTACAGTCTTTTGTGATTCAACCACATTTGCAAAATTTAATATTCTGACAGGTGTCAACCAGTTATTTAACTTATTCGTTGTACTTCTTGTTTTTTTTTCTCTATCGATACCTTTATTTTTGGAGTTAGTCATTAAAATTCATGATTATTAAGTTTCAAAGTAAATATTTATTAATTTTTTTTAAGTTACGGTTTTCTGATTCTAAAATGATCGATCATAGTTTTATAAATAGGCGAAAGTATGCTTCCTTATCTATTCAGCTGGTAGAGAATAGTAGTATATATATATGGCTAGAAAACTGTGCTTAATTGTTATTATTTATTCATTGGAGTAATTTAAAAGTTTATATTACATTTAAAACACGGTCTTAGGATTATTTGCCATGCCTATATGGTCTGTCCTGCTGAACATAACCACTTACCAACCTCTAGTTATCAAGCCAACAAAGGTTCACAGCTCAGTGACTTGAAACGATGTGTGATCTATACTGACTCCAATAATCTCTGTTCTCTGGTTCATTGGTTGCACAGGCATCAGTCTGGTTAGCTCAGCCAGGTCTGTCAAGAACGCCTCCAGCCTCCTTGAATGCTACCATTAATAGTTAAGTTGTATAATTATCAATCTGTTTACAATATACTAGTTTACAATGTATTAATACTAACAAATAAAATGAGTCATACTTGATTTTTTGTTGTTGTTTTTTAGGGAAACGAATAGAGCTGTATATCTGTCTAAATATAATTCTGTCTATCTGTTGATACAGATCTTAAAATGATATTTTATATTTATAATATAATTTATTATATTTTTATATATATATATATATATATATATATATATATATATATATATATATTAAATAAAACCCAGTATTAGAAAATATTACCAGTATTAGCTATACTTAAAGCTATCTTTAAAGAAGTACTTAACTTTGTTTAAAAACCTACTGAACTAGTATGATTTCACAAACAACTGTTGTCCATATTGTTTGACCTATAAAACGAACTTTAAAGATAGATATTTGTTCTAATATTGTATTAAAAATTGAATGTTAGAACTTTAGAAAGTTTTGTTGTTTTTAATTCCGTTATCGATCTATTCAGTTTGGATTTGTGTTTGGTGGTAATAAGTACAGTTTAATAATTGTTTGTGACATAACCTTTATTAAACCTAGTCATGAAAAGTCTCTATGGAGGTTTGTAAAAGGGGTTCTCAATGGTCATTCGCAATTTTTTTTCTAATAATTTACTCTATGGCGCCCTCACTTAGCTTCCGCTGGCTCTCACCAGTGATGCGGCTGAGAGGGAGGCGCTGGGATCCTTTGGACTCAGCTTGTACTTCCACAAGTGGAGGGACAAGCCCCGTTCGGTGTTCCCTAGCTGATTGTAAATATTGTAAATACGTATGAATGTGACATGTTTTGTTTTTTGTTTATTTATTTATTAACTTATTTATTTGTATTTATTTAATCTACAAATTTTGTTATTGTATACGTTTATTTAGTTTGGTTTCATTTTATGTAATTTGACATTTCTTTTGTTTATATTGTAAATATTGTATGAATGGGATCCTTTAGCAATATTATTATTGTCCAGTGTGACAAACTGTAATACATACAAATAAATAACAAAAAAAAATAAAATAAAAAAATAATTTACTAAGTCGATAGCTAACTAATATAATTTAAAAACTTTGGGAAAATGTTTATAGAGGATGAAGTTGTAAACTTTAGAAATTTCTTCTTAGAAGAAGAGGAGACGCTAATTTATTCCTTAAAGACGACTTTCTTTACATTTTCTCGTTTTTCAAGTATAGCACTTTTTTGAACAGCTAGAGTGTTAACTTGAATTAAGATACAATTTTCAGTTTTAACAAATCGTCAAACATTAGCAATCGAATTTATTTTTTCCATATAATTATTGTGTATGAAAGATAGGAATAAGTATAGTAGTAAAAAAAAAAAAAAAAAAAAAAATACGAAAATTAAGTTAACTTATACGCTAATGGATTTTCGAAAACTCATATCTCTATAACGTTTCGTCTCTCTCAAGACTTCCTCAGGACTTGTTTTTTATTTAGAAATTTAGCAGGAATAATGTTCTTTTTATAATGAACCATTTTATATACAAATTCAAGAAAATGTTTATCGATCTTTTAAGGGAGAAAGAGAGGTTGGAATAAGAAAGGAGTCCTTCAAGAGGGATAATATAAATTTTCACGATCGCAATACTTTCCCATACTATATACTATTTATATATAGTTATAACTTATTATATTTAACTGCTTCATAAGATTTGTCTTCGGTACCTCTTGACGGTCGCATGTATGACGAGTCAAATTGGCTATTTCCCTCTATTCGAAGGCAATATTTCCTTGGTTCCTTTCTCTATCAAGTCATCCGCTCCCATCGCCCCTCTAACTATAGTCTCCTGCAATCCATACTCAGGAAACCAGATCCCGTCCTTCTGACCTATATACGCCTTCCCATCGAACCAAAAAATATGAATTTTCCTTTTTAGAAAGGTCCACTTTTTTCTGGAATAATCTCCCATCAAACATCCGTCATGCTCCTTCCCAATCTTTATTCAAATCGCTCCTTTTTAAACACCTTCTTGCTTCCCAACCAGATGCCAACTACTTTCAGTATAAAGATTAGAGCGATGTGAGAAATGTCCACACTTTATGACATAAATGTATGTTTTCAAAATTAAACATAACCACATGTTTTTAAAGAATGCTGATTACACAATAATAAAATTACATTATATATTGAAAATTAAATAAAAGCCCATAAAAATCAATCAACAAAATAAAGACCTCTCGTAAAATGAATTATAATATTAATTTTCAAAACTATGACCGTTGTTGATTCTTATCAGCTCAGCTAAGAAATTACAGCTATTTCAAAATGGGGAGGTCAAAAGAATACGCAGAAGTAGTTCACTCTGAAATGAAAAAGCTCTCCATGCCTATAAAATTTTGAACATCCCAACTGTACTGGTCAAGTTTATTTGAAACTACAAAACAAATTGCCCATCCGCTAGTTTCTAGCTTAATAGTTCCAATAGCCTCAAAACGGTGGCAAAATGCTGTTGCGTCAGATTAAGTTATAATAGAATAAGATAGGCTAAAGAGGTAATTCTAAGGACACCAAACAAATGTATGCAGGTTACAGAAAAAGAAATAAGTCAATAATGAAAACGAAAAATTAAGAATTGTGCATTAAGGGGATTAGAAAACAATAAATAAAAAATAAAATTTTGTTTGCCCTGTTTTCCGTAAAAACTGTTCCACTTCACGTAATCTCACAATATTAATTGTTTCTGATAGCAAAATGCTTAAAATTCGACATAATAAAAAAATTCTTGCTGTTAGTAGTTAAAAATACTAACCAAGAACTAAGAAACGTTTTTAGTTGTTTTTTTTTCTTTATTATTATTAACCGTATGATATAAATAATTAGACAAAAAACAAAAAATATTCGATTGGATCAAATTTATTACCATAATTATTAGCTATATATATATAGCTATTATTTAGGATTAGCTACAATATCGGAAACTATTGGAAAATATTGAGCAACGAGTGGGGATGATAAAAGGAGGTGCAGTTTGTCTTACCACCTCCTTTCATCGAACCGCCTGTCCTGGCAATAACCCGATACTGCTTATTACAGAAGCTTGTTAACTAACTCTATTGTAGGTTGTCAAGTATCTTCGCTGCAAAATTAGAACTTCGCAGCATGTTATATTTTTGATATTACATCACTAATTGATATACAGAGTATATATAATGTATAATAAAAAAAAAAATTAATTATAATCCTTTGGTTTTATGGCCAGACACATCGGATCTTAATTGTACATATCAATTGTTCTTAAGGGACCCTGTCCCAGAATAATAAAAATTTTCTATTCTATTCTATTCTATAATGCTATATAAAATATGCAGTGCGTGTAGATTGTATGATACCTTTAACACTGGCCTTATACTAAAAAGAAAAAATAGATGTATTATATCCAATTTTTACCGTTTTTTGGCCGTTTTAAAATATCTTTCGTGCTCTAATTGTTAATCTTAAGTAAAAAAGATTATTAAAAGTTATTATCCAATCATTTATTATTTTCTTATATTAAGGTGTCACGTAAGTTTTTTTCTCAATGAATATTTTGCAAATAACTTTCAATAACCGGCTTAATTGTCGTCTATTGATTTAGCATTAAAAAAAAAAATAAAACTTATGAAAACCTAGTTATATGTACATCAAAATTATCGTAAGTCGCCATTTACATCTTATCTTATAGCTTTAGACTTTATTTATTTATTATATTTACTATTGTAGGCCATTAACTAAAATTTTAAGTTATCTATAGAGGATTGTATAATTTTGGGATAACAATGAACGGCTGCAACAAGTCCAGTTTTGATGATAATTTTGTAGTAGTGTCTTGTGACGTTAGTTTTTGTTGTTTGTTTATTTATTTAACGTCCCTTTATGCTGCTGTGGCTAATAGGACGATGCAACAGTGGGAGTCCTAAATTTTTGTCTATCCAGGTTTAATTAGTATAGGGATCTTTAACGAGTACCTGACATCACACAGGCTCGGGACCACCTTTTAGCGTCTCCTCTGAAAGACCGCATAACTAAAGATTTTTCACTCCAATTAAAATCATCCTAGGGCCACCTTTGAGTTTGAACCCGGAACCTTTGGCATAGGAGGCTGTTATGCTAGCCACCCTGCTACAGGCAACTTTCTGTGACGTTAGTGTCAAAGTTCTTAAAATTTGACTCAATCGTTGCATAAAAGGTGGACCAACGATTTTTAATACCGGATTTTATCATCATTTATATTGAATTTTATATAAAGTTTTATTTTAATTATTTTCACAACTCTATAATCAAATAATAAGTCAACTCATTGTAAATTATGGGCTTAATGCAAACATGTAAAAAGAAATTATCTAGTGGTAGCTCTGTTCAATGCTTATTAATTAGCCGGTAAGGCCCTCGTCTTTTTAACCGCCTTAGAGGATAATCAAGAATAGATCCAGGATGAGAGGTTACAAACATGTAAGTCTGCAATTAGCAGGATACTAAGATCTTCATGGATACTTTTATTAGTGATGAAGTAAGGAGAATTTCGGAATTCGGATTTGAAGGATTGGTTACATGAGGAATTTTATTATCCGTTGGATCAAGATAACTTAATCCCACATGTCTATATAGGCTTACTTATGCTAATATATATTAGTTTTTTTTTGTAGTAGGTGGGAAGTTTTGGGCGTTTGTCGAAATGTTGTTATTGGTATCAGCGAGAAGTGTTCCTTTTGCCAAGTATGATGATTCCAAATAAGACAAGATGGAGTCCTAGCTACTGGATCAGTTTTACATTGGTAACACCCAACAAAGGGTATTCGGTTCAGTACATATAGAGATTCGAACAGTTTCTAGACACAGGGTTATGAGCCGTTTCTAGCCGTGCAATGAGGTAGTTGATCAGATCCAGGTTTTTTACCCAATTTATATAGGCTGGATTTATCCAGGAAGTTCTCCTCACCTCAGGATCACGCTGCGGTTGAAATAACAGATTAAAAATTCATCCTACCACTGCCAGGGTTCGAACCCAGGTCCCGTATAACCGTAGACTAGTGATGTATCTACTAGACCACGCTAGTCCTATAAAAAAAAAAAAAAATAAAAAAAAAAAAATATATATATATATATATATATATATATATATATTATTATATTAGAAAATAATATTAAAACTGTTCAAATTTTAAAGATATATTTAAAAAATTCAATTATTTTATTAATTTAGCTAGGAACTTCTTCATCTCAACATTTAACAAGCTTTATTCACTGCGCTAAGGTGATATTGATTTTTTAGAAATTGCATTTAACTCCATTTTCTCAAAATTACTTGGTGTATCTTTATTTTATTTTATTTTTTAATTTAGTTTGAAAAGTAAAATTTAGATAATTATCAAATTTTTTACATTATAAAACCGGCTTTAGATATAAGTTGATAAGTATGATATCAATTTAATTTATTTTTTTATATAAATTTTTATATAACATGTACATTATTTCATCGTTAAATATGCTTACTGAGCTGTTAATTAGTACCAAAAATATAATTCAATTTTTTGTTAATTTAGAAATAAAGATAAATCACTCTTTGTATTACAAATGAAACATAAATAGTACTTTAATATATTTTTATGCTAAATATATTTTTGGTAACAAAGTTAAACGTATAAAAATATTAATAAATATATGATTTTATTTTTAAAAATATTTACCGTATATTGAGGCATTGCTGGGCGAGTAACTTTATTGGGATCGGCCGGGAGGCTGTAAGTAAATAGGGTTTGGCTCTCCCGATATGAGGAGTCCCATCCCACTTCTCCTGAGTGCCAAAATCGTTCATAAAACGTTCCTGAAGCATCTGCTTTTTTCGGGATAACAAGGTTGTTTGGCATCCAGGGAGTATTTCGAATTTTATTTCGTATGTTTGTCTGAAAAAGTTATAGAATTTTCGGCGAAATGGTTCTTTGTAGTCAAAGTTACGGCATTGTTTATCTAAGCCTTTATTACCATTAAAAATTCTTTTAAATATAACAATACAAAAAAAAAAAGGAAACATTTATCAAAATTAAGTAAGCAAAGTTTTGTCAAAAATAGCCATTATTTATCTGTCTTTATCAGGCAAAAAATTAAATTAATAAAATTAAGAGACTAAGGTCACCATCAATTAATTTTTATTTTATTTTTTGAAATTTTAATCGGAATATATCTCTTAAATGATGCATTGAAATTATCAATTTGTTTTTCCTTCTTATCGATACTTTCGGAGAATCTGTAATTTTGGCATAAAGGCTTAGTAATTTCTTCCAATGTCAATATGTTTTAATATAAAAATAATGTATAATTTTTTTAATGTTTCGAGGTTTATTATATAATATTATAATTTAATTTTTAAATATATTTTCAAAATATTACAATTATTTCGTCAATTTTCGTCAATACATACATAAGTGGATACCTCGAAACTTCGCCTGAACAGACTAGGATTAATACCTGCAGCATTATTACGTTTTAATTTTCCTACGTTTATTTTTTTTTTTTTTATGTAATTTGACTTTCCTTTTGTTTATATTGTAAATATTGTATGAATGAGATCCTGTAGCACTATTATTATTGTCTAGTATGACAAATTGTAATATATACGAATAAAAAAAATAAAAATAAAAAAAAAAAAAATTTCCTATCACCATTTCGACTTCCTCTTTACTCGGTGCGTCTATCCATGGTTCTGATATTCAGAGTGAGAAGATTGATTATTATTTTCCGTATTTATAATGCTATTAAAGTGTTTTTTAAATGTATTTAATATCTAATTCGGGTCCGCAATTACGTTGTTATTTGCATCTTTAACCCCATTCAATAGGGGTTCAAATCTTTTACGCGATTTGTTTATACCATTGTACATCTCTCTTACGTTATTTTCGTTTCTGTGTTTTTCTATTTCTATTATTTTGCCTTTAAGATACTCTCTTTTCTTATTTTTTAAGAATTTTGAAGTCTCATTTTTTATTACCCGAAAGTAAGCCACGTTATTATCGCGTGGATTATTTAAGGAATTCAGTTTAGCGATTTTTCTTATTTCACACATATTTTGACAATCCTCGTAGAACCAAGGTTTGTTCTTTTTATTTTCAATTTTCCCAAGATACAAATTACCGACCTCTTTAATAGTATCCCTAATCCCTTCCTATAATTTGTTTACATCTTCGTTTTCCTCGCCTGAATACTCCAAAGCTTCGAACCTATTTTTTACTTCTATCGCGAATTTCACCAAAAATATAAAGGTTATAAAACAAAAAACGTTAAAGAGAAATTTTAATCATAAAAATATTGTCGGAAAAAAGTACCCAATTCTTCATTACGAACTAATATTAAGTATATTTTCATTTTAAATTATAATATTTCTACGCAAATGCCTTGTTAAACTTATAAACTTGGACACAAAAAAGAAGAAACACAGGTTTTGATTGGCTCTCACAAATAAGAGTATAAGCAGTAGATAACTATATTGAAGAAGACTTTTTCGAAGCGCTAAAAAATAAAGAATCATCTTCACTCTATAGACATTGATAGAGCTCTCAAATCTAAATATTGTATAATCCAGTTTATAAAACTATTTATAACTTTAATAGGCCTCAGCCGCAAGAGTATTTAACTTATCGTTATAATATAAATAAACTGAGACTCGTTAACCAACTAAGAATATCAGATACTGAAAATTTGAAACTTTTTAATAAGAAAACCACTTTTAATATAAAAACAGGGAAAAATGTATATGGTGTCTAGAACATATCACCGAAAACTTAAGGCATCTGTTATCTCAAAGCCCTACCTACACTCAGTATTAAAAAGGAATATTACCTGGCGTATTAAATCGTTAGAACAGGAAAAAATCATCCTTAGAAACATTCTAAATATTGATGAGGTGGATAATATAAATACAATATTATTATTTTTGCTAAAAACTATCTATTTTTCAAGGAGACGACAAATCCACATAATTTGTGTGGCGATATTTACTAAGATGTCCCAATAAGCAATTGGAATTTAAATGTTAATTTATATTGATGCTTTTATCATTTATTTGTATGTATTCATAACTATGCCATATGTATGTATGTATATCTATGATATCACATTTAATACTAACAACCATTAACGCCAAATGGGCCAAAATCCATGGCTTATATGCCAATAATAGCTAATAAACTAAATAAATAAAAAAAATTAAAAATTCTAATCCCTGCTATAAGGCTTATAGGAAATTTATGTTTCTAAAGATGAAAAAGGCAGGTTTATTTATTTCAATAATCTCATATGACTTTATCCTTTGTTTATATTTATTTATAATATGACATATTAAATATACAAAAATGATGAAAATTCCAGTTCAAAGAGGAAACAATTAAGTCGTCGGTAATAACTTTTGTTTCCCTGCTAAGGGTATTAGCTTACCTGTAAAAGGGAAATTCACCTGCAAAGCCTACTCTCTCAGAGAATTAATTTTCAGACACATTTATAAACCCGGCGGAACATAACGGTCATATTTCTTCATGATGTTTTCTTTCCTCTAGTTGTATTTATTATAAAATCCATCATGTAATGTTAATGTTTTTGTTTTATAATTTTTCTTATTTTCCAAGTTATTGTTAGCTTGTGTCTTGAAAAACTATATAGAGTTAAAGTTTTAATTAATAAAATTTACCTCAGAAAAAATCTATGATGTATAAAGCAATGGATTTTCTGTTATTGAATTAAGTTCACTTGAATTTGCTTTTGGATTCCACCGGGGCAGTAGCATTCTGCCTGTATATTGTTCCATATAATTGAAGCTAAAGATAATCTGATTTCCCGAACCCGACTGGTATAGATGACAGTAATTATAATCTTCAGTCTAGGGATAATTGCATTGTAATTGTCTTCAATAGGGAGCTGCCTTCGATACCTTTCGGCTTACCAAAACAGATCACATTCAAAATTTTGTTTCGTTCGCTTGATAGAGAAATTTCACATCAAGTTTCACTTAAAATTAAAAACAAATTTACTTGACATAAATTAATAAACATCATTGCCAAAATTTAAGATTGGTATATTTTATATATTTATAAACAATATTTATACGTTCCTGTAAAGCCATTAAATTGTAACGCTTTACAAGGTAAGGAGGAAAATCGAGAAGATTAAAAAAAGAAGGAACAAGGATTTGTAATAATAAAGTTTTTAAATTATACCGGTTAATGTATATGTATCATTATCAAAATTTAATATACACCATCATAAAAATAAAATAAAAAAATTTACCTTGTATATATATTTTTTTTTTCCAGCTAAACATAGTGTTTCTTAAAATAAAAAAATGGATTTTCAAATTTTAACGTTACTGTACAATATTTATTTTTAATCATACTAATTAATTCTTTTCGAGTTTCCCAGTTTATTGCTTCTTATTTTTAACAAGCAGCTCAAAAAATAGCCTGAAATTGAAAGAATGGCATTAAGGACTGTTTTTAACTATTCTGTCACGTCTCTTTAACTGCCTAAACTAAGTTTGTTAAATTATTTTCGTTGGAGTCTTGAGTAATATTAACGACGGACTTATTGCTTGATGCAATTACATTTAAATAAGTTCCAGGACACGTCTTATGCTAATGTTTAAGTTCTGCTAATCGCAACTTCTTTCGGTTCTTATGTAAGTGCGAAGAATAAATAAGCTTACTTCTAACAAATGGAAGGTTATAAAAGCCAATATTTGTTTTCTCACCATACAATTGTGTGAATTTAAAGACATTTACTGAGTATTTTAAAGGTTTAGCACATTAAGTTTAAATTAATTTTTATGCATCCATAACAACAAAAAGGTGATCGCGGAGCCTGTGCGGAGTAAGGTACTTGTTAAAGATCCCTATTCTATTGGGTTGTGTCACATGAAATGTCCGTTTTAAAGGTAAAGGATTTTTATTAAAAATACGATATGAAAACAAGATAATTTTATTCGAAGTATTTACTTTCTTTTTCTACACATTTTTTCCAACGTGACACCAACTTTTTTATCCCCGAACTGAAAAACTCTGAGCTTTGAAGTGAAACAAAATCTGAAAACGCACTTTTCACTTGATCATCATTTTCAAAAAGTTTTTCTTTGACGAAATTGTCTAAATTCCTGAACAAGTGGTAATCTGTTGGAGACAAGAGGAATATGGTGGGTGCGGAAGAATTTCGTAGCCCAGTTCTTTCAATTTTTGCACGGTATGTTTTGAAACATGGGTTCTTGCTGCCGCTCAGTGAGATCATGAGGTACCCATGTATCGAGCTTTTTTACTTTCCCAATACACTTTAAATGTCTGGAAACGGTAGACGCACTTGCATTTAGTTGCGCTGAGAGTCCTTTAACTGTTTGGTAGGGGTTTCCTTCTACTGTATGTTTGAGGACATCATTGTCTATTACGAACGGAGGTCTTCCTCGGGGCAAGTTTTCCAAGCCGCTATCCCCAGCTGAAAACTTAGCAAACCAACGGCGAATGTTCCGTTCATTAACACTCACTCCCTTTCTCAAACGCCTTGCAAATATTTCTAGCGGCCTCAGCTGCTGAATGGCCGAGTTTAAACTCGTACAAAAATATTACTCGAAAATCGCGTGTTTCCATGTTCATATTTGGAGGTATACTAAAAAGTGGGTAATTGATTGGGAAGCTAATGTTTATAATACAAAGGTAGAGGTTAAGTAACTGTTTACTTTAAATAGGCAAAATTTAGGACTTCCACTGTTACATCGTCCGATTAGCCATAGTAGCTTTGAATGAATAAAAAAGCAGTTAAATATATCGAACTCATTATCTTTGTTGCGTTGTCGAAATTAAGATGCTTTATTTCATAATCAAGTCCTACGTCTTTATAAAAGTACAGATTTTTTATTATTATCCAACAGTGCGTAAAGTTTATGCGTACGAAGAATATCAGAGAGGTATGTTTTTGAAGTGGGGTCAATCTACTTCATCGGAGAGGTTTTCATTCCATTCAATCCGGTTTCAATCTCAGCAACATTTGATTCAACGCAAACAGATTGCCTTTGATGAATTATCGCCGGAAAAGCGAACAAACCGCCTCGCAAACATAGACGAAAATTCCACTTAGTTTTTCATTTACATAATTTTTAACATTGTAAAACCTCAGATATTGATTAAGTTATTTATTTTTGCTTTTTAACCGACATAATTTCACTGTTATCGAAACTGCGAGAGAGAAAATATGTTATTATAAAAATTTCATATCCTTTTTTAGTGAAATTCCATGTAAATATGGTTCCATATGCGACCACTTTAATAACATGCTGTCTTGTTGGCACATTACTGCTTCTTACGACCGGGACGTGATAAAATCTTATTCATTTTGCCAACGTTTTATTAAGTTTCCGATTTTAATTCATGGTACTTACCCTACCATGAAATTTTTGCTTTTAATAATATTACTTTCTTCTGAATGCAACATTTTTGAAATAGTTTTAAAAGGACAATTTAAAACATTCATTTTCAATAATTTAATACTTAAAAGATACGAAAATCTTTTTTTAGAAACTATTTCACGTAGTTTACATTTATTAAACTTACTATTGCACAAAATGGATGGAAAATTGGCACATTTTTTTTTTTAATATTTATTTATTGAGAATTATTACAATCTGTTTCAGAATGAACAATAGTAATACTGATATGAGACCACATTCATACAATAGGCTCATATTTTAATGTAATTTATTGATCAAAGGAAATATTTTGAATTTGGTCTTAAAATATGAAAAAAAAGAAAATTTGTATTTCTCAATAGTCAATACAAAAAATAAATGTTTTTTTGCTTCCATGGTTTTTATCAGAAAATATACATAAACGGAAAAATAAGTTTTAGCTTTTCTGATGAAAACCATGGATAACAGCAAACAACTTCAGAGAATCAGACTTTGGGTCATATGAAATTGTGGTCCATTTACAGTATTTTTTTTTTCCCGCTATATGACTAAATATATATGAAACACCATGTATATAATAATGAGTTGTTAGTACATTTGAATTTATATGTGTATATATATTCAAACGTACTTACAACTTTTATATATATATATATATATATTATATATATATATATTTCTTAATTTATGTCCATAAACAACCATGATTTCCAAGTACCATTAAAGAATTACCAATGTTCATAAAAAAAATATCAGGATGATTTATAATTCACTGTATCACTTACTATAACCATTACCTTTAAAAATATTTTTTTTTTAAATATATTTTATTGAAATTCACAACTGTTTATTATAATACATCAACTAAATATGCTGATAAAAGATAGTGTACATGAAAAACATGAAGAGAAACTGCCCTTTGGCAGCACTCTAGTAATTAATCTTACCAAAAAGGTCACAAGGATTTCTCTTTCTTTTTTTTTTTGGTTCGGGACAAAAACAAAAATTAAAAGATTTTAATAGAACTATTTAAGTGTCTTTTTCATGCGAAATTTCCTGTATGTTTATGCCTTAAATATCTTTCTTATTTATTTTTGAAGTTTACAAGAATTAATCATGATTTAAGATTTAAATTTAATGAATTTTGTATTATTATACTATTATAACTATTAAAGGAAGTTTGGTACTTTATTATCAGTTAATATTATTGTAATATACTAATGTTTTATGATGCTGTTAGTAAAGGAAAAAGCTTTCATTCGGAAAATTTCTAATCTAATCGTTTTCCTTAACGATAAAATTCTGACCAAAAACTCTAACAGGAAAGGAGGGATCCTTAAAGATAAGATCTTTCTTGGATTCATCCTTAGGTTGAATCCTTTTTAATTATCCTTTTTCCTTATCTTAATTGTAACCGCAAAAGGGATTAACTAAATGTCACAGCGAAATGGCTAATTCAATTCCGAAGTGAGGAATTCAGAAGAACTTTTGATGGGATTGTGGGAAGATTTCGAAAGATTTCTCCTCCAACCCTTCCTTTTATTTAATTACTTAAATTCTAGGCAATACGCAACTGTTGAAAGGCAATGGAAGTGGTAAATACCGCAGCCAAAAAACCTACTTTATATCTTCCAAGTTTATATACCTTCTCTATCACCAACAAGTGTATCATCTTATCCATGCATCATTTTCCTGAACTAATGATGGATTTTCAGTTTATGTTCCTCTTTCAGCTTGCCCTACATGCTTTCAAAAGTCAGAAGTATGAAGTTATATTATGTGGTATCTTTTTTTCTTTTTAATATGAAGTCCAGCTGCCCTCGAATTCGTATCGCCATCCTCAAAAGTGGAGTCTGTATCAACACAATCTACCTCCTATAGCTGTATTTCTCAAAATTTGTCCGATTTTCGTCTTCTTTCATTCGACACATTTAACCAGTCTATGAATAATATTGAATTTTAACTTTTGGTGGTAATTGAAATCAACTGTAAAATATTTCGAACTTGACATACCCAATAATTTAAATTAAGAACGTGTCCTAAAGGTTAAAAATCCTCAATTTTATAATTATCTCAGCAGCAGATGAGATTCAATTGGACAAAAAAGTACCTATTAATATTACAGGACATTCATATCAATATGATTTTCCTGTGTTCTCAACAAAAATAATTTCATATCGAAGCATATTCTTTGTACCATATTCCTAAGCCACCATAAAACGTCTTAAAACAAGAACAATAATTTGATTTGCAAGGAAAATGTGATAATTATATTTCACAGTCAAATAAACTTGTGGTTTCTGTTTAAAATAAATGAAAAACTTCCTCACTAAAAAGTTTTTCAATTTAGCCGTGTTTGAAATTAAATGAGGTACTGAAAACAATAAGCCTTGCTTAATTTACTCCTATTTCACATATATTCTCTCCTTCGAAGGAAAATTAAATTGTATCTCAGAATAGGCTGAAGTTTTATTATTTTACTTCTTTCATTTAATTTAAACTATTCGTCATTGTTCTTTTGGTATTTTTATATAATGGGTCCATTCGAAATCGTCCAGACCTTGCCGTTCTATACTTTTGATTTCCATAATTTTCTTACCAGTTATTGTGTATCTTTTCCTAATTCTAAAACCGTGGATAAAACATTCTTCTGGCAAATACTTGTGTTGCTGCCGTTTTGAGTCCACGTAGCGCCTCAAAACATGTTTTATATAAATCTCTCCAATTCTGGAAACTTTGTAGATATCAAATCGTAACAAAAACTAACAATATAATAATTATCTGCATCATATTTTGTATCCTTACAACTCATTGCCTAAACAGTGAAGAAAGTTGTTTAAAATATTCTAAAAATTAATTAAAAACGGGACTTTTATGAAGTCAAAGGTTTAAAAAAGAGTCGCACCTTTGATTATTTTTATTATATAAGTTAGTTATTGTATTTCTAAATATTTTCTAATGTAATTTTTAGTTTTTTGACCATAAGTAAAGCAACTAGATTTATAATATATAGTTGGGAAGTTATATTTGAATTTGTTTATTATTATTTATTTACTGAAATTTACAACTGTATTTTTTAATACATTTACTAAATTAGCTGTTAGATAGAACACATGAAAAAGTCATGAAGAGAAACTGCCCATTGGCAGCACTCTAGTAATTAATCTAACCAAAAAAGGTCAAGTGGATTTATCTTTCTTTTCAGACGCCTCGGAGGATTGTCGGGAATGAAAGAGGGATCAAGGATTGAAACTAGTGGGTTAGAGTGGGAGTGGAGTTTGTCAAGGAAGGAATGATACCTAGTTTGTTCTAAACCAGCAACAAATGGAACATTAAGGATGAGCTTATTTGTGACAAAGTAAGGAGCGTTAACGATTTTTCGAAGAATTTAAGATAGAATTCTTAAGGATGGAGATTAAAATGTCAGATTATTACAACGGCCAGAGTGTACAGATTATACAGATTGTATCTTTAATGGTTCTTTATTGTATCTCCTAGGCCATAAGTTCCTTGGTTCTTTTCGCCCAAGCACTTGAAAAATTGTCAATTAGATTTTATCAAATTTCTTCTTTATTTTTTTTTGTTTTATCTCATTTGTTTTTCAGACGATACCAACAATTCTAAACTTGCCTTTATTGATAAAATACATTTTTCGGTAACTTTAATTCTAATATTAGACAAAATATTAATTTTCATAATAAGAAATTTCATTTTTGAAATCTTTGAGCGCGGTATAATTTAGTGTTATAATAGAAAATGTCTCATGTGTTATAAATGAAAAAAAATTGTTTCTTCTTTTTTTTTCTAATTATTTTAAGCACCTTTATTTTGTTCTATGTTGCGTTTTAAAGAAAGTGCCTTTTAAAGTTTCCATTTTTTTCTTCCTTATTATTTTGATATTTTTAATTTTATGTCCCAAAAGATAATCGAATTAAGCTGCTAAGCTTAAGTTTTTGACTCATGAAATAAAAAAATATACTTTTCGATTCTCCCTAATCGAATGTTTTCTAATAATCCCTAGTTCTTCGCGAAACATTTTTTTTTTCTTTGTCTGAAAATTTCCAGGAAAAGTGATATAGGAGTTACAGGCATTTCTATTGTTTTGTTTTAAATCAGAAAGAATAGAAATGAATCATATCCAACAATGTAAATTATCAAACAATAATCAAATCGAAATCGTAAAATGTCTATATTTTATAAGTGTATATGAGACATGCGACTTTGCAAGCGAATATCGCATTTTATATTGATTTATATGCATATATAATATACTTAGTAAGAGCACCTGTAATATATATAAAAAATCAGTAACTCTTAAAACTATTTTTATGTACAATGAATAGTGTTATTATTTAGAATCAAATCATAGTTTTGTTCTCTCAATTTTACAATACAATACTCTCCGGTGGAAGTAATCTCAGCCGTAATTACTTCCTACATTTTAGCTTTTATGTTAACATAATCATTGTAGATCCTCATAACTCGTTAGCAACATGAATGTGAATTAATCCCATTTCAGGGTGAACTCTACAACCTGAAAAGCCCGGGTTTTTTTTTTTTTTGTTTTTTTATTACCCGAAATAAGTTCTATTCTTCTTTTATGTTGTTAAAAAGAAAGTTTTTTTTGCCATTTAAAATCTTTACAAAAAACATTAAACATGTTTCTACAGGAAACTGCATACGAAACATGGTACAGCATACGTACTACGTACCCGAAATGCCTAAATATATGTTGTATAAATTTAGTATCTTTCTTAATAATGAAATGGTCTGTTTTCATAAAGAGTTTTGATTTTTTTTTTTTTTTTTTTTTTTTTTTTTTTTTTAACGATGAGTCTTAGAGCACACCTTCACAAAAAACTTCAGCTTCCCATGCATATCCTTCTGTGTTAAAGATTGGCCTTCTGTTTTATAAACAAAGATTAGGTTAACTGTTCATGTTTTAGATCATTCCACCGAAAAAGCTTTTAAGAATTGTATTGTATAATAAAATGATGGTGATTTCAATAAAAACTTCAGATTCTTGTAAACATTTTAAATTAATTATAATATGCTATATCCTGTTTCGTAGAGTGAGGGTTGTCTGTGACCAATGCTTGAATTTGGTCATCAACAGTTATAGTAAGACTCGAGAAAATGTCCGGTTTTGAACCGAGCAATTCACTTAGGGCGGTGTTTTCTTCTAAGGCATCATCGCTATACACATTGCAACTTTTTTCAACCATTTGTGCAGCGGATTTCTTTTTTGGAAATAAAAATAAAATTTAAATGACGAAAATGTATTTTTCCCTTCCATTTTGAGCAAGCAAAATACCACTTAAAGATAAGGAATCTCGGTTAAAACTGATGAATAAAAGAACCTTAACTAATCCTTTCTTAGAATACGTAAACATGATTTTTTAAGCTCTGAGAGGATTAATTTTTTTTTTTTTTATAGAAGTTTTGACAGTACCATGAGGTTTTCTATCTCCTTATGAATAAGCAAATATGCTAACAAACAATATTTAAGCATGAAACTGCAAAAGATACTGAAAGATAGATTTAAAAAAAACTATTAGTATATCAGGTCTCCTGGCCAAAGATACCTCGATAGTCTTCTGGGCGTTTTACGGGTTTTGGCAGATGATAGGTTCTGAGTCAACGGGTTTGAATTTATCGTAAGTCTGTCGTGAAATTTATTTTAGCGATTAATGGCAGTTGCAATGAAGAATGGAATGCCCAGGTCAGTATGCAGTGTCTCGTTAGACTCATGACAAGGGGCATTTACAATTGTCCTAAGTAAATTTGATTGAGATGATTAGATAATTTTGATATTTGACTTTTTTGCAGTTCCCTTCAACTCGATGCCAGAAGTTTAAATAGGTTTTATCAGTACTTTATAAATAGTTAGTTTATTTGTCTATGTTGATTTTGAACGTTTGTCTAGTAATCTCAAAAGAATTCCATATCGTTGATTCAGTTCTTTTCTTTTTCGTTTAAGGTGGTATGCCCATGTCAGTGGTTTGTCAAGGAAAAGGCCTAAATAACGTACTGTGTCCGAAACTGGTATTGGAATATTACTGAAAAAAACCTGAGGGTTAGTGTCATGTTTTAGAGGAAATGTGACGAACAGGCTCTTTAATTCATTCATTTTTATTTTCCATTTTTTTTGCCCAGCGATGGCATAATGTCATCCAGATGTTCTTGGAGTGCCTAATGGCATCTTTGTTGGATGTCGGAATAGCTGAATCGTCGGCAAAGGCTAGATGCAGTGGGATGTCAGAGCAATATGTATTGAACAGTGTTGTACCATTTATTTATTTATTTATTTATTTATAATACAAATGACCCTCAAGACTTGATAACAAATCCTATTTGGTCAGTGAACAATTTAAAAGAGATGCATTTAGAAGTACAGAGTTATTGGCAGCATTGATTAAAATTAAATTTTACAATTTGTATTTTTTTAAAAAACAGTTTTATCCTTTTTATATTCACTTTGTCCAAGTTGTTTAAAAATTCAGCTTCTTCCTCTTGTTTAACGTCCTGTTCTCTTTTGTATTTTTTGCACCTGAAAACTAAGTGTCGCGGGTCTTCTGGCTGTCCGCAGACTTCACATTTTCCATCTTTTTTTATTTTCATAAGAGCAAGATACTTGTAAGTACACCCGTGGTTAGTCCTCAGTCTTACAATTCGTACGATACTCGCTCTTGTAAGTTGCTGATGCCTAGCAAACCATGGAACAAGGCTCACAGTAGGTTGTACCTTATAAAAGTCTCTCCCTTTTGATTGTGACTCCCAGTCATACCTATCTTGCCATTCTCTTATTTCTTCTTTCCTTAAGTGTCTTAGGAGATCCTTCATGGGTACCTTGGCGTTCTCTTTCAATGGTTGCGTTGTCCCAGCAGCTCTGTCAGCAGCCTCATTTCCAGATAATCCTACGTGGCTTGGAATCCATTGAAATATGTAGTGGTTGTTGTCGGAGATTATGGAGTTGATTATTTCAAATATTAAATATGAAGTAATTTTTCTGCTATTGATTGTTTTTAGTAGCTTACAAGAGGAGGCGGAGTCTGTCAGTATAACTACGTTAGTACTTGAATATGTATTACGACAATAATCTATGGCTTTCAAAATTGCAAGGAGTTCAGCACTGAAAATACTAAATTTATTAGGTATGGAGAGTGAAATTGTATGTTCTCTACCTGGATCCACTATGGCTAACGCTGTTTGATTGCAGGTTTTTGAGGCGTCAGTATATATCTTCACGTAGTCGGAATAATGGCTATCTATCATACTGAGAGCTAATTGTTTCAATATATTAGGATCGTAAAACGATTACAACCTTGATTCGTAGTTAGCTTGCAATTGCTTTCAAATTGTAGCATTCTGCACGGTAAAGGTGTATTGAGGTCTAGGGAACCTTTTCGAGAATATACTGCTTGTAGCATAGGCTGCATTTCAGATATTAACTGATTTATAACTGGAGGATAAATGTTTCTTGACACTGATGCATTACTTAGGGGATGTTGATTATCAGAAATGCTCTTTAAAATATATTTCTTCATAAGCCACGTTCTTCTCAAGGTTAATGGCATCTCTCCAGCTTCAGCTAACAGAGCATTCGTTGGTGTTGTTCTGAAAGCCCCCAAGCATATTCTGATTGCGCAATTTTGGACAGTATTTAAGCTGTTAATCATAGGCGATTTTGTTTCATTATAGATCACACAGCAGTAATCCAAGACAGGTCGTATGATAGATTTATATAATAATATCATATTTAAGGGATGAGAGCCCCAATGAACTCCGGCCAAAATTTTCAATATATTAACGTTTTTATATGCTTGGTTTTTAATGTTGGTCAAATGAGATTTGAAATCCATTTTCCTGTCTAATGTAACACCCAGGAATTTTACTTCTTCTTGAGCAATAAGTTGGTGACTACTTATTGTGACATTATAGTCAGTTATTTGGAATTTTCTTTTTCTTGTGAAAGGGATCAATTTGCTTTTGCTAGGATTAAATTGGAATCCGATGTCATTGAATCTCTGCTTTAGTGATTCCAAGGCATCACATATGATTTTTTTCCCCTCCTCTGGTGATTTGACAACAGTATAAACCAGGAAGTCATCAGCAAATTGGATCATTTTGCAATACGGTGGTGGGTTTTTAATTATATGCTCTGTGTAAATATTGAAAAGAATGGGACTGAGGACATCTCCCTGTGGCAGACCATTATAGGAATCGAAAGTGACCGGACCTTCTTGAGTATGGATCAAATACGTACGGGCAGATAAGTAGTTAGCTATCCAATTGGTTATGAGATGCGAGGTTCCTATTTCTTTCAGTTTTCTTATGAGGGTTTGAGTCTTGACATTGTCGTAAGCTCTTTCCAGGTCGACAGTTACAGCTAATAAAATGTTTTTCTGTTGGAAAGTTTTATATATGTCGTTTGTTAGATACCAGATCGTATCAGTAGTAGATTTATTTTTGCGAAAACCAAAACACTGGGGACTCAGTATGTCTTTCTGTTCTAAGAACCACTCCAATCTGTGTTTAATCAATATATTAAAAAGTTTGGCCAGACAAGGAATTAGGGCTATTGGTCGATATGAAGATATGGTCATTAAGTCCTTTCCTGGTTTTGGGATTGGAACAATCTGAGTGGTTCGCCATTGACAAGGAACTTGTGATCGAAACCAAATTTGATTATAAGCACTTAAAAGTTGATTTTTAATATGGGGAGGTAAGAGATGGATCATGGTATAATTGATCTCATCAACTCCCGGTGCAGTACCTTTTTTTCCTTTTAATGCTGCATTTAGTTCCGTAATCCGGAAGGGGCTGGTCAGTAGATTTTCAGTTGGAGTAGATCTTGTGTGTTGGACTTGGATCTTAAGTCTTGGCTCAAAAATGTTACAAATCTGTTGTAGGAAAGAAGAAGCATTTTTTCGATTTTTAGTTATTACGTTTTCACCGATACGCTTTTTCCCTCTTATAGTTGCTATTTTGTGCCACATGTTGCCTATTTGTTGAGGGGTTATGGAGTCTATGTATTTTTTCCATGAGTCCTTTTTTGCTTTTTTTATCAAAGTTTTCATTTTATTAATTTTAGACCTCATGATTTTGTAATTCCAATGGTCATATTTCCCTTATATTCCTTAATGGCTTTTAGTTTCTCTTTATTTGCATTGTTGAGTGATTTATTCCACCAACATTTTGGGTGAAATTTCAGTTGAGAGTTGATGTTAGAACGTGGTATTGCAATGTCACCAGCTGAGTTCATAATTTGTGTTATATCGTCAATTGTTCGATGATGAACTTCATTGTTTTCCCATAATTCATGTAAAGTTGTGATATACAGATCCTTATTCATTTTCTTGAAATTCCTTTTCATGTAGAATTGTCTTAGTTCTATTGAGGGATTATTTATTTCAATAATGATTTGGAGATGATCGCTACCAAGGGTTTCAGATGAGATAGACCAGGATAACTTGTGGAGTAGTTCGGGGGTTGAGAAGGTGAGATCTAATATCGATGGTTTAATTCTTGGCGAGCCGATTCTTGTTGGGACGTTAGGTTCATTAAGCAAGATCAACGAGGACTGTAAAAGCTCATTTACCAGGAGATCTCCTCTTTGTGAGTCCGTTTCCTTATCTCCGAAGTATGACGAATGACTGTTGAAATCGCCTCCAATAATTACGCTACACTTAGGAAAAAACTCGGTGGTAGAGAAAAGATTTTTGAAATGCGAGGATGTTGGTTTACTACTAGGAGGGATGTAAGCAGATATTATAATTAATTGAGGCTTCATATTTATAATTTTAATGCCTAGAGCCTCAATTGGACCAATGTTCAGTATTTCTATTTTTTCATAAATAAATTGCGTGTGTAAAAATATGCCCACACCACCATAGCTGTCCCTTCTATTCTTTTGTATTATATTGTAGTTATTGGCGTTGTATTCCCTACTTCTGTTGAACCATGTCTCTTGGAGCAAAGCTATATGAACTTTATTAAGATTTAAGTTATTCACAAGTTCCTGAAATTTATTGTTTATACTACGACAATTATGTTGGATTATTTTGAGATTAGAACAGCTCATAGTGCGGTGGGTCATTTAGAAAAACATGAAGGAAAGTATACATGATGTATAAACATACTCATATGCATGCATAAATAATACACAAATACATACATATACATGTAAATACAAAAATAATTGAGGAATATGTTGAACATGATATCTATGGATTTTCTTTTCTATTACGTAAAAATTTTCTATGTTAATTCGTTTCCATTTCATTTTTTTCAGTTTCATTGAGTCGAGTAATAGTATTAATGATTTCTTGATTTTCTTGGACGAAGTTGTAAAATGTTTGACCTATTATATTAACCGTTTTCTTTTCATTTTCAATTGATTTGATTTTTTGTATTAATGCATTCAACATGTTGATATATTTGGAATCTTGCGTAGACTTATGAGGATTTTCCTGTATGAGAGCCGTGTTTTTTTGAATTATCGATTTAGTGCTTATGGGTTGACTCGTATCGTTATCAAATTCCGTTTTTCGTTTTTTTCTCATTGCTAAATTGTCTAGCTTGAAGGATTTTTTTCCTAGGGTATTGAAAATTTGATAAATTATATAGATTCGTGTTTTCTTCAATTTCTGGAAAATTCAGTAGTGAAAATCTATTTTTTGTTAGAGTCGGAAAAAGATCTGAAGCCTGTTTATAACTTAAAGGCTTTTCCGCCATTATTTCTTTAATTTTTTCTTGTCTATTTTTTTCTGGACAGCTTTTATCATTAGGTTGGTGTGGTAACTGACAGTGTACACACTTCGTTAAATTAGTACAATTACTTGATATATGTTCATAGTCTGCACAATTTAAACATCTTTGTTTACCTCTACAGTTTTCCTTTAGGTGGCCATACCGAAGACATTTTTCGCAGAATCTAGGTTTTGAAATATAAGGTGTAACTCTACGAAAAGCTAGATATAGGGCTACGTTTTCCGGGAGTCTCTGAGAGTGAAAAATAATTTGGACTGTCCCAGAAGGCACCCTGCTTATTTCCCCTGAGCTATTTTTTACAACTCTGTTAAAACGCCTAACTCTCAGAACTTTTTCACTTGAGGTTAAATTGTTAGAGATTTCTTCTTCTGTTATTGAGGTGTGAACATCTCTTATAACTCCGAATTTTAGTACATATTGTGACGGTATAAATGCTCTGAGATTGTTAGTGTTCAAAAACTGGTTCTCTAAGAATCGATTTGCGATGTCATACGTTCTAAATTCTATTTCTATTTGGTTTTTGTTTTTCCTCTTGATTTTGTGGACTTGATTATTGTTCAGTCCTAAAAATTTGCCTATTTTCATGTCATGGAAGAAATTAGGATTTGTCTCATCTTTTTTTTCAACTATTACTACATACGGTCCCTTGAAGTAATGTAAATATTTAACATTATTGAATTGAGGTGAAAATTTTATGTTTTTATCTTTATTATCGATAGGAAGTGGTGGGTTTTCACTCCCATCACTATCGACCCCCATAGTGGGGGCTAAAATATGACGGAATAAGTGATAAAAATACGCAACACCTCGTATTACAAATCAAGATAAAATTTTTAATAAATTAGATACGAGAAATTCAAGTAGTAAGCACGATAAATATTGAGTAAAACGCTTATCTGAATATGTAGGTTGTCTTAATCCTATGGAGCTCTTCACTCTTCGGAGTCACAACAACTGAGTGTTGTACCTAATACGCTGCCTGAGGTACAGGTAAATTAAAATATTGAAAAACGCTGCGAACTTATTGAACAACCCAATAGTTGATACAGAATATTTTAATTTACGTTGATCTTATTATAGAGCACTAAATTTTAAATGGCAAAAATAATTGGGAATAATAACTACATGCATTATGGGAACACTATCAGCAATAAATACGTACCTAACATATGTTTTTGAACAATTATTGTCGGATGGTAAATGAGTCTTGTCCTCAACGAATTTATGGAGAGCGGGAGTAGACTGGCCACAAAATTGATTCAGCGAAATGTGTTGTCCCGGAACAATTTGTGGCCCCGAAGAGGCTCTTCCATTAATACACAGTGCTCCCATCCTTCTCCCGATTCTCCTTTCTTTTATATTTCTATCTCCTCTTTAATAGCCTTCCTCTTTTGTCAGCGTTTATTTTCGTATATTTCATTCGAATATATAATAAACAGAATATACAACATTGTATGAGCTGGAGATTTAATTACTGCTTCCTCTGGATCTCCGCTATTTATTTATGATGTTTATTCATCGTCAAATGGAGGCCATCGGTTGGAGAAACCATTATTCTTTGAAATGGAATGTTGAATACACGAGAGAAGATTAAAGCTTTCCATTCGATTCAACTTTTAGAATCTTTTTTTTTATATTTACCTCCAGAATGTAATAGACTTTTGCAATTTATCGGAAGTCTTCAGAGGGACTTGGTAAGTTAGGAGGTGCCTAACACTCAAACATCTTGAACAGCTTATTTTTCCACACTCTTAGATTGTTTTATTCTGAATTTCGATATCTAGCTGCAAAATTGTAATATTTATAAAATATCCAGTTGAGTCTTCTCTGAGCAGAACATGTCAATAACCCAGGATTTTTTGACGAGGATATATTATAAATATAATAGCTGAAGATCGACTATAACATAATGACTTTTGAAGTCTATATATATTCAAATCATAAAAAATTAAATCGGTTTTTAAAATAGCACAGACACATAGTGATCGTTAGACACCAAGATTACAAATAATTATAATAACATTTAACATTTCTGTAATATATAAATAAATTAATAGATTTGATAATAGATTAATAAATAAGTGGTCTTTACTGACTGATAAAAAGTATTTCAGATTATGATGATTGGTCGTGATAGACCATTCATTTTATTTAAGCCAAGTAATAACGTAAAATCGAGATGTAAATTCAAGTAAAAAAGCGGGCAAGGTTCTAAGTTTTTCACTTATTTAGTCCCTCAAAATTGGTTGTGAATTCAATTGCTGTTACATAAATCACTTAGAGCATCTCAACAATTTAAATTGTTTTAAATTAAGTGTTAAATTTGTTTTCGCTCAGTATTACTTTAAATTACTTTGTATATAAATGAACAGTCGAATCATCTTTTATTAAAAATTTCTTGTGAAATTTATTTGCTACTGACAATAACTTCACTATTTCATGGAAATCGCTTAATGTAATGTTAAATACGTTGTAATTTTGCTGTTTTCAGATTTGATTTTTATCAGAGTTTCATTTGTATTTAGGGTTTTGATTTTTTTCTAGTATAGTATTTTCCCTTTAATTATAGGTAAAAATAAAATGTTAAATTAAAATTTTTATTTTTTTATCCTATTTTCGACCAAACAACATGTTTTTCCGTATATTTAATAATATATACACTCATAAAGACGAACATATATATTTATTTATTACATTTCAGATTAACGTGAATAAATAACACTCGATCAGGTTGTCATGAACACACTTTCTGGGTCTAACCTCTTCACCTCGATTGGCATTTTTGGCTGGCGCTGACAAGTGTTCCGTGCTGGTATATTTTTTCAAAATCACGTGTCAGGGTTTAACGTGTTTAAATCATATTTGAATTTGGCTGATGGCATATAACATATATATTAAACGTATGTGTATTCTGGAGGTTTTTAGATATATATAGTAAATATACAGACTGGTATGACGTTTCGATGATTCATTGACATCATTTTACATGAAGAGTAAATGGATTAGCTTTTCTAGCAAATAAATGCTTAAGTTCAATTTTTCTTATATAAATGATCATTTTTAAGTACTTAAAAGGATTCATATTAACTATGCCTAATATAATTTACTTCAAAAGTAACATATATTCATGATTATTAAAAAAAAAACTACAAAAACTCATTAGGAGAACGCATCTCTAGTTGCAATTTTCAGAAACCAACACCGAAAATGTATATAAAATTAAATAAATTTAACAGGCCTTCTTACTTATTGTCTTTTGATTTTATATATTATCAAGTAAATATGTGTATTATTAATGAAACAAAAGATAAATAAATCTTATGATTTTATAATCCTACATTGTATCTATGTCGTCATTTAGAGAACACGCATGATTCAGCAAACACATCCTCATTTCCGAGAACGTCCCTAAAATCACAGATAACAAATAATTATTGTATATTTTCGAAAAACGTCCCTGGTAATATTGAACTAAGACGGACTTCTTATATGTTCAGCTTATTTATTTATATATAAGCCAACAATATTGCTATATTTAGTTAATTTTATAAAAAAAAAAAGTAGTCAAATTTTTTTTTAATCGTTTGTATTTCCGATTTTTTTGGAGCTTTGTAATTTCTTAATAATAAGTGCATACTTCCGCTATTAAACAGAGTCAAAAGGAAATATTCAAGTTATATTTTAGTTTTATTTTAAACCTCACAAAAACGTTCCCGGAATGACTGTTATGAGTGACTTTTAATTTAAAAACGAAATTACAAGAGGAGTACTCATTTCTATACTCTGCCAAGGTACATATTGTTTAAACAGAACTTTATTGATAATTTAGGCTGATTAACAATTTAATAGCTGCTAAGTATTTTTATCATAAGACTGAAGTCGGAATTTGCTAGGTTGGTGATTTTGACCCTAATAGTTTTCAAAGTTTTCAGTAAAATATTTTTTACTATAAAGTTGGTAATGAGTAACATACAAATTAACTTTTATTTACGTGAAGTTAGATTAAGGCAGGCGAGTGTGGGTCAGGTTTGCATCAGAACTAATCCACTCAAGTTAGATGTTAAATGAAAACAATACTTGGCGCATCGGGATGAAACTGTGGGTGGCATGCATTATTCCATTGTCTACGCCGAGCCGAATAGGATGAACAGACAGGACAAGAATGTTTAGGGATTTCATTCCAGGAAAACCCTGCAAATTACTAACGGAATATTAGACCAGGCTGCTCTGGTCGCTTTGGAGCTGCAGCATCAGAGCAGGAATAGAGGGAAGTAATTTACCAGAATTTCGATGAAGAAGTTGAACTGGATTGATAACTAGGCCGTTTTCCGCCCTTACGGAGATTACCGGACCGGTGTGAATAAGACGAATCCTAGCAGGTTTTCCAAGTGAATAATGTTTATTAATTCCCCAGACATGGATTTCCCTTTCATTTAATACTGTATATGCTAGATTTAGATGCTAAAAATGAAATATAGTTTTGTCATAGAAACTAGAATAATGTTCTACCTTTTTTTTATTGTACTATATTATTTTTTTTAATATATTTTATTTATTGAGATATATTACAATTTGTTACAAAACGAACAATAGCAATATTGATAAGAGACCATATTCATACAGTATATACTATATTATTAGAATTTATCTCTTGACCTATTTATTTTTTTCATTTTGATTGTTTAATTCTATTGTTTGTAGTCATTTTATTCTAAGAGTCCAAAGTCCATTTATTTCTTGTTGAACTATTCTAAAGGAACTTGTCCCAGAATAAAAAAAAGAATAATAATTTTATATTTTCACTACACTAACTAGAATTATGTTTTTTTAAAGTATTTTTTAGTGTACAATATTATTATAATTTATTTCTTTTGCTATTTTATCTGTTCATTTTTATTTTTTTATGCTTACATTACTCAAGACTCTCTTTTTATTCTCGTAATATTACTCTAAAGCGATATGTACAAGAGATTTCGACTACATATAAATAAAATACACCCACCAAAATATATATATATATATATATATATATATATATATATATATGTAATTTTGTTTGAAATAATTCGGGTTTTAGGTCATTAAACTATCACTCCTTCTTAATTTTCTTTATTTGGACGTTTCGATCCTCCGTCTATGTATATACATAGGATCCTTTTCAACACTGCAATTAACATAATTGGTTACGTTTTGTAGTATGTTGGTTACATTTTCCATAAAACATGTATCTATAGCCATATATTATAAAAAACATCTTACCAAAGAATTTCATTGACCACCGGCACACCACTCAGGCTAACTACAGGGCACTGGGATCTCCAAGCCCTCCCCCTCCAGTCTTGGCGGCCGAAGCTCAACTTATTAATAAACAAATTTAATAAAATTATTCTAGTAAAAATAAAAGGTCAACAACGCTTAAAAAATATATCACAAAAACAACAATAAAACAAACCAAACTATTATATAAACCAATAACTATGATATATATATATATATATATAATATATATATATATATATATATATATATATATATATATACGGGGTGAATCCTAAAATGTAACTATTAAATATAGTCCTGCCACAGAAACTAGAGTAATGTTTTCTTATTTTTGTTTCAGATTTCGAAGCTTTAGAGGATTTTACCATCTTGAAAGACTTCAGATCCTGGCAAATGATTTATACAAGGTAAGTCATTTTATTTAAAGTTAAATACTACTTTTATCGTAATAAATGAAACATGCGTACCCCTAAAAAAAAAAAAAAAAAAAAAAAAAAATGGATATTTCTTTGCATTATTATTATTTTTTTTTATTTGTTAGGTTTGCAATCTTAAGTATAAACATCTTTTCATGTTTACTTTTTTTCTTGATTTGTTGAAACGACTGAAATATTTATTATAATTTTGATTTAAATTTTGTTTACTTGAATTTCACAAGAATGGAAAAGTGATAACGGAAACGAAATTTCATATGTTGACATATCAAAAACTAATTGGATTTAAGATAAAGATACCTGAAAAATCTATCCCATCCAAACTCTTTTTATAATTCTCTTTTAAGAGGTTTATAATCCCTTCTGATTTCTTGAGTGAAAAGTTTAATAACTTTTTACTAAAAAGAGATTAAAAAGTTTTCGTAGCAAGTGATATTCTTTTTATTCATTTTTCTTACTCTTCTGAAATAAATGCAAAACGAATATTTAAACAAAGTATCTACGTCTTAATCTTTTATATATTAGAGTAAATGGTAAATTGGAAAAGTTAATCATTTATTCATCAATTATGAGTAAGGAATTAAATAATTGAAATTAGGTGTGTCCTAGATAAAATATTCCTAGCTATATTGGAACATATAGGAAGTTAGGCTAAATAAAAAAATTACAATTTCCATCAGCTAAAACTTGAATAAGTCCGTTAAGCGTAAATTGAGTAACCATAAATTTCTATAATGAATAATGCATTCTAAAATAAACAAACTTGATTAACATTAAATCAAATAAATATTTATGAAATACTGAAGGAATAGAACAAAACAATTACTACCCAGTGCATTTCATCATTTAAATAACCAAATCTCTTTTTTTTGAAATATGAATATTTAAAGATCTATCTGCTTTACGTAAGCATTAAAGTTGCATAATTGAATAGCTCTTAGTTTAAAAATATAATACTCAGGCTCGTTTATACTGCAGGCGTTTTGGGAGCTAAAACGGTAGCGGGTTCCTAGAATTATATAGTCCCCAAAACAGGCCTTATGTGGCATGATATAGAAATTAGATGTGTGAAGATTGCATTGGTTTCTAGCTGTTTTTAATCCTATTTCGTTGATTACTTTCGAACTCTCTTCGAACTCAAATGTTTCTAGTTACGTAGAGAATAAATATGCAATAAAAATATAAAATATATCAAGTTGTCTATCGAATAAAAAAAAAGTGAAAGGTAGATAGATAGATAGATAGAAAATAATTTTTATTCTGGGACTGGGTCCCTTTAGAATAACAGCTTTGTACAGTTTAAATATACAATATGTCTGGCCAACAGACAAGATGAACATGATTAACTACTATTTACAATAATTGATGAATTAGTATAAAACACAAAATAAATAAAATAAAAGTAAAGGTAGTTTTACTTCCTTACCTCATATATGAAATAGATAGTAAGGGAAAGTATTGCGATCGTAAAAATTTTCGGATTCCAGTTTTCGACGGAAATACGCGTTTTAGGCGTATAACTTAACTGCTCGATGAACTTAAAAAAAACTTTATTGGTAAAAACAAACGGTTACATGGACTACACTACTATATACAAACAACCAGGCTAGTGCTAAACTACTACATGAATGGATAATAATGATCCGACTGACTCCCTTCCTACATCTCTAGGAGGAATATTTATACAATACTGGAAGGAAAAGGAAAGTGCTGATTCAGGGATGTGGGGTTTTGTACCTTAACTGTCCCCTGAGTCCGAATGACCAAGTCCTGAAAAAAAGGTTTGAGTGTGTTTGTGTGTGTGGTAAGTCCAGCGCAAAAACGAAAAGTCGTACGAAACTGAAATTCATATTTAAGACAACAAAACGCCCGAGATGTTACAGCAACTTTTTCATCTAATTCGGCTGACCAGATGAGCCAATTTATACCATTCATTTTGTACTTTTTTACGGTTTTCTCAAACGGTTTTAATTAAACTATCTATATTAATGCAACATTTAATGGGCTTTAATATCATGTAGGTTTCATTCTCATTGGAATAGTCTGACAGGGCTTAAATGCCGATAATTTAAATTTTCTTCCTCTAAAGTATCATTTCGTACATTCTAAATGATTAATTATATCAACTTAATGATATTGATAAAGGACGGCTAAATATATAAGTTGGAGGAATTTGATGACCAACTAAGGATAAAAGAGCAAAACTATTTTTAATGTAATTTTTATTTTTTTGATAGACGTATAATATATCTTAAAAAGAAAAGATCTTAGAAAAAAATATTATTTGATACACAAAGTTGTAAAAGTGACGAATAGGGAATAAACTTATTACTGATTAGCAGTTTTATATAGTTATATTATTTAATTTAAATAATATGTTTCCAACGAAAATAAATACAAGTTTTATTAAAATCAAGTTATAATATTTTTAATATTTAAGTATATTTAACGGTTTTTTAAATTAATTTTAGCAGTTGGGGTAAGTAAAAGTCCTGTGTTGCCTGTACCAGATTTTTTATCTAAAGAAACCTAAAAAAAATCAGAAGATCGTTGTCATGGTTCACGAATTTAATTAATCACAAATAGATAAAGTGAGTGAGAAATTGGACTTGTTTTTGTTACGTGATTACTCGAAAACTATACATGGCAACACTTTATATTGTTATATAACGATATATAAAAAAACATAAGAAATAATTGGTTATTTTCTTTTTAATTAAATACGTTTGGTATAGTACATATTAATGTAAACATAAACTCATATTTGTGTGTATATTTCAACTTTTTCACCATAAGAAAATTTCACTTATAATGATGACAAAAATATAACGGACTATACACTTTATGGTATTTTATAGCTAAATTCATGTGCCATTTCTATCCGTTAATATATTTTTCTGCGCCCTGAATAAGTTCCATTTATTACATACAGTCAAGTGAACAGGCATAAATTGCTTATATTTGTGTCAGTAGGGTGGTCTTCGTTGTTAAAGATAGAAGTCACGTTTTTTCTCCTATCGCCTGCAAAAAAAAACAAAAAAACATACATGTAGAGGGTCATGTACTGGCAATTAAATAATGTAAAATAAAAGAATGCAAGGAACGTGTCTGAATAGATAATTAACATAACAGTCAAATATATCTTTTCTGTTATCATTATATTATTTTATATACAATATTATCAAAAACGAACGCCTATACCACTAAAATGGATCGTAATGTTAGTACTATTCTACCTTTTGCGATTAATTACACCATCTTTTGCGGTTTTTGGTTTTAATATATGATCATTCGGCTCATAAAGGGTGTGAATAAGGGATTATGTTTTGGACGAAAATTTTGAACTGATAAACTACTCTCACATCTGCTGTTATACCCATTCCTTTATGCATCATAAGTATTCAATATGTTTTTAATCAGTATTTCTATGTTCCTTAATCTTCTTTATTTAAAAAAAAATAATTAAATACTGTATTCATACATGCGGAATGTTTTTGAATCCTTCAGTTAATTTATGTTAAATAAATTAATACGCCGTATTTTTTCTAGAAAAAATATTATTACAATACCTTTTTTTTTTCGCTTTATAGGTTTTGATACGCATTATTATAGGTTATATCAATAAATTACTTTTACTTTTAAGAATTGTAAGCCTTCTATTCCTATTTTAGTGTCACTGCTCACCTGAGCTCTCCTGTTCTCAGAAGTGAAGGTGGTAATGATGCCATTGTTCGACTAAGGATGGTCTCTAGTGTATCAGGTCTCACAGAAGTATCGAATCCTCAACCTCTTGTGTCTTCAGTGTCTGGTTTCCTTTTTTGACCTAAGTTCGGCGGAGTGAGAGCGATGACGCATAAATATTTTCAGTCTCATAGAATTAAATATCGTTGGAAAGGGATTCTAATTTTAGAGCGCTTACAAAAAAAACGAAGGGAAGAGCTTTTAATATAGAAAGTCCGTTGTTATGGAGAAGTTAATTCTAGTTGCAGTCATCAAAATACTTTAAGTAAAACTGAATATAACTACTTAACTTAATAACTTCTCCTATACAGTCAACTTCTCCTCATATACTACAGTATGAGGAACTATTCTTACATTATTCGTTGTTAAAAAATGAAAAAAATAACAATTATTTTAATATTAATATCCGTTCCGTATTTTTCGTTATTACTCTAACTTTAGTTGTAGCGTGTATCTCAAAGAACTCACATGGTACGGTTATTGTATGTAACCTTTTTTAATATTCTATCTTTATTATTCTAATTTTTATTTTATCTGCTATCCAAATATTCAATGAAGAACCACTTATTTTCTATAAATATGTTAATTTTCTATTTCTTTATTCTAATTTTATAGTTAGTTTTATTTTTCTATTGCAATACTGTATTAATATTTTTATTCATCAATTTTTTTTCCATATTTTTTACCAATATTTATATCTCTTTAGTATTTATGATCGTTTCTAACCCTGATATAGGCTCGCATGACAAAGCCGAAACGTTAGCGGAATAAAAAATATCTACTGAGACCTGAAACCGACATCATTATTCCTCCAATTATTTATGAGATAATTAATTAATATCAATAGCTATTCGAAGGAGAATTCATTGCAAAACAACTGTACCTTGATGAAGATCTTTAATGTGAATCGAAACTTTGCCAATATAATAAAACTATTATTTCATTGTTTGCCTTAAGAGTACTTGCATTATTTCCCTTCTGTGTTAATCAGAATATTGAGATAAATAACCCGTCTTTACATCCCTTCGTGCAAAATAATAAAAAAAATATTTAAAAATAAATAATATGTCTGGGAACTAAGATATTGCCGCAAAATATTATTATTTTATCTTGGCTGTAAATGTGTCTATCGTGTGTCCTTATGGGTTCGAATTGATCTACAATAGTATGTAGTTTTATTTTTTTTTTTTTTTTTTTTTTATAATTCTAGTAATATACAGCAAAATAATTTCAATCGGGTATTTTCATTGCTGCTTGTGGAATTTAAAATATATTGGGCGTAAATAAGTTAAGGTTAAACGATAGTTCTGATCCATCGTTCATTTGAAATGAAACAGAAAAAAAAATTATGAAAGTAAATAACTTCATTATTAGAAGCCCGAAAGATAGTTAACATAATAATAAGATAAAACATTATGAATTGTACTGAAACAACGAAAAAGTTGAAGATTCATGGATGACTTGAATTATCATAAAGAATCGCACTAATAAAATTTGCAATCAATCCAATGATACTAGTAAAGAGCAAAATGTCATATAATTAAATCAAATGACTAAATCATTTAATGTCTTCCGCAAATCTGTCTCTTTGTCTCAAAACTTTAATATACAAAACAATACTACGCCCTTCACTATTGTATTGCACGCAACTATTTCCACGCATTGCGAAGTCAACATTAAAACGTGTTTAGTCAATTAGCTACAAAATGGAGTCCTAAGAAGAATTTTTAAAGGGACAACATTACAAAGAATAAAGTCAGCTATGATCCGTGACGAATTGAAAATCCCTACTATCCATAACTGAGATCAGCTGATGCGCTCGATGATAACAGTCATACGTTACATCGTCTCTCAGATTTTTGCTTTTTTCAGTAGGAATTCGCTTGAATTCAGTCTGGAGAACATCACTAGACCTCAGGAATACTACGGCAGTGAATATTGGAGAAATTTTGGTAAGCAAAGTCATAATTTACTTTGTACAATCACGAAAAAGTGAAAGGAGGGTCACTGATCAGCTGATTGCCGCTAGCTCGGCAAGCTCGGGCTTGCTTTTCGTTAACTTATCTTTCTTTTATCTTTAATTCTTATCTCATTATTTATTTATTATTATTATTTTCTTAATCAATGAGATATTTTCATCAAGTCATGTCCTCAAAGTCTGCAAGTAAAAGATCTAGATATGCAGGTTCTAACTCGTCTCCTACAAAACAGAGACCCCGCCGTGAACAAAATAAAAAAATAATTCCACCAGCGACCGCGTCAGCTACCTCATTAGGATCTGAACCACAGCCCAGCACATCATCACAAGGAATAACTGATGAATCCCCGTTTTTTACACCGAATCCATTTATGATCCATTTATAAAATGAAAAAGAAACCATGGAATCTTCTCCTATACCCAGGGAACCACTACCTCCACCAATATTTGTTAAAAATATTAAAAATTTTAAACTGATGTGTGCGCATTTAAACAAAGTAACTGATCCTAATAGTTATTATTGTATAAGTAGAACCAATGATACTAAAATATCTCCGACTACTGCTGAAACCTACAGAAAGATTGTAAAATATCTCACTGAGACCAAAGCTGACTTTCATACTTATCAGCTGCGCCAGGAGAGAGCATTAAGGGTCGTAATCAGAAACCTACATTCCTCAACACCCGTTGAAGCTATCAAAGAAGAACTGACAGAATTAGGATTCCAAGTGAGGCAAGTCACCAACGTTCTAAAAGATAAAAGTCCACTGCCTCTATTCTTCGTGGACTTGGAACCATCTGCAGGAGTCGAAAAAATCGATGACCTCAGTAGACTGTACTATACCCGTGTAAAAGTTGAAAAACCTTACACAAAGAGGGAAATAGTTCAGTGTCATAACTGTCAGGCATATGGTCATACCAAAAGTTATTGCCATCACATACCACGCTGTGTGAAATGCGGTGAACAGCATAAAACAGAAGAATGTACAAGATCAAGATCTACACCCGCTGTATGTGCTCTGTGCCTCAAGGACCACCCGGCTAACTACAAGGGATGTGAAATCTACAAGAAACTCAGAACCAGATACCAAAAACCTCAGGATCCGAATGAAACAGCTGTACCAACCAGAAGCAGAAGAGAACCATCTAAACTTGTAAATTCTAACGTATCATTTGCCCACTTGCTTGGAGGTGGAAACCAGAATCATGAAGTCGAGGCACTGCCGGAACAACTTTTTCCTCAACTTTCTCAATCTATTGTACAACAATCTATCCCTCAAAGTTTACCTAATCTTCAAAAAACTCCTCAACATCAAATTTCTCATATCCCTCCACCATCAAACGTCACAGATCTTACCAGTCTAATGACATCGTTCATCTCCGAAATCAAATCTCTTGTTATGCCGCTTATATCACTCCTTACAAATCTAGTATCAAATCTAATCCCTGCCTTGAAAAATCCTTAAATGAATTCACCTAACTCCTTATCCATTCTCCTTTGGAATGCGAATGGTGTTAGAAATCATACTGAGGAACTGACAGCGTTGTTGCAAGACAAAACAATCGATGTTGCACTTATAACTGAAACAAGACTAACGACTAAACAGTACTTCAAAATACCGCAATACACACATACCGTACTGACCACCCAGACGGCAAAGCCCATGCCGGTTCTGCTATCATTGTCCACCAATCCCTCTCTCATCATTTACTCCCACTTCCCACCTATGATTTCCTACAAGCCACAGCCATAGTAATCAAGACTTTTTCCTTTCCGATAACCCTCACATCTGCATATTGCCCTCCTAAACATTCCATTTCCAATTCCGAATTTGTATCCTTCCTGGATTCCTTAGGAAATCGTTTCATCCTGGGTGCAGACTTAAACGCCAAGCATCAGCAGTGGGGTTCCAGAACCACGAATTCTCGGGGACGAAATTTGCTGTCTGCACTCAACTCCCGAAATTTTAATATCCTGCCTCCTGACTCCCCTACCTACTGGCCAACCGATCCTAACCGCAATCCTGACATCCTCGACTTCTTTATCCACAGCGGATTAGGCTCCCTCAACTTTTCTGTTACTCGCCTTGATGAACTATCCTCAGACCATAGTCCACTGATCCTAAAAGTATCTCTCACTCCAATTCCAAAACCCATTCCACCATCATTCATCCGAGGCCCTGTCAACTGGAACCTTTTCCGCCAAATCCTGACCGATAATATTGACCTCAGAGTAACCCTCAAAACTCCAGATGACCTAGATAATTCCGTCTATTCCTTTACCACCGCCATCCAACAAGCTGTCTGGACTGCCTCCTCTCCTAAACACCCCAATATAAATCCTCACCAAAATCATTTTCCACAACATATTATAGACCTCATCCATACCAAACGCCGAGCAAGATCATTATGGCAGCGCACCCGACACCCAACAGATCGCCGCTCCTATAACTTCTATTGTAGACAATTGAAGAGGGAGTTGGCGACCTTCCGTTCCCAGTCCTTTAATTCATACCTCTTCTCTCTATCAGCTCGTGATAATTCCCTGTGGAATGTCACGAAAAAGATCCTAAAATACCATCAAGTTTCCCATCCTCTCCGACGTGGAGATGACTCCTGGGCTGCGTCTGATGAAGATAAAGCTGAGGAATTCGCCACACACCTCTCCAAAGTTTTCACTCCTCACCCGGAATCCCACGCCAATCACACCGCAACAGTGCAAGACTTTCTTATGTCACCAATTCCACTTTCCCTACCTCCTAAAGCTATTAATCCCTCTGAGGTCAAATATCTTCTCCAAAAACTTACCCTCCGTAAATCTCCTGGACACGATCTCCTTACTCCCCAGATCCTCCGACAACTTCCGCAGAAAGCTGTCATATTCCTTACTTATATTTACAACTGCATCCTGCGCACCACCTATTTTCCTCTGTTATGGAAACATTCCACTATCATTCTTTTTCTAAAACCAGGCAAACCTTCCAACAACACTTCATCCTACAGGCCTATTAGTCTACTCCCCATCCTCTCAAAAATCTTCGAAAGGCTTCTTCTTAAACGTATCCTACCCATATTAGAATCTCAAAATCTTCCTTCCCATCAGTTTGGATTCCGTCCTCAGCATTCCACAGTTCAACAGGGGCTCCGAGTTGTAGACCATATTTCCTCAGCTCTTGAATGCAAAGAGTATTGTTCTGGTGCGTTTCTGGACATTGCGCAAGCTTTTGACCGGGTATGGCACACTGGATTACTCTTTAAGCTGAAAACCCATTTACCCCAGTCTCTATACCTCATTCTCCGATCCTATCTCTCAAACCGTTCCTTCCGCGTTCGCTGTGGTGTAGAATTTCCTAACCTTTATCCCGTTGAGGCCGGTGTTCCTCAAGGCAGCGTCTTGGGACCCGTCCTCTACATCCTTTACACTGCTGATATTCCTACACATCCTGATACCTTTCTGGCAACTTTTGCAGACGACACCGCCATCCTATCATCCAGTTCCAATCCTGAAACAGCATCCTTAAACCTGCAAAGACATCTTTCTCTTATCGAAGACTGGTGTAATGCTTGGCGCATTAAGGTGAACGAAGCCAAATGCAAACACGTAACCTTCACTCTTCGACGAAACTCCTGTCCGCCAGTTTACTTCAATTCCATTCCAATTCCTCCTTCAGATACAGTCCGGTATCTTGGCTTACTATTAGACAAAAGATTGACTTGGAACCCACATACAAGACTTAAAAGACAAGAACTCAACCGACGATTCGGACAGTTATACCGACTACTCAACAGAAAATCTGAACTTACAGTTGACAACAAATTATTAATCTACAGGACAATACTGAAGCCCATCTGGACCTACGGACTTGAACTGTGGGGGACAGCTAAACGTACTAACATCAAACGCATTCAATCCTTTCAATCCAAAGTCCTCCGTACAATAGTAAATGCTCCTTATTATGTTTCCAACTATACCTTGCACCACGACCTTAATGTTCCTTTTATTTCAGACCTGATTCCATCCAAATTTTCCAAATTCCACCAGAATCTCATTCATCATCCTAATCCTCTAGCTCAATCCCTATCCAACCCCACCCATCCATACAACCCACCTAGAAGGTTGAAACGGCAGTGGCCTCGTGACCTCTTATAACATGTATATTGGAGTTCTAGCATTGGCTAGATTCTCCACTCACGTGCTGTATGCTTGTGAATTGTATATAGGTATGAGTGACTATTGTATATATTTTTATTGATTTTATTTTGTATATATGTATATTTTATTATTATTATTATTATTATATAAATTTATAGTTTTGTATATATCGTGTGAATGTAGTATGAATGTTGTACGTTATCACTATTAAAAATGTCCTGAATTGGACAGATTGTAATATTGCTCAATGAATGAAAATAAAAAAAAAAATAAAAAAAAAAACTATCCATAACTGCATTACCGAGAGGAATAGAAAGTTTTTTGAAAAAGTAAAGCTTGTGACGAAACCCTTATTTTGTCAGGTTACACCTCCTGGAGTACCCCAGCGTTAGGAAAAATTGTTTGACAAATAAAATTTTGTTTAAATTTTAGTAGTAAGGACATATCAAGCTAAAAGGTGAGCCCCATCACCGAATCTATTACATAAAAATGTAAATATTTAAAAAAGTAACATGCAGAGACATAACTTCTTAAATTGCAAATATGCAGAAAAAGGAGAAACCTCAAGCTTCCGTAAGGTGAGGTATTAGAAAGAAAATAAAGAGTTATGAAAAAAAAAATGTTACACAATGGTTTCTTATCTTCAATTTATTCGTTATTCTGGTTCTACATATCTTAAAACGTAAGCCCTCAAATTTTTAAGCGGAGTATTTGTTTTTTGGTCGATTATAGTGGTTGATGAACCTCTTATTATTTTCAGTAAAATAATAATAAAATAAACAATAGAAAATATAAACCAAAACCAAATTTCAATTGAAGCTGAAATATTGTAATAATACTGTATGTTTTTTCATGCTTATCGTTTTCTATGATTAATTGAATTGTTTTGATCCAACATTACCCTGTAAATTAATTAATACCGAAACAACTGTGATCTAGCCTGCTTCGATATAATTGGATAGCTCGGGTCGTGGGAAACAATGAGCTGTAATTTTGGATTGCGGGCGAGTACCTGCCTCCTGGCGCCCGCTGATAACGCACGGTCCAATTTCACGGGAGCTGGACAGCCATCGAATAATAACGGTCAGTCTTCAGTTGATTGGAATAGTCCTGAATATAGGTATCACCTTTCGCGTTTAAATATATTTTATTATTTTTGTTGATGGTGTATAGCACAACGGTAAAAGCTTTACAAGTGGTAGGTTGAGCTATCAAATAAGTGAAATATTATATTTGGAATGTGCATGGAAAAACGTTCAACAAGTATCGAATTGATAATTGTTATTCCGAAATTAACAATGTCAGAACGGTGACTCTCTTTTACCACTTTAATTTATAAATTACCTTTGTATCTTGGATGGATTGATAATGGTTATTTTCTACAATTTTTTTTTTGTTATTAATGATTTTTTTGCACCTGTAAAATGTTTACAATAAGCAAATGGCATTTTATAAACAAGGAGACATGGCATGGTTAGACATGAGGAAGACAGCACCCAGTAGTGCATCCTCCTGACATTCAAACTATTTTCTAAGATGGTCGAGTCGTATTGGAAAGGATTTTTCTCTAGATAGTAAAATATATCTGCTTTAATATCTTAATAATTGGGTAGTGTTTGATAAATATGTAAAAAATATAAATAAGAAAATTGTACTTCTACAACCCATGAGGACCAAGATGGTACGCGTAGAAATAAATGCACCCATTGCAGGGTTACTGTAATGAGGAAAACCGTAACCCATGAGGACAACGACCGTGAAATGAATCCGAGATCACAATCAGTTTTTGGTACCCAATTTATTGAGACTGGATGGGCTATTTATTATTTATTTAGGATTTTCAGGCCCGGAGCATAGTAGATTAGTGCTCTATACTCCTCTCTTAGGTGGCTATATGAATACTTTTAAATTACATAAGTAAAGAAATTTAGAACAGAATATCTGGTGTGTTATAGTAACGGCAATGGTTTCAAAGATTAAAATGCAAGGGATGCCTACGTTGAGAATTTAAGTGGATTTAATTTAAGTAGGTGAGCGGCGCCCAGTGGGGCAAGTGCGGAAAAAAATCGATTTTTCGAAATTTTTTATTTTGATCATCTGGCTCGTGTTTCCATAGTACATTAGCCACTGCATCTATATATAGCACAAATTTCATCCAGACTAATGTGTAGCCCCATGTATTGAGGCTTAAAGTCAAGATAGTGGCAGTTTTGCTTAAATTACACTTAACTTTCAGATTTTGCTATATAACTGAGAAAAATAGTGAAATAAATTCCTGTTCTAGGATGTTTAAATATGCCGCACATAAGACGAATTGGTCAAAAAAATATTTTTGATCTCGTAACCAGACCGAAGTTGCGAACTACCGTAAACATTTTGAAAAGGTAGTGCAACAATCAAAGCTCCGGGATGGGAAGATATTTTCTAAATAGACGTGTTAAAAAATAAAGATTAGAACAAAAACCCTCTGCCTTTATTTCCCTATCCAATCATAACACCGCAAAGAAAAGAAAGGATTAGAGTATCCCTTTGTTTGTTGCACTATTTGGTTTACCCAATTGGCTCAGATAATACATGTCCCCACGTTAAAACATTTTTAATCGGGTTCAGTCTAGTTGCTAACGTTATCTAGCCATGAACTCTATCAAAATTAAATACCGTGATTTGTGTGAGTGCTTGTGGGATGGTACAAACTTCGACGTATTTCTTCGACGAAATCACTCTGAACTTGACGAGGCAAACATTTCTACAATGGTGACAACTCTATGTAAGAGTTTTTTGCTTCATTTCAATAAAAAAAAAAAAGGTAAATCGGGACCGGGCGAGTTTCAGAAAAATATTCAGCGAGTGGATGGAAAATGAATATTTTTTCCACATACCAGGCGACGAATCCAGCTACTGGAGACTTCAGATCCTTTTATTATGAACATGAGACCCGAACCAAAGAGAAAGCATCTGGAAATCAGTGATACAGCTAAGCAACTGTTAATATAAATTCCTTGAATTCGAAATCGTAAGTTTCTTATCAATTTGAGGAAGCTTTGACTTTGAATCTCTAGTTTATTTTTTAAGAAATTCTCCAGTCTTTTCTTTCTTTAATTTTTATTCGTAAGTATTATTTAATTTCAATATACACTTAAAATACTTGTTTGAAGTGGTTTTCATAAGTGGAACCTATTTTGAAAATTTCCGAAATTTTTATCTAATAAACCCATATTTGAGCGAGCGCGATTAAAATTAATAGTGTAATCGGTAACGAACCTTTGGGAACGCAGCTACTGAGCCTTGTATCCAATAAATATGAAAAAGTTATAATAAACCCATATTTGAGTAAGCGCGATTAAAATTAATAGTGTAATCGGTAACGAACCTTTGGGAACGCAGCTACTGAGCCTTGTATCCAATAAATACGAAAAAGTTATAATAAACCCATATTTGAGCGAGCGCGATTAAAGTTATTAGTGTAATCGGTAACGAACCTTTGGGAACGCAGCTACTGAGCCTTGTATTCAATAAATACGAAAAAGTTAAAATAAATCTTTACTTGTGCGAGCGCGATTAAAATTAATAGTATAATCGGTAACGAACCTTTGGAAACGCTGCTACTGAGCCTTGTATTCAATAAATATGAAAAAGTTAAAATAAACCTTTACTTGAGCGAGCGCAATTAAAATTAATAGTATAATCGGTAACGAACCTTTGGGAACGCATCTACTGAGCCTACTATCCAATAAATACGAAAAAGTTATAATAAACCTCTATTGATAATATTTTCGCCCGCGATTATAAAACTAAAATAAAACCCCCGCTAATCCGACTACCAGACCTTGTATCGAAAACGTCTAAAAATTAAAGTATCGGTTATACTTATTATTATAATCGTGACTAATTATATGTAAAAAGGCCCCCGGGAACATTTAATAAGCCAGAAGGGTTAAAAACATAATGTGTAATTAAAATAACCATAAAAACATAAAATAATGTTAATTTGATTTTTATTATTTTATTGAAATCGAAAAAGGTTGAATTTGACTTGGAAAAGGTTGAATTTGACCTGGAAAAGGTTGAATTTTACTTGGAAAAGGTTGAATTTGACCTGGAAAAGGTTGAATTTGACTTGGAAAGGGTTGAATTTGACTTGGAAAAGGTTGAATTTGACTTAAAAATCCTATATTTTTTATTCTGAGTTGAATGGGAACCTGGCAGTCCCAGGTTTTTATGCTAATCCGTTTTCGAGATATTGAATTTTTTTTCCGCTTTTTGGGCATTCGGCCCTGCTGTGCGGCGTGATCTAGAGGATCGAGCAGTAGTCTGATATTCTTCAGGCCCCGGGTTCTAATCCCGGCTCTGGCAGAATATTATGTATTCTGTTATTTCAGCTGAGGGTCGACCCCGGGGTATGGAGACCCTTCTGGGGAACACCTAAAAATGGGGAAAACCCTGGTGACTGAGTGTGATCGGTGTAATCAGCTCATTGCACGGTCGTTGGCCTAGAAACTTTGCATATTTCTATATTTACTGGGCCCAAGACCCTTCCAGGGTTGTAGAGGTATAGGTTTGTACTTCTATTTTTTTAAATTTAATTTATGTATATTTAAATTAGACCCAAGTGTCCCTTAGTATCGAAAGGTAGAGTTTACGTTTTGTATTTGAATTTAAGAAATTTGAAATGACAGGAGAAGCCAGACCGATGTAGAAATTGTAACAAGTAATTAGAAGGTCCACTTACGGTCTTGTAATATATACTGAACTTAGTAATAAACATAATATTTAAACATTAATTGTAATTGAAAAGATTGTATAAAATCAGCCCATGGTTTTTTTTATACCATTCCAACAATTTAACAGAGATCAGTGGACATTGGTCTATTGAGAACGATTTGCATTACTGGCATTGATTGTTAAGCCTGTTTTTACTTATTTCGCATGATGAAAACATGATTTTCATTAGAAAAGTCATCATTTTGAGATTAAGATCAGGTCAAAGAATCGGAATGATTTAAGGGTATTTTGGTTTCTAAAAATGTAATGGTAAAATATTAAGCTATTATTCTTGTACGTTTTCAAACTTTTGTTTCAGACAATTGTATTATTTTTGTAGATCAGTAAACATTGCAGTAATAATAACTAAGTATAATATATTTTGCACGATAAAGCTTTTTCACACTTCTAAGATTAAAAGAAAATCGAGTATTATATTTAATCAATACCCCTCCCTAGTACTCTTGGTTCGTTCGATAAGGTCTCACTTCCTAAAGATACCAAAGGTAAACAAACTGCAAAGCTGTGATAGTCCTTTCTCAGAGTTAGCGATTTGATATTTTATTGTTACAAAAATATTTTTTTCTGCTTACTACTTATGTTTTTGTTAATAAAAATATGTATTATTTTATTTTTGACAAGTTAATAAGGTACATATTATAATTTTCAAAAGAAAAAAAATATATTAAAAATATTAAGGTATTTTCATAATAACACAGTTCCCTTACATAAATATTTAGTATATACTATTTAGTAAGTAATGTAGAAATAGTTAAAAAATACATAAATGAAATGTAAAAAATACATTAACAGGGAAAAAATACAATTATTTTTTCAGTAGGAAAAGTGTTTACCCTAAGGAAATCCATTTATAGCTATCATATGATTTTTCCAATGCAATGAAAATTTATCTATATAATAGATAACGAATAAACCATATTTTTATTCGTTATTCGAATAACGAATAAATCATTCGAAAGTAGTTACACGAAAATAAGCATACCATTTTTTCCCGAATTTTCATTCGCTTTTCCTGGCGTCTCTCGTGAACAGATCAATCGATATCCACCATTATGACAGTCTGACTATTTTTCTCCAGATTACTCCAAAATAGTTGGAATGGAGAAAATCAATCAATCGGAAAAGCGAAAGAGAAAGGAGAAAATCGTATTTTGGTTTTCATGTGCACCTTTCCCAAAATAGTTGGAAAATTGTCGAAATGGTTAAAATACAGTGATTTATTTTACGCCCGAAAAAGCGAATGGAAATTCGGGGAAAAAGTATGCTTATTTTCGCGTGTAACTACTCCAAAGTAGTCGGAAATGGTGGAAATCGATTGATCTGTCCACGAGATACACCCAGAAAAGGGAATGGAAATTCGGGAGAAAATCGTATCCTACTTTCCATATGTTCCTGCCTCTAAATAATCGGAAAATTGTCGAAAGGGTGGAAATCTCTTAAAGAGATACACCCGGAAAAGCGAATGGAATTTCGTGAAAAAATGTTCTTTTATTTTCGTGTGTAACTGCCCCAAAATAGTCGGAAAACTGTCGGAATGGTGGAAATTGATTGATCTGTTCACGAGATACGCCCGGAAAAGCAAATGGGAATTCGGAGGAAAATCATATCCTAATTTTTATATTTACCTGTCCCAAAATAGTCAGAAAACTGTTAAAATGGTGGAAATCCATTTATCTGTTTTTTGTCAGTATGAAAAGTGTTTACCCTAAGGAAATCCATTTACAGCTATCATATGATTTTTCCAATGAAATGAAAATTTATTTAGATAATAGATAACGAATAAACCATATTTTTATTTGTTATTGGAATAACGAATAAATAATTCGAAAGTGACCAACAGATGATAAATAACAAATAAATTTGTATTCGTTATTTAGATAAAAATTTAGTCGAATAATGCACGTAACTAAAAAATCATAATACATAGACCTCAACGGACCAATCGTAGTAACGGATGACAGTAAAAAATACTGCAAACAATTTCACGACTCACTCGCTGTACATCGAAACCTATTGGTATGTGTACAAACATTACTAACAGACACTCTACCACTAAATCCACCAAATAGACATTTTTGTAATACCTGTTGATAAATAAATAGTATGTTATCTAAAATAAAGATTTTCAGCGAAACAATGTAATTATTTTTCTACTTTCTTTGTTATATCTCTTAAAACATCATTTCAAAAAGTGAGGTAAGTCAAAGTTTTTCAGCGTGCACCAGTTTTTTTTTCTCTTTGTATTCTTTTGTCATTATATATTCGTTTCATAAGTTGATCTGTCGGAATATCTAAGTTGAAAATATTTTGGAAATATAGAAACTCCATTTGGATATTTATTATATATAACTCAAAGGAAAATTCTGAGAAGCGCTTCTCGCGGCTTGAGTGTATGTAAAGGACTATAAATAATGAGATTAAGCCGAACCACTATTACAAAAGCTGTCCCGTAGAGCTCTGCCCAGTATTCCCCTGGCTCTCGGCTTTTAATAAAGGGACTTATTAGATTTACGACCTGCCCGGCAATTAGTGAATTTATAATTTTATTTACAGTTTTAAATTTATACCAAAAGTTACATTAAAGGGAAACTTTAAAAAAGGTAAAGTAAGAAAAATGAAGGTATAGATGACAAGGTAGGGTCCTTTTTCAGCAGCTTCATGTAGCTTTTTTTAGTTATTTTTATCCCCATTTCCGGAAGTCAAGCTCTCCCCCCCTATAAAAGTTTAAAAATTAGTTTATTAATATTGTATTTTTTCTACAATACAAAATTCCGGTGTTTTGTCTCTTTCCTTTTATATATAATTAATTTCTGTTTTATTGAAATGTTAAAGTTATGCATCCTGTTATTCTAATTTTAAACTTTTATGGAATATTTACTAACAATATATTTTTTTTTTTTTAAGCTCCAATTTCTATAGAAGAAAAAAAAATTGTATACATGCATAAATGACATTCTATCCATGTAAACATGTTTCTAATTATATATGTCTTGTCTTGTACAATATATTAGAGCTTGAAAAATTATATTAAATTAATGTAGTTCAATATTATTATCTGAATTTACTATCTTAATTATTAAAAAAAAAATAAATTATTAGTCGCATCACACGGTTTATAATATTAATAACAATAATAAATTATTTATTTATTCTTAGACAAGTCCCTTTAGAATAATATTACAGAAAAAATAAATTACAACTTCAGTATCTTAGAGTAAAAACACAAACAAGAAACGACAGAAATAACGGAGACTATTAAACAGTATTAAATTAACAAGTACCTTCTAAAAATAATTTAGAAAAACAAAGAAAAAGAACTAGACAAGAATAAAATTGTTGATATATACATTGCTATTTAAAATCAATTTACAATGCTAATGATGTTTAAATACGATGCGAAATGAACGATAATAAATAATCTTTTCTCTCTGCTCTATTTACTAATTTTTATTGAATTTGCTAATCAACTGGGGTTATTTGAGCAACGGATTGACAGGAAGAGTTGGAACAAACGGGATTTGAAGCTCGGAAGAGTATTGGATTGAAGGATATAAGAAGGAATAGAATTCCATACGGACGAGGATTGGATAAGGAAAGATTTGTCGAAAGCTGCGGTTCGGTTAGGTGTTATATACAGGTCTCATGGTCGCGAACGTTTGTTGCGAAAGTGGACGGAGGATTGAAATGAAAATATATCCGAGATATACTATGGACAACGGGATTGGAGAACTTGGAAGAGAAATGATGCTGGGAAGTACTTACAACGGTGGGAAGGGTAAGGCTTCTTTTAATTCATCGTAGATTCCGGGCTACTGAGTTTAAGTAAACATTTCTAGAGACCTTTTCTTCTACAGGACAAGTGAATAGTTGCGAGTAGAAAATAATAAGTTATAATTTTGCGGGCATTCTCACACACTCATGGAAAATAATATCTAAGAATTAATGATACATAATAATGAATAATAAAATAAATAAGAAACAACAATCAAAGTGTTTTAAGAAGTAAAAATTAATAGGAATATTAAAGTTGTAGAAATTATATGAAAACAAAATCTAAATTTAATATGTAAAACGAATTGCTTTTCAGGAATGATTTTCTTTTATTGGTCACTCGTTCTTTTAGAAAATCTAGTTAAGTAAGTTTTCTTTAAAATAAAACAAGATGTTACTTATAAAGCAGGCATTGTGAATATTGTTATAGGATAGGGTGTCGAGATTTACATCTATGGCTATATATTTATTTTTAATCATCCCTTATACAATTGCATATTTATATCCATCAACTTAATTTTATTACACAAGCCAATGAATTAATTTGAAAAAAAAAAACTGAGAGAATAAAAAAGGAAATGTTCTGGAAAAAATTGTTCAAAAGTTCAATCAATGTTGAATAATAGCATTAGTATGATGATATGTTTACCTTTATATGCAGGGATAATATATATTTTTCAAAATATTCCATAATTTATAATTAAATAGTCATTTATAATTTAACATTTTATAAAAATTGTTATAGCGTTAAACAACAAACGGTTTTTTTCATAGTCCATTCTTGCGTATGAATACATAATAAGGGAGAAAAATGCTTTCAAAGAAATTCAGTTCTAGATTTAATAGCACTATACGTATATTTATGTAAATGACGAGACATATATTTTACATAAATTAAAATTGAACACCTGTTGATGTGTCGTAAATAATTTTCATTGGTGTAAGAATTTCGGACTCGAGTTTTGACCCCACGAAATGGATCGTCATATCCCGCGCTGTAAATTTATGGCTGTTTTCATTGACTGCATGAGTTCCCCGCGGTGAATGATGTTTTTGAATGGTCAGAATTTGAATATCCTTTTGGTAGCTGACGTGGGTCAGTTTTACTATCGTGGGAGAATGACCAGAGACTGGGAACTGGTTTTTAGTTATCCCGGGGATCGAACTAGAGTCAGTATAAATTACAATTTATTTGAATTATTTACATTTTATTTCTATCTATTTGTCAGGTGTAATGTCCCTCGGTGTCGGGGCGGCGGTACTAAAAAGTAGGATATGCCGGAGTTGACGGCTCTTATCCCGTTTGAAATTAATCGTGAGTTATGATTATTCGATTCGATCTCCTTATCCAAATTTATATCGAAACTCTGTTCACTAAGCTGGGGTGATTTTTTCCCTTAGTGTGTCGATGGTCTCATTGCCATCCTTAAAGAGATAGTTACTAATAAATTACTGCTTGGGGACAAGTGTATCGCTGAAAATATTAGTTATTTTGAATGAAACCGTTGCTGAATTCGCCGTTATGAAATTTCATATTTTTTCTAGAAACTTGTCATAAAGTTTACACACCTATTTCACTCTTGCAACTTTTTTTTTTCCTTTTTGGATCCTTGCAGATACTTTACAATATCATTACTTTTTTGTGTGCAAAAGATATTCCGTTCCCAACCTTTCCTAAACAGCACGAAATGTTCTTTAATATTCATTGTCAAGTATTTGTTTTAGTTCAATGAGCTTACATAATTCAACTTTTCAAACAAAATATTTTTTTAAATTAAATTTTCTTATCCCAACTCTGTAAATAATATATTTTAGTTTGACAACTAGTGTACTCTTACAATTATTTATAGTTGACTGTCTATCGTACTGTATCGTTATTAATATAGGATGAGATGGGGTCACAGAAGGCCTCGGCGATTGCGTGGTCATCCAAGGAAGAGAATAAGATATAGGTTAGTGCCCGCCGTGGTAGAAGCATGAGATTACCGTGACAAGTAGAGGACGAACCCGCACCTAGGAAGGAAATGCCCCGTGAGGCAGAAGCCCAACAACAGCGGAGAGAAATTCTCAAAGGGGCTCATAGCTAGTAGCCATGCACCCCATCCTATGAGGAGGGGAGAGAAGGCAGATGAAGGATGTGGAATAAAGATAGACCAAATTGGATACAAAGGCAGATATACTCTTACCTAGGGAGGTACCATTTGGTAGAAGCAGGTTGGTGATCTGAAGAGCTGAGCTAATGCTTGCTTTATTCATAAATCAATGTATATTATTGTTAGTGAGAACTTTTCTACCAGACTAGTGTCTTGGCCCTAGGTCAAATTACCTTGAATGGTTGATTTGTTATCTTGAAACAGTTTCATGGACAATATTTATAATGGTTAAAATATAAAATATTATTAAATATATATTCTTATATTCGGCCGGTGACTTAAGTAGGCGCAGCTAGCGCTCGCTACCTGTGACCGACTGTTTTTAATATTCACTTAATTCTATATCGTAATATTCTTCATTTAATTTCACAAGCGTAAAAATAAATTAAAGAAAAAGAAAAATAGAGTATTCACAGGATATTTTGTAAAATATTACAACATGACTTAATCCGAGGATTTTTTTTTTTTTCTTTATATCCAACTTCTTTATATAAAATACAAAGGCTATTCGTGATGAAAACACAATGTATGACAAAGGAATGACTTTTTGAAAAATCCTTCATCGCTCTCCAATTACTGCTCAACGTAGGATAGAAGGAGGATTATTTTCCTTTCAGAGGCTTACCAGGTATTGGTTGAGCTGAAAGGTCACTTCCTAGTATATATATGCCATGTAGTTCATCATATTCTTCCACTTTTATATTAAAAGAAAAGGTTAAAACTTTTTCACGTTTTAAAATATAAACAATTTTTTAAAAATATGTAGATAAAAACAACAGCAACATCAATATAGTTGATAAATTTTATAAGTAATAACAATAACTTTTTATTGTAATTTTATCGATAATACATTGTGTTAAAATACAAAATTAACTTATTGCATTAATCTAGTCGAAATCTATTTATACTGCAGAAAAACTATAGTTTCAAGGTCTTTACAGTCTTTAATTCTATTAACCTTTTTAACTCTTACAACAATATAAATAAACTAATAATAAAACAAAAACAAATATCACATCCATCAAGATTTGCAAATTTGAGATACTAAACAACCGAAAATGCAAAAATAAACTACGTTCACATGGATAGAACCAGTAGAAATCTTTATTAATGGCACTCTAAATCTTTCATTTAGCATGTTTTTTTAAATTTATTTATTATAGAGATATTTACAACTGTATTAACACAAAAAATACATCAAGTAAATGTGAACAGTGAGATATGGACATGATAGGCGTGAGAAGAATCTACACAGTGGTAGCACTTCAATAGCATGTTAAATCGTATTATTTGTGCTAAACTTCGAGTTTCCGCATGAATATTTAGTAAATAACCACTTAAATGCATTTTTAACTGACTTGATTGTATGTTTGAACAACCATTGATGGCTTACTACTCATCCAATAAATTTTTCCCGGCTCTGAAAACGTGTCTGAGGCTTGTGATTGTTGAAAAGTTAGTAATGTTTTTCTCTAATTTCGTGCTTTACTTAATGAGTAAAGTGAGTATGTAAAAACTGAACTGTAATATATTTAAGTAATTAAAGGTTAATTCCTAACATACACACTCACTTGTAGTTTATTGTATTTTTCCACCTTAATATTAAAAAAAAAAGAATGAAACATTCAGGTTTTAAAACATGTTTTAAATTGAAAACTTCAGTAAAACAAAACAAACCAATCCTTAATGGAGCGAATCGAATTTAAAAGCACTAATAAATTATTGCTATATCGGTATATTATTTTCATTAACGAACCTTTTCCATCGATCGAAAAAGAAAAAAAATCTGGTGGAAACACTCGACTTTCACTTACCTCCGTTTTTAAAATCGTTTAACGAATTAAAAGATAAAGAAGATAAAACTGAGTGAAACCATTAAAGAATTAATTGGATGGAATATCTATAGAAACACGTGTTTTATTAAAAAATCTATTATATTATTATCTAAAAAAAATTGTTAGTTTTATCAGTTTTTCATCAGTCTCTATTAACTTTTAACAGCTTGTGTATAAGATAACATCTTTTCTAAAATCTTTAGCTCTCAAATGGTAATATTATACATTTATATTACTGTTCTTGTGTTCAAAAACATAAATAGCATTAAAAAAATATTTCTTCAGTTTTACCCTTTTGTTGTTTTTCAAATTCGCTCAATTTACATATTTAGCTATTATTTATCAATGCTAACAAGGTAATATGGTTGTTTTTATAGAATCATCAACATTAAAGGTACTTTTGAAGAAGAAAATTTAAAATATCGGCATTTAAGCCCTGTTAGAATGTTTTAGTCAGAATGAAACCTACATGATGTTAAATCCTATTAAACTTTACATTGATGTAGCGAGTTTAATCAAAATCGTTGGAACCGCTTTTCGAGAAAATCGAAAAAAGGTGCATAATACATGGTATAAAGTGCCTCTTCTGGTTAGCACATTTTGATGAAAAATGTTTTGTAACGTCTCGGGCGTATATTTGTCTTAAATATGAAATTTCAGTTTCATAGGACTTTTCGTTTCCGCCCGGGAGTTACCACACACGGACACACACACGCACAGACCTTTTTGCGGGACTTGGTTATTTGGACTCAGGGGACCCTAAAACGTGTATTTCCGTTGAAAACTGGAATTCGAAAATTTTCACAATCGCAATACTTATAGTAAGTGAAAGTAAAAAAACCGCCCCTCCATAATTTAAGATTATACGGTTCAGAATACTTAGAATACAAATATATAATTTTAAAAAATTCCTTTCATCATTTTAATCAATTCCTTATCTCTTAGACATCGTTTCAGCAACTTCAGAAAAAAATTATCAATTGGACAAATCCTTTTTTAAATAAAATCGATGAGAATAAACTAGAAAAAAATTAAAGATGACTATACACTAGAATTTTAATGTATAGTTATGATACGTGTACTTTTGAGTTCATCATTTTGCATTAGTGCATTAAAGAATAATAAAATTGTTTTACGTTAATATTGTAGTTAACTGGGATGTTTGTGTGTGTGTGTGTATACTTTATAATTACATCCGACTATTTTACAACAAGTAAATATGCTAAAAGAGAAATCACATGAGACAGACTTGTAGAGGAACAACCCAACGGTAGCACTCCAGTTACTATTTTAAACTAGAAGGTCTCGAGGCCATCTTTTTTTCAGACGCCTAGAAGGATTATCAGGAATCGAAGAGGAAGCCAGCGTTGAAACTAGTGGGTTGGGGTGGGAATGGATTTTGTCATAGAAGCATTGATATCTGATTCGGGCCAAATCAGAAAAATATGGAACATTTAGGTCTTTATCGATGATTTTATTTGCGACAAAGTAAGCAGCGTTGAGGATTTTACGAAGGGTTTTGGATTGGATACGGGGAGAATTTGATGGTTTAGTAGAGCTCCAGAACTCAACTCCAAAAGTCCATTTAGGCCTTATGATGGTCATGTAGATGAGCCTTTTGTAGTTAACTGGGATGTTTGAGCGTCTGTCTAGTAAGTAATCGAAAGCATCGATATCCGACTATTTAAATAAATTTCTTCATTAATATATTTATGCTTATAGTTGAGTTCTGTCGATGGAGTTAAATCACTAAGGTTTTTTATACTCAAATTTATGTGATAAAAACTCATCTAGATCTTACTTTTATCATCAAATACGTCACGAAATAATTTATTCATATCACTTGTAAAACATAGAGGTTTTACCTTACAATTACAACAACTAATTTTCTTCATGGATGCCTTGTGATTATTATATTGTAATGTTGTTATAGCACCTAAAATTGAAAATATTTATTATCTACCTATTCGAAGTACATTGAACCGCCTTTTCATAAAGTTCTCGGCAAGTCTAACTTTTAGAAAGTTTTCAAAGGGCATTCACTGATTTCCTTTCCTTCTTCGCCTTAGGCACCAGCGGTAATAGTACTCTCAAAAGGTTTTCTTTTTTAATTTTTTTTCTTTTTAATTATCATCTCCAAGAGCCCGCAATCTGTGAATATTCCAATCCCATCTTAATAAAAAAATCAAGAAACTTCTTTAAATTTATTGTAGGAGTAATGAGTTCTAAAGTGTATTTATTAAGATTTTTTATGTTTTATTTGTTTCCCATTTACTTAAATTTATGAAGATAGGGCGTTTAGGAAGACAGATTTTATGTTCATATAGCTCTTGAATTTCTTTTAGCTTGAATTTTACTTGTTTTTTTATTATTTAATTTATCTGCTTATTAATTCTAATTCTAATTAGATATCTCTAAATAAATCTAATTATTTCTAAATAAGTTCTTATATAAATATTCCAAAAGGTAATTTATGTTATTTTAAAAATATTTTTTCTTCTATTCCGCTTCTATTTTATTGTTTATGGAATTAATCGATAAATAGAGACTTAATAAATAAACCTTAAGTGAGGCTGCTTGTATTCTCATTGAAATATTTTAATATTGTTCCCTGAGGTTAAAGTTGTTTTGTTTTTTGTTTATTCATTTAATGTCACTTTAAACTACTGTGGCCTATTAATCCTAGAAGTCCTAAATTTTGCCTTGTACGTGTAACTGACATCAGCTCGGGACCAACATTTTACGTTTCCTCCGAAGAGCGGCATTACGAAAAAATGTTTACCCTCTATAAAATGCAAGGATCATCTGCCGAGTTTAAACCTGCAGCATTGGACATATAAAGCTGTTCAGTCAGCCACTACTCTAGAAGTGACACCTTTTCTTTTTTTTCACCCCTACCTCACCCTTGAAGGCTATACGGGGGTTTCTCGGACCAGGGAGTGAGGGCGGGGTACAAATGCCGAGACAAAAGTCCTCCCGGTACCGAGATTCGAACTAGTAATTTTATGGTTTCCAATTTTTGGTTCCCTGTGGTTGCTAGGCAACGCGCGTCAAAGCAACACTAACCACTCGGCTACCCCGCCTCCCCAAGTGAAACCTGTTAAATTTAGTTTTAAATTATCAGAATCCAGTCTTACCTCTCTGGAAGATCCATAAATCAGAATAGTTCCTATTCATCCCTTTTTACTCAGTTTGCTGGTGTTCCTCAAGGTAGTATCCTAGGACCCATCCTTTATCCCAACCCATCCCAACACCTTTCTTTCTACCTATACCGATGACACCTGTGTGTTATCAGTCAATACCGATCCTACTATTGCCTCTCAAACTCTTCAATCCCACATCCGAGACCTTGAGTTATGGTGTCAGAATTGGAGAATTAAAATAAATTCCATCAAAGCCCACCAAATAACCATTACCCTTCGTCGTAAACCTATGACATTCTGTCCTACTGTATCTTTTAATAATATTCCGCTTGTTCCAGTTGAACAGATCCGCTACTATTCAAACGTCTAACATGGAATCCGCACACTAGACTGAAACGACAAGAAACTGCTCGCCGATTTCGGTTACTTCTACACTTTCTAGACAAACGCTCTAAACTTCCACTTAACTACAAAAGACTCATCTACATGACCATCATAAGACCTATCTGGACTTACGGAGTTGAGCTATGGGGCTCCACTAAACCAGAAATTCTTCCCGTCTTCAATCCTTACAATCCATAATCCTTCGAAAAATCCTAAACGCTCCTTATTTTTTCACGAACAAGCTCATCCATAACCAACTTAATATTCCCTTCGAAGCTGAACCAGGTATCAATCCTTCCATGACAAACTCCACTCCCACTCTAACTCACTAGTTTCAATCTTGCTCTTCTATTCCTGACAATCCTCCGAGGTGCCTGAAAAGAAGATGGCCTTCTAGTTTAGATTCATAGTGGAGTGATGCCAATGGCATTTTCTCTTCATGCATATTATCTGACAGCTAATTTAATTGATGTATTAACTAATACAGTTGTAAATCTCAATAAATGAAAAAGAAAGAGAGAAAGAGAAAGATCTCAATTTTTCTTGGTACTGTAAAGACTAAAGAGCAGTCATTCATATTCGTTTCCTAGTTCGACTGTCTATTAATCTTTTCATCAGACTCATGAAGAATGAAGAATGAATTCTTATGTACAACCCTGAAGAATGTTTCGTCTAACTTTGATGACAAAATTGACAAAAATAATAAATTTCGTATAGCCTTTAAGTGTACAAGATATAGTTAGTTATTAAAACGTGTTCGTTCGCTGATAAAATGTATTTCAGGATCCGTAATATCATTCCCCTTGATTAAGGTTTCAATTTTTCATATATACATATTTGTTTGTATAACGCAGTCAAGATATATCTGTTGGTTCATATTGAAGCACAATAAAACAATGCCTACTGTTGAAAGACATAAGATACAAGACATACTACCGGTCCTAACAAAACGATTTGATAGCAAAGGAACGGATATGTCAAGCATGAATAAGGTTCCTTTAACATGCCTCTTTGTATGCTTATCTCACTCAAGAACAAAGACATTCAATAGGAATACTTACAAAAATTGTAAATAAAAAAAATGTTTATTATTATTATAGCCGTAATTTTTTACTTAATTTACTAATATACTTACATGACTTAAAATTAAATGTTATATATAATAAATAACATAAATTCATAAACATATCCCTCTGTATTCTCTTATGATTTTTTTTTGTTACACACCTTATCGGTATAAGTAACATTTTAATTTTTCAAGCCGATTTCCATAGTTCTCTTATTAAAAAAAAATAAAAAACAGTTTAAATTAATCTATACTAATATTTTAAAGCTGAAGAGTTTGTTTGTTTGTTTGTTAAAACGCGCTAATCTAACTACTGTTTCGAATTGAAAAATTCTATTTGTGTTGGATGGTCCAATTATGGAGGAATAGGATACGGAGGAAGGCTGCGACAAATAGGAGCGATGAATCAGTGGAAAATGTAGAAAAAAAAAGGAAAAATTAACCTCGTATCCCAATGATTCCAAATTATTTACTTTTTAATTTTAAAATAATTCAATTTCCCTTTATAAGAAGGTAAAAGCTATCTTTTGCCATAACATTTAAGAACACACAGGGAGCAAACATTTAAACACGTAGGAATCGATTTAAGACAAGACTGCTTTTCACACGAACAACTATATATTGCGTTGTCAAGATCGGATTTTGGAGAAAATCAGTATGTTCTACAACCCCAAGAAAATGAAACTAAAAATATCATTTACGCAGATGTACTTTAAAGTATATTTTTGTAAAAACTTCTAAATCCCGATCATAATAACAGAAATTGACCCAGACGAAGTCGCGGGCAACAGCTAGTAATGGTATAAATATGGAGTGTTAAGAATTGAGAAATACTGATTTAGTTTTATATATATGTGTATATATATATGTATGTATGTTTGTATATATTTGGTAAATATTAAGTTCAGACGCAAGAGGGGGGCACTATTTACCTAAAAGGGATTAAGTGATAGTGACCGCTGGCGAGAGTGCTCTGGGTGCCAAGAGAGAAAGGTCGCTTCGCAGTCGCTACTACCCTTCGTCGCTCGCCATCGTCGCCCGCGATCGTCCTTGTGAGTTTAAGTACAGTACACTCACGTTTATAAGTTAATTTTATTTGTTCTTTTGAATTTTGTTTTCCTCAATATATATATGTTTTACAAAGTTAGTAATCTTAATAAACCCATAACGAAACCTAAACAAGTATAAGAAGTTCGGCGACTCACATTTAACGTTCGGGTTGAGGCTGCGAGCGAGAGTGTTGTCGCCCCTCTCCCCAACATAAATTTGGAGGCACCGGCGAGATTGCCGAATTTTCTCGATTTGTTTAGGTTTCGTTTTGGTGACTATCGCTTTGAAATTAAATTGATTTAATAGGTTACGCTTTCGCATTATTTTATTCGCATTTGTTTTATCAGTTAATTTGTTTCTTAATCTTTAGCATCCTTTTATTTTATAAATTTTATTTGTGTATAATATAGTAGAGAGAACTATTTTCATTTTATTTCAAATCTTTGTGCATACATGCTTTCATTCTATTTTTAATTCTTTGTATATATATGTTTTTCATTTTGTTTTAAATCTTTATATATATGTTTGTTTTTTCAATGATTTATTTGATTATTGCAAATCTTAATTTCGCTAATACTACGTAGTGCACTTTGTACATATTTATTTTCTTTATTAACTCACTGTGTATTATAAAGTATATGTTTATTTCTTTAATACTATACGTAAGTCACTTTAATGCATATTAATTTAATTATTCACTAGGCATTATTCATTTTAATTTTATAATATTTTGTAGGTCATTTTTTATTTTCATCTCCATTGAATATTTGATTGATTATTATTTAACTACACCACACCAAAGCTTTATTATAATTAGTTTGCAATTAATTTGAGAAAATTATTTCTATTTTAATATTTTCTTTGATTTAAGTTAGTTATTTCCGTCAAAATTATTGTTATCTAATATGCCGCCCAAAGCTGATAAAGGTTCTAATTCAGAAAGCGATGAACTTAAATTACAATTTTTAATGGACGAATTTAGTGATTTATATGAGGACATTAAAAACACTAATAAACTAGGTTTTATTTCCGCCACAGATAAATCTAAGAGGACATTATTTAAGGCGCGCTTATCGCGTATTGATAGTACTTTTGAGAAGTTTTCTCAAATATTTCGAGAAATAAAATCGCTTGCTACACGAATAGAAGGTTATGATACTTCGCTATGTATAAAAATGAAACATGAGGCTCGAGAAGCCTACTACGAAGCTTTGTCTTACAATGAACACGAAGATCAAATCTCTATGAAGAATAATTCAATCAATTGTATGCCCGTTCTACGACTACCTCCTATAAACTTGCCCAGTTTCGACGGTAATATTTCAGATTGGGGGCCATTTAAGGATACTTATCTTTCGCTAATTCATCATAACAATGATTTACCTAATGTACAGAAATTTCATTATTTAAAGTCTGCATTAAAGGGGGTCGCCGCTCAGATAATAGCTTCTATTCCGATGTCTGACGCTGAGTACCTGCATGCTTGGGAAACGCTTTCTAAACGATATGAAAACAAGAGATCACAAGCCATTACATTTCTTATGAAAATATTTCAATTTCAATCCCTTAAAAATCAAAATTTGGCTTCCTTGGAAACCTTTTCAAATGTCGTTTTAGAAAATATTATTTTATTTCAGAACTTGAAATTAGAGGATCCGGCGGGATTTATTCTTATGACGTATGGCTTGACTTTGTTAGATGAAAAATCCCGCGATCAGTTTGAGACAAAATATTCTTCTTCGACCACATTACCCACACTTCATAATTTTCAGAACTTCATTCAAGAAATTTGCATAAAATTACAAACCAAAGCCTTAACTTCTAACCGCTCAGTAGAAACAATAGTCCCGCAACAAAAATCTAAATATTTCATTGAACCAAGACGCGTCTTTATGTCAACTAGCTCCGATAATGCTTCTCTGAAATGTTTTAAATGCCAAGAGAACCACCGCATTTATGAATGCCCCCAATTCAGAACTTTAAGTCAATCACAAAGATACGAAGAAGTCAAGAAACTTAATCGATGCTTTAACTGCTTGTCTTCGGGCCACCCTGCCAAAGGCTGCCCCTCTCGCAATTCCTGTCGTTCCTGTGGTAGAAAACATCACACACTATTACATTTTTCGCCATCAAATCGTCTCGCATTTCATTCTAAACAGGTCGCTAACGAACAAACTTCAATCAGTCGCTCTTCATGTATCAGCCAGCCTAAAACATTTTGTCCCGTGGACGCCAAACCAGCAACTTCAAATGACTTAAAGGAAGTAGTATTTTCTACAGCAAATAATGGAGGAATTAATGTTCTACTTGGAACTGCCTGCGCCGAAATTAGGGACCAAGAGGGTAACTACCATCCAATAAGATTAGTTATAGATAGTGGGTCACAGAGATCTTTCATAGCCACTCATTGTTCGCAACGCTTAGGATTACCCCTTTTCAGAAACCCTCATAAGATCAGTGGCTTTGCAGATAGTCAAATTCGTGGTGGAGAACACCAAACAAAATGTATTTTACGCCCGTGCGGACTGGATCAACCACTATTGGAAACTAATGCCATATTAATATCGCATATTACCGATAAATTACCCACCTGCTGCTTATCGCCAAAAATTAAAGACATCTTTAATAAATACGATCTAGCTGATCCTGGCTTTGACAAACCGTGTCACATAGATTTTCTTCTCGGAGCTGATTTGTTCAGTAAAATATTTACAGGAGAAACCATCAACACTTCCTCAGGTTTTCCGAATGGATTAAAGACGATTTTTGGTTTGGTCATAACTGGTCCTAGTAAGTGACACGTTAACAACTTCGCATATCACGTACGCTAAGAATAACCAAGAATTTGAAACTGATCGTCCCTTAAATAATTCGCTGACTAAATTCTGCAATCCAGGACTCGTCAAGGTGGGCGGCAGATTAAATGCCTCGCTATAGTACAAGACAAATATCTTTGGTTTAATATATACATCTACCAATAGGACAAGATCGCTCTATTAGTAGTCTCAGATGTGTCTAAAGAAGCGTTCCTCGCCTCATCGGACCACCCTGGAAGAATCATCGACCAAACATCGCTCATCCTCGCTGTACTTTACTTACTTTTATCACTTAATTCTGTCCCATGTCACAATTCCAAAATTTAAATTTTATGTTATAAAATTGGTGGGCGGCATGTTAAGAATTGAGAAATACTGATTTAGTTTTATATATATGTGTATATATATATGTATGTATGTTTGTATATATTTGGTAAATATTAAGTTCAGACGCAAGAGGGGGGCACTATTTACCTAAAAGGGATTAAGTGATAGTGACCGCTGGCGAGAGTGCTCTGGGTGCCAAGAGAGAAAGGTCGCTTCGCAGTCGCTACTACCCTTCGTCGCTCGCCATCGTCGCCCGCGATCGTCCTTGTGAGTTTAAGTACAGTACACTCACGTTTATAAGTTAATTTTATTTGTTCTTTTGAATTTTGTTTTCCTCAATATATATATGTTTTACAAAGTTAGTAATCTTAATAAACCCATAACGAAACCTAATCAAGTATGAGAAATTCGGCGACTCAAAATTAACGTTCGGGTTGAGGCTGCGAGCGAGTGTGTTGTCGCCCCTCTCCCAACATGGAGTAAATCATTTAATTGAATTAGTACATGTATCTTATTTATAAAACGCATTATTCAGATTCATTGCTTAATCAACATATATGTATTTAATATGGTCCTTGAAATTTATATGTATCAAGTAATTTATATTATTCCAAGATATGGTCGATGACTAGTAAAATACATTTTCCTTTCAGAAGTATATGAAGTATCAAAAGAAATGACTACATCAGCAAAAATAAGTACGAATACATTTGATTAAAAGCTAACCATAAGAGGCCTGTATTTATAGGTGGGCCTGCAATTGTGCCAGGCTGGATTCTTGTAGACGGTCAAAAATTGCTACCGATTTGATTCCAACAGAACATAATAGATGGCGTGGAGGCCAGTGACAAAATATAGGAACGAAATAGAACGTGTATTGTGAGATTCTTTGGCTACTGTGGTGTAGGAATATGAATCGGTGAATTAATGTTACAAAAAACTTCTTAATTAATTAGAAGGAATTAATTTTAGCTAAAAAACGATCATGAAATTATTTTATTATATTTAAACTGTTAGATAGTAAATATATTTTATTTATTTATTTGTTACCCTCCCCTGCCTTGAGGCAATACGGGTGCAGCTGTGGGAAGTACCATAGATACAACCCACAGCTGCTATGAAACTAATCAAACAGCATGCATGGCTATTGGGTCTTCGGATGTTCGGTGGCGTTCTTCAATCTTCTCCACTACCCAAGGTGAAGTGGCTTGCACCAACTTGTTCCTTCCACCCGTACACAAAGGCTTTGTAGTACGGGTAGTTTTGTTTGGTTATGAGATGAGGGATATCGCCCTCTGTCAGGAAGTAGAGTCCTGTGTCTCTCTGATGCTTCATTCCCAGTGCCTCATAAGCGGCGCAGGCAAGGAGAATAGCTCGGCGGTCTTCGGAACACCACAACTGGGGCATAGGGGACTGATGTTTTTACCATGTTTAGCAAGCTTTGCTCGGAACCCCCCATGCCCAGTGAGGAACTGTGTAACCCAGTAGTCCGGGAGGATCATAGTATTTTCCAGTCTTAAATTAGCACCTTTTGGAGTCGTCACCCACTGACGGTTCCATTCTTTTATGGTAATCTACCGGAGGATTCTGTTCTAGGAGAAGGTCTATAGGTATTTCTCCTGCTAATACCTGTACCGCCTCATGAGACACAGTTCTTTTCGCTCTGGTGACCTTGAGTAGAGGTATTCGCTGAATCGTGGCCAACCTACTTTTCTGTCTGTGCGAGAGGTTTCGACTCCAAGCTGGGGACGCATACCTCAGGCTACCCAAAACCACTCCTTTGTAAACAGCCAATGTTCCTGTCCAAGGTACTTGAGACCCCAAAAAACGCCCCATATACGGCTGAGCCCATTAAGAGTCAAGCCCATTCTGCTTCTTAAGTAGTCCAAGTGAGGCGTAACATTGAACTTTGGTCCAAATCTAAAAACAACCTGACTTGGACGGATATTAACACCTTGTGAATGCTTAGAGTTATAGGGTGGGCCCTAATAATATAATAGGAGATAGTAAATATTTTGAATATTATAACTTAAATGAAGAAGATGAAGTTTTTATTTCAAAACCAGACTTGTACCTCCAAGGAAGAGGCTTACTGTCCTGCAAAGAATAAAATAATGCTGTCAATATAATATAAAAAACAAATACTAAAAATCGCAATCTAGTACTAAAATTGAGAATCGGAATTTTGGTATAACTGCGTACGCAACTGTTATAAAATTCTACATATAGTCATAAATTAATTAACATAAATGTTACACAATAAAATTCAATCGCTTCAATTATTTAGCAAACCCATTAGTACCTGCATTCGTAATTATTCAACATTTTAACTTCTCTAATTAAACAAGTTAATTTTAACACAGTTATTGTAAACGAGGACCAGAACTAAAAATATAATACATTTTAAATTAAAAAGAAAAAAAAAACAGAAATACTATATCTTAGACAGTTATGGAATTAATAAAGTAAAAACAAAATTATTTAAAAAATGGCTAGAGTTTTCAGATTTAGGTCAACGGAATGTTTGTTCCAACTAATAACAGATATTTCCAATAATAATTTAAAAAATGTAATTTTTCTTAGATTACACTATTTATTTGTCAACAATCTTTTATCTACTGCATTGAGTGTTTATTTGATTTCTATAATCCCGGTCCAAAACTGATAGAGTGATCTAGAATCCAACGAACTATGTGAATGTTTCTAACTCTTATCTTTTTTAAAAAAAAAACGTCTGTTTCCGATCGCTTACGCTGATTTACGCATATTATTTCTTGACCAAATGGATCTCAGCGTGTAAGTATTTACTTAAGACCTTACTTTCACCTTCATTCAATTAGTTGCATTCGAAGCAGGTAAAGATTATTCAAGTTTTAGTCATTGATTGATTCATCTATTGATAAAATATAGTGAAAGGCATATTTTTGTAATATTTGGCAATAACATGTCGAAAATATACTAACAGGACTTTGACATTTATGGTCCTAATGGCTTAACATCAAAATGTCTACTTGAATATTTTGATTAGTCTGTGATACTAAGAGTATTTATAGACTATTTTATAAATTTAAAGAAAGACATAATTTTTTTTAAATTTATTTAAACAAATTTATTGATATTTACAACTGTATTATTATATACAACAAGTAAATGTGATGGACATAGTAAACTGACATGAAATACATTTTGAGACGCTACCCATTGGCAGCACTCTAAAAGTATTCTAAACTAGAAGGTCTCGGGGCCATCTTCTTTTCAGACCCATCATAGGATTATCAGGAATCGAAGAGGATGACAGAATAGAAACTAGTGGATTAGAGTGGAAATGGAGTTTTTCATGGAATAATTGATATCTGGTTCGGGCTAATTCAGAAACATATGGGACATTAAGGTCTTTATGGATGAGCTTATCCGTGACAAAGTAAGGAGCATTAAGGATTTTGGATTGTAAGGATTGCATACGAGAAGAATTCGATGGTTAAGTGGAGCCCCATAGCTCTATTCTGTAAGTCCATATCGGTCTTCTGATGGTCATATAAATAAGTCTTTTGTAATTAAGTGGAAGGTTGTAACGTTTGTCTAGTAAGTGTTGAAGTAGTCGAAAACGTCGGGCGGCTTCTTGTCGTTTCAGTCTTGTATGAGGATTCCAAGTTAGACGTTTGTCAAGGAGTCCTAGGTATCGAATCTGTTCAACAGGTGCTAGTAGAGTGCCATTAAAGGATACTGTAGGGCAGGAAGTCATTGGTTTACGACGAATGTTATCCATGGTAAATGGTATCTGGTGGGATTTGTTAGAATGACATAATTTAAAAAGAAAATTCTTCGTATAACGTTAAAGAAATATATATAGATATAGAACCAGGGTAATACACTAATGATTAATATAACACTTATTGGGTTACTTCAAAATTTATGCTACTGTAAAGTGTATAAATGGGTAATCTGTAAAGGTTTCACAATTTTTCACTCACTCCTTTTTGAGATATTTCCGTGTAGAATTCGTAAACAAGTTTTTGCCAATTTTGAAAATTCATATACAAAAAAAAGACTATGTTCTCAAGATCGAAATTTTTACAGCAAGTAGGACTAAGACTAAACAATATAAAAAATTTTAAAAAATGAAAAGTGAGTCTCTTTTCCTTTATATACTTTTTTTTCCTGGAAAATATCGTTTTTATCAATTTTTGAGAATTTTCGTAACAACTTTCTTCACTATTGAGATAATTACTTGCAGGGACAAAAAATACGAAGCATGTACTTACCTTATTGTTGATTTTTGTTTTGATTTGATTTATAAAAAAATACAGGAATTAGAAAGATTTTACTATCACATGTTTTTCCCGCGGAGCTGGTTGCAATACTAAATATATTGGCCCAAATATTTGTTTTATTTATGGTTTTATATTTAATAAAGGATAAAGAATAACTGGTCAAAAAATCAAAAAGCTATAAACAGTTATACTCTTATATAGTTATTTGGAAATAATAAACGATCGCAATAATAGTAATAATTCGCAGCATTCTTTTTTTTATTATAGTATATTCCAACTTCAAATAATTGGAAGAAAACATGTGGTTTCGTCTTTCATGTAATAGACGGTTCAGCGCAAATTCAGAGAAACCTGGTTGGAAGTTTTAATAAAATGGCTGCCGCAGAATTACAACGAAAGAACGCTGTCGGGGCTGGTAGTAAGCCTCCAGGCTATTACTGCTCCATAGCAAATGGTACGTGCGACCCAGAAGGAATGGTTGTTACAGGGCTGGTGTAGGTGAGGGGCGGATTGTAGACTTGGCGGCGAAATGAAGCCCACTCAGCATCCCTGCCATGATTACTCTAGCCGGGGTTCTATCTACGATGCTGAAGAAACACTATAGTTTCTACGTCTTTTCAGTTCTAATTCTATTAACTTTCTCAGTTCTAACAATATTCTAAATAAAATAGTAATCTAAAAAAAAAAAAAAGTAAAATAAGACATGCTGCTGAAAAAAATGAGGACCCTTGAAATCCCCTAAATGCTCAAGATGTGAACAAATTTAGTGCCTACAACACACGACTTCCACTTGCCTCCGTTGCTAACATCAAGTGAAAAAAAATTAAATAAAAATATAAATGAATTAAATAATTTTTTTTTTGAGACATAAATAGGTCAATGAATTAATTTAATTGAATTTCAATAAAAACATGTTTTTTGTTGATGAACTATTATATCATTATATACAATAATCAGTTAGATTTATCGGCATGTTATCGCTATACTTTAACTTTTACGATTGTCTGTATAAGATAACATTTTTCCTAAAATATTTAGCTTTCCAACGGTATATTATACTCATATGTTACTATTCTTATTTTCAAAAATAACATTAATAACAATTTTACCTCTTTTATCCATTAGTTGTTAATCAAATTCGTTCAATATTTATATTTAGCCGCTTTTTATCAATCCTAATATGATGATATGGTTAATTTTTGAGAATACACAATACTTGAGGTACTTTAGAGGAATAACATTTTAAAAAATGGCATTAAAACCCTCTTAGATTTGTGGCGTCAACACGTGGTGTTGCCATGGAGACGTAACCTTCACGTGTTTTGTGTTACAAAAAATACCTGTGTGTTTAAAAACAATGTTAAATGTGTGTTGTAATAAAGATATAATTCATTATCAATGTTATTTATGTGGTGATACCGCCACATATTGGTGACCCCGAATATCAAATTCATTTACATCAACGAATTCAAGTAAGTGACAACTTTTTTTTCCGTAACACCATTAAGATGCAAGAGGTTAACCGTTTATCAGTTAAAGTGCCTCCTTTCTGGCGTAATAGGCCTGACTTATGGTTCAAGCAGATAGAAGCCAATTTCCAAATAGCAAACATAACGCAGGACCAAACTAAGTACAACTATGTTATTGCTAACCTCGAAAATGATATCATGGAACAGGTTAGTGACATTATCAGTTCTCCACCAGAGACTGATAAGTTCAATGCTATCAAAAATAACCTTATAACAATTTATTCAGAAAGCGAGGGACTCAAACTACGTAGACTTTTTTATGAAATGGAGTTAGGCGATTCCAAACCTTCTCAATTACTCAGAACAATGAAAAACCTGGCAGGTAATAAAATAACAGATGAGGTTTTGAAAACGTTATGGTTACAACGCCTACCTGTTTCTTGCCAGACTGTATTAGCTGTTAGCAATGAGCCATTGACTAACTTAGGGTTAATAGCAGATAGGATAACAGAAGTCAATCCTAACCAACCCAACGAAAGGTATGGAGTTAATGCCATTTCGAACCTTGAATCTCTAATCAATGATCTCTCGAAACGAATAGATAAGTTGGAAACACCCGTTTTAGAAACAAGATCTCGAACTAGAACCCGCAACGTCCCGAAAAACCCCGATTTTTGTTACTATCACAGGACATACGCTGATAAGGCTAGGAAATGTAAACAGCCTTGCAAGTACCTTCAATCAAGTTCAACAAACTAGCTCCCCGATCACAAGTGGCGGAATGTGCTCGGGGCACACCAAACCGCCTATTTATTGTTGATCCAAAGTCAAAAATAAAATTCCTCATTGATACTGGTGCTGACGTCTCTGTTTTACCCGCCAAATCTGCTGAAAAAAAGACAGGCCCATCAAAATATAATCTGTTTACCGCCGATGGAACACTTATACCGACCTACGGTGAAAAGTTAGTTTCGTTATCCCTGGGCCTACGCAGAAACTATCAATGGCCATTTATTTTGACCACAGTCACACATCCTATTATAGGAGCAGACTTCCTTAAATATTATAACTTAATTGTTGATTTAAGGAACAAGCGCCTGATGGACGGCAAAACAAATCATTCTCCCGCAGCACTGTCACGCTTCGACGTAACAGGAACCTTAGATGTTCACACACTCAATACCAAGGTTCCTGACCAATTTAGAAATTTACTTGAACGATACCCAGAGCTAACTCGCCCACCTACGTTTCTCAAAAGCAGTACCACTCACAATACTGTTCACGTCATAGAAACCTCAGGACCTCCTGTCCATTGTCGTTTCCGTAGGTTGTCTCAAGAGAAGCTAAAGGTAGCGAAGCAAGAATTTCAAGCTATGTTGGACCTTGGCATCTGTCGTCCGTCTAAATCAAGTTGGGCAAGTCCTTTACACCTGGCTAAGAAGAAAGACGGCGGCTGGCGCCCTTGCGGGGATTATCGTAAATTAAACGCAATCACCAAGCCTGACAGGTATCCCTTGCCACATTTGCATGATTTTGGAAACTCTCTAGCAGGAAAGAAAATATTTTCAAAAGTTGATTTGCTTCGAGCGTACAACCAGATACCGGTCGCACCTGCAGATGTCGAGAAAACAGCAATTATCACCCCTTTTGGATTGTTTGAATTTACAGTGATGATGTTTGGTATGAGAAATGCTGGCCAAACATTTCAAAGATGGATGAATGAAATATTGGGTGAGTTTGATTTCTGTTTCGTTTATATCGACGATGTGTTGATTGCTTCTACATCCATGGAAGAACACCTCCAGCACCTAAACATCATATTTCGGCGCCTTTCACAATATAAAATCAGCATCAACCTGGCGAAATGTGTTTTTGGAGTAGAAGAACTAGATTTCTTAGGACATCGGATAAATTCAGCTGGCATAGCACCATTACCTGATAAGGTTTTAGCCGTAACTACTGCTGAACGCCCCAAAACGTATCGGGCCTTACGACGTTTTCTGGGAGCTATCAATTATAACAGACGGTTCATGCGTCGTACAGCTTGGCCACAGGTTATCCTGAACAAATCATTGAAAATGCGGGAAAAAGAGGATAATCAAATTCAATGGACTAAAGAACTCGCCGAAGCCTACGATCAGTGCGTCAACTGTCTAAAAGAGGCCACTCTACTCAACCACCCTTATCCGGATTTACCTCTCGTACTACACGTAGATGCCTCAGATGTTGCCATCGGTGGCGCTTTGCAGCAATTGCGTAATAAAGCACATCAACCACTAGCTTTCTTCTCTCGAAAACTTAGTGACACTGAAGCACGCTACAGTACGTACGACCGAGAACTATTAGCCATTTATTCAGCCATTAAACATTTTCGTTATCTTATAGAAGGTCGCGAAATAGTGGTTTATACAGATCACAAGCCTATTGTTTACGCTTTTGCCCAAAAACCTGAAAAAGCATCTCCAAGGCAATTAAGGCATCTAGATTTCATATCTCAGTTCACAACGGACATCAGACACGTGCCTGGTAACGAGAATGTAATGGCTGACTATTTATCCCGACTCGAGGAAATTTCAACTTTGGATTTAGCCGATTTTGCTCAACAGCAAACTAAGGATGACGACTTACAAGAAATTCTGCAAAATCCAAATAATTATTCTATTAAACTTGTACAAAAACCTGTTCCTGGACTTGCAATTAAGCTTTACTGTGATGACAGAAATCGCCCATTTGTTCCTGTACCTAATCGCCGAGCGGTTTTTAATCTGATTCACAGTCTATCACACCCTTCACCCAAGAGAACTGCACAAATGGTAAAGGATCGTTTTATTTGGCCTTCAGTCGATAAAGATATTCGTCAGTGGTCCAAAGAATGTACCAGGTGCCAACTTTCTAAAACTAGTAAGCATACTCGTAGTCCACTTGGTCAATTTCCCCACACAGGAAAGAGATTTGATCAAGTTCACATCGACATCATCGGACCCTTTCCTATTTCACAGGGCCAACGATATTGCCTCACATTAATCGACCGCTTTAGTTCATGGCCAGAAGCTATACCTATTGAAGATATCACCGCTGAAACTATTGATAAAGTTTTTGTTCGGGACTGGATAGCACGATATGGTGTACCTACCAGCGTTACTACTGACCGAGGACGGCAGTTTGAATCGGACCTATTTCGAGAACTGAACCACAGTGGCGTCAACACGTGGTGTTGCCATGGAGACGTAACCTTCACGTGTTTTGTGTTACAAAAAATACCTGTGTGTTTAAAAACAATGTTAAATGTGTGTTGTAATAATGATATAATTCATTATCAATGTTATTTATGTGGTGATACCGCCACAGATTATTTTATTCATAATGAAACTCACAATATTTTGAAGCCCATTACATTTTACATCGATATAGCGAGTTAGGAGTCGATATGCGTAATTAGTAACTTTATAAAACAGAAGGTGCTACTTTGTAACCATGCATTTAACACCTTTTTACGATTTCCTCAAAAACGGCATTAACGATTTTGATTAAAATGGATATTTCGATGTAAAATTTATTGGGCTTTAATTGTATGTAGGTTGCTTTCTGACTGGAATAGTCTGACAGGGCTTTGGTGCCGATATTTAAATTGTTTTCTTCTAAAGTACATTCAATTTTGTAGATTTAAAAAAAATAAGCATATATTTTTATTAGCATTGATGAAAAACGGTTAAATATGCAAGTTGAGCGAATTTGAATAACAAATAAAGGGGAAGAGTGCAAATATATTGTTTATGCAATTTTTGTGTTTTTGAACAGAAGAACAGTAATATACACGTATAATATACCGTTGAAAAGCTAAATATTTTAGAATTTACTATTATTATCTTTTTAAACTATTGTTTTCATAATAATCTTTTTTTTTCTCTAAATTACTCATTACCTAATAGTTCTTTCTTATAAAGGTTGAATATGTATATAGTGTCTAGGCGTTGATGACCTTGGGGATTTACGCCTTAAAACCAAAACCAACAAATAAACTGGACCAAACTTATTTGATGTTTGTATCTGTTTGTTTTTTGTATAATTTATTCATAGTAACCTTATATAATATACTGGACTAAATAATTATAAAAGAAACCAGAAAAATAAAACTTCCTCTGTTCATTGTATATTATTCTTAAGGGACGAAATGTCCCAGAATAAAAATTATTTTTCATTAATTTCATTATTTTAGATGTTTCTATAGTAATTATTTCTATATTATTTTCACTCATCTTTAACTGTATTTGAAAATTCTTTAATCAATTTTAACAACCTTTGTAAGTGAAAGTCGTGAGTTGATTTATTTTATTTTTTTATAGTTTTTGAATAGCCTAGTAAAATCCGGGTTGGCATGTCCTATAATTCCCGTGAATAAATTCCCACGAGCCCCCTCCTCGATACTGTGATCCCCTACCTCCCCCTCCCTTCCCCTGCCTCCCCTTGCCGATCCAGAAGCGATAAAGTGGTAGGTAACACCATCTTCCACAATCTCACATATCTCAATATCCTCAGACAAAATCGATTCCAATAACGGCACCCTTTCTCTAACTACGGTTCAGCCGCTGTTCCATCTGGTTTACTTGAATGCTAAAGATTCATTCTTCGCCCTCTTGAAATGTATTAATATTGTGAAGTAATCTACCCAAAGAAAATTTGTATCTTTTCGTCCAATTAATTCAAAGTTTCTAAAGATTTTCATTTTTTTTAATTTAACAAATTCCCACATATTACAGTAATTTACTTATGTTTCTGTATGATTTATTTTATTTGCTCATTCCTGTTAATCACTTGACATGTATCTATTGACTGTCTTGTCAGAAAGCAATACTTATTATATCATATTAATATTATATGATTTAAATTCGTCTTATATATTCATTCATTCATTTATTAATTATCGGCGCAACAGACGCATAAAGCAATCCCTGGCTTGCTCAACCGCTCTTCCCCAGTCCTCTCTGTCGAGGCACTGATACTTTCGCTCTCTTCAGATCCACAGAGACGCTGTCCTTCCACCTTCCCTTCGGTCTTCCACGAGGCCTCCTTCCGCCATAGTACAGTCTTTTGACTGTCCTCTCTTCGCCCATTCTGATTATGTGGTCCTGCCAACTTATCCGCTGTACTCTCAGAAACTGGGAAACAGTCAAGTCATCATAGAGTGTGTACAGCTCTGCGTTTTTGCGGAGTCGAAACAGACCATTTTCCTCTTTAGTTCCATATATACGCCTTAGGATCTTCCTTTCGAGCCTGTCAATGCGGTCAGCAGATGCATTGCTCAGAGTCCAGGTTTCGGATGGATGTGTTAAGACGAGCGTTATATACAGTCTGAGCTTGGTTGTGCGACTGAGTAGTCTACTTCTGGTGAATTCAGATAGACTGAAATAGGATCGGTTCGCTGTCATTATCCTATGCCTTATTTCCTCTTCCTCATCTAAGGCATCATTGATCATCGATCTTAAGTACTTAAAGCTGCTGACACACTCAAACCTGTATCTCCCAAATATGTAGTGTCTCTATGGGTGTGGGTGCTGGCTTCCTCCTCCTCAGAATCAGGAACTTTGTCTTGTCTTCATTAATCTGAAGACCCAGTTTTCTTCCTTCTGTTTCAAGCATTGTGAATTCCTCTTTTATGCTTTTTTTAGTCCTTCCTGCAATGACAATATCATCTGCATATGCCATAATTTGTCTTATATATTGGGTTGTTAAATAAGTTTGTAGCGTTTTCCAATAATTCAATTTAATTCTCTCTGTGTTTATAAAATTATGTTTACTTGGTCAATGATGTTAAATTATTCTAAAAGGACTAGTTAAAGTGCTATTATGCATCAGTTTCAGCCGAAACTCTTTATCGAGCATAAGGAATAGCACTTAATATTTTGTTTGCTCAAAACTTATTCTAAACGTCTAAAAAAATAAATAAATACAATACAATACAATTATCCTGACTTTGAGTGGTTTATCATCTTTACATCTATGTTTTTTTTTTTCACTTTTACAATTTGATCAAAAATAAACAATCTTTGCTAATTTACTTCATTCAAGGAAAAGAATATTATAAATATTTATTTCGTATCGAAAAAACTTACATTAGTAAATAATTTTTTTAAATTTATTTATTGTAATTTACAACTGTATTAAAGAACACAATAAGTAAATATTAGGAATGAAAAAAAAATGTCATGAAAATGTCTTGAGAAAGAACTACCCAGTGGTAGCACTTCACTAACTATTTTAACTCAGTAGGTCCCGAGGCCACCTTCTTTTCAGTTGCCTTGGCGGATTATCTGGGATATCTAAGGAAGATAAATTACGGACAAGTGGATTTGTATGGGCAGGGAGTTTAGAATGAAAAGAGGAGTATCTATCACGGGCTATGTCTGCAACAAATGGGATGTTAAGGTCATTATGAATGAGTTGATTTGTAACAAAATAAGGAGCATTCAGGATTTTTCGAAGGATTTTGGATTGTAAGGACTGGATACGGGAGGAATTAGATGGTTTCGTAGAGCCCCAAAGCTCGATTCCATACATCCAAATAGGTCTGGTAATAGTGATGTAAATGAGTCTTTTTTAATATACTGGAAGTTTTAAACGTTTGTCTAGTAAGTGTTGTAGTAATCGATATCTTCGAGCAGTTAGTAAATAATAAAATCAAAGATTTTTTTTCGATTATCTTATTGTAACTCATCAATATCATTTACCTTAATACAATACAATTTTCTTTAATAATCGAAGAGCTCTTAACATCTTAGCTCCAGCTTCTTTTAAGCTATAAAAAAATCTATATATACTATTTTCGAGAGTGGTCGAGTACTATTTGGAGAGGGTCTAATGGATACAGCACATTTTCTGTTCGAATCCTTGCTGTAGCAGAATGATTATTAATTCAGATATTTCAGCCGCAGGGCAACCTTAGAGTATGGAGACCCTTCTGAGGCACACCCAGCCTTAATTAAGAAGGTACTTGAAAATTGGGGACAAATGTATTGACTATGTGTAATCTCGGCATAATTACCCAAGACGGTTGGCCTAGAAACACTACGAATCTCTTTACATATGTTCGGCCTTTATAGATTGTAGGGGTATAAGTTTTTTTTACTGTTTTCTTTTTCTTTTAACACGTTCACGCCGAGAGAATATCTATGTTTTTTCGCGTTAGGCGGGACTGTCTTAGCTGCTTCCGCTTTGTGGGGCGGGGCGATACTGTTGCAAGTTCCAACGTGTTTAATGCCAGATCGCAACAGTTCGAGGCTTCCAAATGAGAAATTGTAACTTTTTTGACATCCGCATATGACTTGAAGAAGAAATTATGGAAATGCTTAAAATTGATTCATATATTATCAGAATTGGGAATAAAAATATGAAAAGAAATCAGCTAAAGAAAATTCTTTAGGGAGCCTTAAAGAAGAGTAACCAAATAAAATTAATCCATAAGAGTTCCTTGAGGAGGGATGTTGGAGGTTTGTAAAATATTTAATAAATAAACCATTATGCTTTGTAATTCCTACATCATATAATTTTGAGAAAAAAATAAAATAAACTTATTTTGTTTACGGCTTATTTTCTAAAACCAGTGATTCACATGTGATGCACGTCGCCCTACAGTTTAGTTAAGGGTGACCCACTAGTGGTGGCGCACTGTCCGACGGAACAGTCAAGTGTGACTTACCGGTGGGTCATGCTGGCGTGAACATGTTAATATACTTTTTGCAATGTCTCGGGAGCCATTAAATTAAACGATAGTATGTATCAACGTTTTCAACAATTCAATAAAGTATGGCTGTTTTTTTGGTATTCCTGTATTTATTGAATGTTCATAAAGAAAAGCCAGGTCAAACAGCCGGCAACCGTTGCACTCACTTCTCACTTCACTCATTTATTAATAAACTATTAAACAATCGATTTCAAATTAAATGTTTATCTTTCAAAACGCAATTTCATAATGGTTAGCCAAAAATATCGTTTTTCAGTATTTTTATTTACACCAACTAAAGTATGTTTAATCATATTTCAGGTCGTTTTACCAAACTTCAGAAATAATGCATCTTATAATGAATCTATTATTATGAATATATCTGTAATTATTATTATAGGTTCTATAATATCTATAATTTCTAGATTATATTAAAGTCCCAGTATTGACATATCAGCCTTTATTACTAAACGATCAAACACAATTAGTTCTCCATTTGACTAGTAGGGGCGCCTTTAACTTTAGTTAGGAGCCGATACCTTCAGTAATTGGAAACAGACAAGTTATCTACATTGCTAATATGCTGCAACAGAGAACGCATCTCTTCTCTCCAGTGGGAACGGGCGGGGACGAGTGGCTAAGTACACTTCAGAGATGCCTCCTTCCACGAGGTGCTCGTTAGTTTTACATAATTTATCATCACGAGAATAGGATGACAGGGTTTACAACAATGATGAATTTTAAGTCAAATCAATTCTAATCCACTAAACTACATCTAGGATTGAAATAATAAATAATTCAGATACACAAAAAATATAATTGTAAAATTATGTAAATAATTCAGTAAAATCCGTAACGAACCACTCATCTAGACTGCCTTCTGGAGTACACCAGCAATGGCGTAAACAATTTGTATATCGAATTATATCTGTTGGTCTAGGTTACTTCGATACCGAATATAGGTTAGAGCTTATAACCTATTTATTAATTATTAATTGTATTAATAATTAATTAATTATTAATTTGGGTTTGAATCCTGCTTTGGCAGAATATTATTTATTCTGTTAATTCAGTCGGGGGGCGACCCTAGGGTAGGAGACCCTCCTGGGACAGACCCAGCCTCTATAAAGTGGGTACCCAAATTATTTGGGAAAAAACTGGCGGCTGAGCGCGATTAAAGCCTGTTCACCTCATTGCACTGCCGTTGGCCTTGAAACAGTACGAATCTCTTATATGTATTGAGCCCAAGACCCTCTATGGGTTGTAGTGGTACAGGTTTTTTTTCTTTATTCTTTCACTTCTTCCAACGGTAGATTATACATAAATTACTATATTATTATGTCTCTATTATATATCTATATTACTATTATTATTTGCGAAAAAATCAAATTTCTCCTCTTTTGTTCTAAACTAGGTTATCGAATTCGTCCAAATTGTATTTCTATTTATAGTAACAAGATGACGTGGTTAATTTTTTCCAATCTACAAAATTAAAGGTACTTTACAGGAAGTTTTTACCGATATTTTTTTCGGCATTTACGCCGTCTAGTTTGGTCTAGGTTACTTCGATACCGAATTTAGGTTAGAGCTCATTACCTATTAATTATTATTAATTAGAATGAAAACTACATATATAAGCCCATTAACTTTTACACCGCTATTCCTAGTTCAGTCAAAATCGTTATAGTCGTTTCTTAGAAAATCGTAAAAAAGTGCGATGTCATGAAATATATTGACTCTAATGGTCTGCCGATTAAGTTGAAAATTTTGCTGAATTTTTTCCGGCATTAACGCTCCTAAAATATAAAATTTCAGTTCATACGACTTGCTGTTTTTGAGTTCACCTTACCACACAAACATACCTTTAGGGACTAGTTGGTCATTTTAAACCATTGGACCCATAAATACGTATTTCTGAAAAAAACATCTTGAGAGATAATGAAATTCTGAAATGAAGTTCAAGCCAGAGGCTATGGAAATGGCTATTTTGATATAATTCGAAAAAATACAACGTATTATTATAATAAATTTAAAACGTGGAATTCAGATACCTCCTAATTTTTGTTATTTTAATATTGCCCGTAGTTTAATAACTGTTTAATATATAACTGTTGCACTAACATACGCAACGAAATAGTGAATTGAATTGATACATTTCCTTTGCTGTTAAATTTCGATTCCGCACGTTATTCAACAACAGATGACTAGAAAAGATTGGCAGCCAACCATGAGAAGGCATTGAGAACAAAATATAATGCAACAGCAGTTTTTCCCGATGTCACTCAAGCGTCCGATAGGGTTTGGCAGCAGAGGCTCTACCGTCTTATTCTTATCTTATTTATTTCTTATCCTGTTTCCTCAGTTCGAAGAAAATAAGAACTTTATAAAGTTGCATAATCTTGCGTGACAGAGTCAAGTGTCAATTGTATTTTATTATGGGTAACTTGATTGAATGTGTGATTCTAAATCATAAAAACAATTCATAGTGATTTCATTATATTAAAATAATCACGTACGCGCATCACACAGATTATTTTTATGTCCCTACTTGAATTGAAATTTTAAAAATTACGTTTAGTATAAACGAACGCATCTTTTCATCAGCTTAATGGTATAATGATAAACATTATTATTTATAACAATCCGTTTATACGATTTTATCATTCTCTTTTTACTTCTATTTATTTATTTCGTAGATAATATATTTCTACCCTTCCACTGATGCATTATTCATCTTTGTTACTTTCCTTATTTCCAATTCCTTTTCAATATCAGAAAATATTTCCGTTTCAGAGGTACTAATCAGAAAATTTATAGAAAAAATGGTAAAAACGTATTATATACATCAAGAGAATTTCTGAGTAGTATAAAGGATTATAGGAGAATGTTAAAATGTTAGCTTTTGTCTTAAACTTTGATTGAATATTAATTTAATTTCTTGTTTATCACATTAAGATCTATTTAACATTTTTGTATAGTGAATTTACGGATTGACAAGATGCCCGTTAGATATAAAGATGAATAATTTTCACACACTTTACCTTCGAACCAGGATGGAACTTTTTCAATTACTAAAAAGCTAATTTTACTTTGGCAAAACTTGACCTCTTGTAAAATCTTTCCCGAGATCTGAAATAGCGATATCACAGATCTGACCAGATATGGTCTTCAATTTTCAAAGTAATTTCTTATTGGTAGAATTGGGCTATGAGGGACCAGAGATGCTGATGTAATGGATGCTGCCTCATTTTTCTCGCGTTATTGATAACCTCCTTCCTTAATAGTTAGCCCTAATCCGACAGAGGGAGCCATGAATTACCAGCTTACACGGCCTTGATGGAGTATGATTGATGGAGTGGTGAATACCTAAGTGGGATTTGAGTGTTGGTATACAAGGCGCGTGGGTACCACGTATCTAGTAGGGATTCTTGTTAGCCAAGAAAATCTGTGTCCGCAATATAGCGTAAAACTTTTTCAGAAACGTTTTAACTCTCTCTGAAGAATTTTATCGATCAGAATTTCTAGCAACTCTTACTGAGCTCTAATATTGATACAATTTTATAAATTTTAAATAGTTACATATCCATCTGTAAATAAACAAAATTTTTACCTACAATTTAATAATTTATATATATATATATATATATATATAAATAAATTATGAGCCGTTATCGGCTTAATTCCAGCTCTACCATGTAAAGAAACATTGTAAAGTTTATATAAAGGATTAGAAGAGGATTTAAGTCTTGTTCCAGTTAACGTTTGTATCATTTATGTGCTTTTTTTCTCCTTTTATTTATTTATTTTTAATTTTATTCAACATAGCCATAATAGCTCAGAAAGTAAAGAAATAGAAAACTGACTTATTATAATGTTTTTGTCAATATCTCAAAAACTATTATTTTTATCGAAAACAGTGTTAGAAACAAAATTAAAGAACTTAGACGATAATATAATAATGTTATTTTTTATAATAATTTTTTTGTTGAAACGAATTTCAGGGATTTTTGTTGTAAAGAAAAATAAATGGGTGGCTTTTATACTAAATGCTCCTAAAACCATGTAATTTCGGTGCTCAACATAAACACCGACTTAGTTTATCTATTCAAAACTTAATGTTGGTCCTTAAAACCGTAATATCATGTTTTTTTGAGCATTTTTACTGAGACTAAACGCAACGACTTCTAGCTGCAGATGTGGGGCTTCCTTATTTACATTCAATAAGTTAAAAATATCAAAAATCCAACCATACTGAAATGACGTTTTCCCGGTTAGCTCTTGCACTATTAAGCTAAAAGAGTTCTCATTCTTCTCCTCTTGTGCTTCACAGATTTTTCAATTCATGCGTGTATATATTTATTAGTGTGTCAGTGTAATTTTTGTGGAAGTTTCTATGAATTAAATTATTTCAAATTTTTTAAAGAGCCGCTTAGTCTTTTTCTTTAGTTTCATTTGAAATATAGAGGATGGTACTGATCGTAGATATTTTGATTGGAGTGTATAAATTTTTGTAGTGCTATATAAGAATTGGTTTTTGTTTTTTTTGCGGCTCTATATATTGCTGATGTGTGTGTCTATATTTCAATTCAAATTAAATACTATTAATACGAGATATGAACCATTGAAAGCACTGGTGTTCTTTAGATATAAGTTTTTGTTAATAAATATGTAAGTGACCAACATCTATTCTCCTGTTTGGTTGTTTTTTTTTTAATGTTCGAATGTATTGTTTTGTGGAAGTTTCTATGAATTAAATTATGCCAAATTTTCGGAACAATCCGTAAGTCTTTTTATAGAGTTTCATTTGAAACAGAGAGGATGTTATCCATCGTCGATATTCTGATTGGAGTGAATGTATTTTTTTAGTATTATATAAGTATTGTTTGTTGTTTTTTTGCTCTATATATTATTGCTGTGTAATATTGTATCTATATTGTAGTTTAAATTAAGTATATAAAGTGATACCAATAGGCATTTTCTCTTCATGTCTTTTATCATTACCAGCATATTTACTTGTATTACAAAATACAGTTGTAAATTTCAATAAAAATATCTTTTAATCATCAAGAAGAGAGATGAAGCATTGAAAACATTGGCGTCCTTAAGATATAAGTTTATTGTTTATAAGTATGAAAACAATCAATATCTCTTCTCTTGTTTCGTTTTTTAAATTAATTTTTCTAAAAGTTTTATAATTTTAAATTATTTTTTTTTTTTTAGTACGAATGTATCTACGATCGATATTTATTGAATGATATTGTAATTTAGTATATACAATGAAGAAATAAGCCAGGCGTTCCGATGACCAACTTTTATCTGAGAGTGAACCCTACAGAATAAATACATTTTGTCTCACCTCGGCTAAATCAATGTTTAGTTTGCTAACACCTAGAGCAGTCAGTGGCTCCTATTATTTTTCGTTGTCGGTTAAAATAAATAAATACTCTTTCACCTAAACATAAATACTCGCTTCGCCTTCTTTCTAATATTCTATTCATTTAGGTGAATCAATCCTGTAACGCATTTAAGCAAAACTATACACAAAAATTTAAATAGGCGAAGGGCAGAGATTTTTATTTAAATTATTATCTCATTGTTCTTATTAAATAGAAAATAAAATGAAGAAGTCAGGTAGTGAACTTTAATGAAGATAACCTTACCAGTAACGTTTTCTTGATATTAAGAATTTTTAAGAATTCCTATTTACGACACATTATTTTCTTAATATATTGAAAGAAACCAGAAATATAAACTTTTTTTTTCCCAAATATCATCCATAATGAAAATTATTATTAAACCTCATGGTTTGTAGAAGTAGAGAGAAGTTAAAATAATCTATGTAGTAATAAAATAAACACTAAGAAGAATAACTTAGTGCCTGATGTATAAAAAAATACTTCCGAAATTGATATATCTATAAAGAAAAGCCCAAATATTACAATGAAATAGAGAGATACACTTTATTCATAAATAAACAAACAAACAAAATGATGCTGCCCAACTTAATTGGGTTGCTATAACACAGCATACCGATTCTTTCCTACAGGAATATTCTTAACATTTTATCTAACTATAAATACAATATTTTTTTTTTCCTTTTTTACTCTTTTTAATTTTTTTCCCTACTTATTTTTCCTTTTTTTTTTTCTTTTTTTTTTTGAAATAATAATAGCTTTTCTAAGTGATAATAATCTTTTTCACCAAGTAGTACTTCACAGGATTACAAAAATTCATAAAAACCAACTTGATTAAAAGAGGACTAAACACCTGAGGTTTATGTGTGTCCGAAACCACATACCCAATACCAGATCCGATAATACCAATCCGATTAGTAAAGTAAAACCCTTTTTTATTTATAAATAAAAGGGCATATACATGTTGCTAATTTCGTTTCATCGTTATTTATTTTATTCATAATTTGTATTCATGAACGTTTTTACTAAATAATTATCAATTTGTTTACCTAATTTTTTGGTCTGTGGACATTTAAATTTTGTCATAATTCACATATGATCGTTACCTTATATGTTCAAGTATATGTCCTCGTTAAAAGAGCTGTTTATTTAAAATATGTAAGGCCATGATTTTAAATTATTACAATATTATAAGTTATTCTATTAGCGAAGATAGTTGATGTTTTTTAACTATTATAACATGAATCCTTAATATCAGGGTCTCTAGTCTAAGATTTGACGTGGTCCAACATTGTTCCCTGATACTCCCCTTCAGGTTGATGCAATATAAAAACAATTCCAGATCAATCAGATATCCCAAGGGAATAATATCGGTCCTCCTTCATTCTCCAGCTGCTAAAGGAAATTGAAAGTCGCCAGCTACTCCTTTTTGTCCGGTCGACTTAGATCGTCACCTGGATGTATTACTTTGTAGTGATACCTGATAATGAGGAAGTAGAAAAAAGGGAGAAGTAGTAATTTCGAAAATACATTTTCCCTGCGTTTCAAGGTATTTCTGAAATTGATAATTTGTATTGTATTTTATTAAGTTCTCAGCAGTATTGAAACTTCTGAAATAGGAATATCAACTGATTCACCATGAACAATATATCATTCAAATTGAACTGAACTATATGAGATAAAGATTCTACTCGCTTACGTCACAAATGCTGCTTTGTTTGAGCTAAGATATAAATACATTGTTGTTCAATATTCATATTTTGTAAATATATTTATTATGTCTTAAAACATATACATTTATAATAATATACAACAATCAGGATATAGTAAAAACATGCAGTAATTACAGAATAGTATAAATGAATTACAGTGATTATTTATAGATCAAATTACATGTTGTTTTTTTTATCCAATTTTCGGAAAATAGCTCATTTACTTATTGTACTATGTACAGCTATAAATTTCAGTAAAATAATTTTTAAAAAAAATCAGAATTAAAAAAAAATTTTACAATTTATAAAAAAAAAATCATAGTAGAACTATGGACATTTAGAACGTCTAGCCCAGAGCCGCCTTGTTCAATTTTACAAATTATACAACAGTAACAATAGAAGTAAAACAAATTTCACTTAATGGTTCTACTATTTCTTCGCCAGGCTCAAAACAACAACGCAATAACAATAAACAATTACTAATATTAGAATTTTCAACAATTACAAGTTTTAAATATAATTAATTTCTTTTATAAGTTTGTATCTATAAGGCCATGCTAGTTTGCAATTATTATACATAGCCATCCAGCTTTGGCCGATAAGAAAGTTTATTACCTCGTCGATGTTTAAATATCAAATTACAGTTAATGTTATAAATACGTTAAAAAGAAAAAAAAACTAAACAAATTTTCGGTAGGCTTGATGATATTTTCTTGTTGCAATATTTATGTAACAAGTATTAATTTCAGTTCGATAGCAATTTTAATATATAATTAATAACTGTATATTCACTGCTTATTTTTGGAATTTGTTAATTTTTACAGATGGCATTTTTATATAATTATTATCGTATGTAATTTTCATATGTATTCTACTGTCAGGTCACGAATATGAGAACAATACATTTTCTTTACGTCATAATTTTTTATTTACTACTGAAGAACCTTGAAAAAATTTAAATAACAGTCAAATACAAACATTAATCTATACTTACCTGTACCGCACTATTAAGCTATAGAATTCACATTATTTATAAAGAAAGCTCGTACACTATATCTTTCGAGGAAAGTAGGTTTTTAACATTCTAATTGCCACTAAAACATAAACTTACATATTTCAGTATTAAATAAAATAAATAATTTCTGTTCACTGAAAAATATTTAAAAAAAAAAATCTTTTCATTAAATTTTGTTATTAAAAACGTTTGTTATTAGATTCTTAAACCCGTTTGCAATGGTTATATTATAAGGTCTAACACGTGAAAATATTGTAACATGTGTTGCTCTAGAAGCGTGAGAAGTTAAATTTACTCCATAAATAAGATTTATTCCAGGAATCCGGGTGCTAAATGGAAATTTCCTCTAACTTTTCTACTCTGCTTATTCGTGATGGTATATAAAATATTATTATGTTCAAACTTATCATGTGAATTGTTTTTCGCAGACTATTTATAGTTATTTCAACAGCGACTCAGGCTCCAGTAAACAAATATCTACCGTGTATAAAGGTTTTTATATAAACCTGTATTTAGAACACTGCTGTCTTTTTATAATATTGCTTTATTGAGAAATAATACAATCTGCCACCATCTTGGGCAATAAGTATTAGGGCTAAAAGAAGTCATTCATACCATATGTACAGAGTAAAAACAAAACAAAACAGACATAACAATAAAAAAATAAAATAAAATAAAATAAATAAAAAAAAAGTAATAATAAAATAATGCATAAATAAATAATAATAATAAACAAAAAAAAAATATATATAATAACATAAGATGAAATAAGATAAGTAAACTAAAAATAAAATATAAAGTAAATAAAATCTTGGCCACATTCATACCTATATACATTATTTACATACTGCCCCTGGGAACTCCGAATCGAACCCCTACACCCAGAAGTGGATGGAGTGGCACAACACCATGAGTTCCCAGCGCCTCTCATTCAGCCGCGTCACCAGTCTAGCCAGTGGAGACTGAGTGAGGGCGCTAGAGCCACACACTCTCAGGCATGAGTGTAGAAGTTGGCCATTGCCAGCACTCCAGTTGCATTTTTATAGGAGATCTCTCGGCCACTGCCGCTTCAGCCTACGAGGAGGGTTGTAAGGATGGTTGGTACTAGATAGGGATTGTGCCAGAGGATTAGGAAGAAGAGTAAGTTTCTGGTGGAAGGTTGAGAATTTGGATGGGATGAGATCAAGGACATAAGGGATCTTAAGGTCATGATGTAAGGTCTTGTTTGTAACATAATAGGGAGCATTGACTATTGTTCTAAGGACTTTGGACTGAAAGGATTGGATACGTTTGATGTTCGAAAATTTAGTAGTTCCCCATAGTTCAATTCCATAGGTCCACATTGGTTTGAGAATTGTCTTGTAAATCAATAGTTTGTTTTCAATGGAAAGTTGTGATGTTCTGTTCAGTAGTCTATATAATTGTCCGTATCTTCTGTTGAGCTCTTGTCTTTTAAGTCGAGTATGTGGGTTCCAGGTCAGTCGTTTGTCTAGTAAGAAACCCAGATACCGGACTGTGTCGGAACAGGGAAGTGGTATGGAGTTAAAATGAACTTGTGGACAGGATTTGCGTCGGAGGGTGAAGGTGACATGCTTACTTTTGGATTGATTGACTTTGATACGCCATTTGTCGCACCAATGTTCAATCAAGGAGAGGTGGCTCTGTAGATGGGAAGATGCCAGTTCTGGGTCTGGATGGGTTGAAAGAATGGCAGTATCATCGGCAAAAGATGCTAGGAAGGTATTAGGATCTAAAGGTATATCAGCTGTAAATAAAATATAGAGGATAGGACCTAGGACGCTTCCTTGAGGTACGCCGGCCTCGATTGGGTAACAAGTGGAGAACTCTGAACCACAACGGACTCTGAAGGAACGGTTAGCGAGATAGGATCTTAGGATTAGATATAAGGATTGGGGTAATTGGGATTTTAGTTTGAAAAGCAAGCCATCGTGCCAGACCCGGTCGAATGCCTGAGCAATGTCCAGAAAGGCACCAGTGCAGTATTGCTTGTTTTCGAGTGCAGAGGATAAATGGTATACTACTCTTAGACCTTGCTGTACAGTGGAGTGCCCAGAGCGGAATCCGAACTGGTGGGAAGGAATTTCAATTAAATGTAGGATACGCTTAAGTAGGATTTTTTCAAATAATTTTGAAAGGATAGGGAGAAGGCTGATCGGTCTATAGGATGAGGAGTTGTTGTGAGGTTTACCAGGTTTAAGAAAGAGGATAATAATGGAGTGTTTCCACAACAGAGGAAAGTGGGCTGTGCGGAGGATACAATTATAAAGGTAAGTAAGGAAAATAATTGCTTTTTCAGGTAGTTGTCGAATGATCTTGGAACTGAGGAGGTCGTGGCCAGGAGATTTATGAGGTTTTAGTTTATTTATAAGGAATTTGACCTCAGAGGGATTAACAGCTTTCGGCGGTAGAGAGAGAGGTATTGGTGAAGAGAGGAATTCTTGTACCCTAGCTGTATGAGTGGAATCGTGGTTGGGATGGGGGGTGAATGTGTTGGAGAGGTATTGGGCAAACTCTTCAGCTCTAGTCTCCTCTGACGAAGCCCAGGAACCATCGGCACGTCGGAGAGGATGGGTGATAGTATGGCGCTTAAGAACTTTTTTGGTTATTCTCCAGAGAGAATTATCGGTAATGGATAATGAGGAGAGGTAAGAATTGTAGGAATGGGATCTAAAGGAATCTAATTTCTGTTTGACTAATTTGGTAAAATAGTTGTAGGATTTCCGATCGTCTGGGTGCCTGGTTCTTTGCCAGAGGATTATGGAACGTCGCTTAGTATGGATGAGATCTAGGAGGTCTTGGGGTATTGGATTCTTCTTGTGGTACAGAGGGGAAGGAGAGGGTGACGATGCATTCCAGGCTGCTTGTTGGATCAGGGTAGTGAAGGAATTAACGGCATCATCTAGTTCTTGAGGAGATTTGAAGGATACTCTGAGGTCTATTGCGTCGGTTATGATTTCACGGAAGAGAGTCCAGTTAACTGGGCCTCTTAGGAATGACGGTGGGGGGAGTTTTAGTACAGGTGATAATGAAAGAGTTAGGATAAGAAGGCTGTGATCTGAGGATAGGTCATCGAGCCGGGATACAGAATGATTTAGCGGTCCTAGGCCTTTGTGGATGAAGAAATCTAGAAGGTCGGGATTACGGTTAGGATCGGTGGGCCAATAGGTGGGAGAGTCGGGAGAGAGGATGTTACTATGGGTGGAATAGAGTGCAGACTGCAGTGTTCGCCCCCGAGAGTTCGTAGTTCTGGCTCCCCACTGCTGGTGTTTAGCATTTAAGTCTGCACCTATGAGGAAATGATGGTCTAGGGAATTGAGGAAGGAATTGAATTGGACTGCGGAGATCGGTATTTTAGGTGGGGAGTAAGCTGCTACCACTGTTAAAGGAAAGTAACTAGTTTGTATTTTTATAGCAGTGGTTTGAAGAAAATCATGAACTGGTAGGGGAAATGGGTGATGGGAGAGGGAGCTATGGATAATGACCGCAGTGCCGGCATGAGCTGTCCCATCAGGGTGGTCAGTTCTGTATATTTGGTAGTCAGGGATGTTGAATGATCGTTTGTTAGTCAGTCGTGTTTCAGTTATGAGGGCTAGGTCGATATGTTTGTCATGTAGTAGTGTAGTTAGTTCGTTGACGTGGTTTCGAACACCATTCGCATTCCAAAGGAGAATGGAGAAGGACTTTATCGGTGTCATTTATGGATTTCTAGGTACTTGGATCAGGTTGGATACTAAGTTTGTTAGCAAAGAGATGAGAGGGGTAATAAGAGATTTGAGCTCAGACAGGAATGTATTCATGGTGGCGGTAATATCTGTAGAGGTGGTAGGAGGAGGAATGTAGGAAATTCTGTGTGGGCTGGACTTTTGGGTATCGGTCCTAGGTTGAGTGGCAGGATTATGTGGATGTTGATATTGAGGGTAGGAATCTTGAGGTTGGGGATGATGTCGAGGCTGCGGTTGGGCCTGAGCTTGTGGTGTCTCATCTTCTTCCAGCATTTGGGCATATGAGACCCCAGAGTTAACGATTCTGGAGGGTTTTCTTAGCGGTCTAGGAGTGAGGTCTTGACGAGGTACTGCCTGCAGTCTTGACTTTAAGAGCTTGTAGGTCTGGCACCCCTTGTAGTTAGCTGGATGCCCTTGGTGACAGAGTGCGCAAATTGCAGGAGTTTGTCTTGTTTTGGTGCATTCCTCAGTCTTATGCTGTCCACCACATCTGACGCACCGGGATATATGATGGCAGTACCGTTTTGTGTGTCCATATGCCTGGCAGTTATGGCACTGAACTATGTCTTTTTTAATATATGGCTTTTCTACTACAACTCTTGTGTAGTATAGGCGATTGACGGAGTAGATGTTTTCAACCCCGGGGGATCTTTCAAGATCAACAAAAAAAGAGAGGTAATGGTATTTTGTTACTTTGTCCGGGCTGTCCTCTATTTTCCTTGGTAACATTGACAATTTGGCGGATTTCAAATCCCATAGATGTCAGTTCTTCTTTGATGGCATCTGTAGGCGTCGAGGGTGCAGGTGTCTTATCACCACCCTAAGAGCTCTATCTTCTTGTAGCTGGTATGTATGAAAGTCAGCTTTCGTGTCACACAGATATTTGACTATTTTTCGGTAAGTCTCAGGGGTGTCTGGCATCAATTTTGTGTCATTTATACGACTGACACAAATGTATGTTCCAGAGCCCGCGATATTATTTAATTGTTGACAAAGGAGTTTGAAATTTTTGATATTTTTGATAAATATTGGAGGCGGTTTAGCCTCTCTGGGAGCTGGTGCTGCCTCCATACCGTCTTCGGGGGTGTTAGATAACGCCTGATATGGGTTGGGGGTGAAGAAAGGAGATTCTTCTGTCATAGCCTGTGAAGAGGTGCCAGGTCGGGGCTCCATGTTTTCTACTGAGCTGCCTGGTGTTACGGTGTTATTAGCCTTCCGTTGTGATTTTCTAGATTTATTTTTTGGCGGAGAATTAGTAGGAGTAGTCCCTAAGCTCCTACTTCGTTTATTGCTAGTCGCTTTACTCGACATCACCATATGAAAATATCTCATTTCATATTGACTACGAGCGATGAAATATTATTGTGAAAGAAAAGGCGGAGGAAAAAAAAATAATAATAATAATAAAATAAATAAAATAATCTGTCCAGTAGTCGTAAGTAATTACGTATGCGCGGAGAAAATTGACTGGCGAGAGGTACCCTCTCTCTTGGGCCACTGAAGGCTCACTGGCTCCAAGTAGGAGTGGGGAGGATGTCCAAGATGTCCAGGTGTCTCCAAGCCTTATCTCATAGACTGTTATTGAACTGGTCAATACGACTTAATAATCAATTGATTACTCACCGATTGTAGTTTCTAATGAAAATAGAGGTGATGTGATTTTACTACACTAAGTTTATCACTTGATAACTAACTATATCACAATGAGATAATGAAGTTTTAGAGAGACGAGATAGCATGTGGTTAATAAAAGTAGCGCTTGCGCAGAACTGAGCGCTTGCGCAGAACTCTCTGCTGTCTAGTAATAACGAAATTAGGTCTCTCTACAGTTTATTTCAGAACAATTAAAATAGTCCAACTATTTACAAGATAACTAATTCGATATAGACAAAAAAAAGTGATGATAAAAATTGAGGGCTAAATAAAAGTAAGGTTCCAAATTTTCAAATCAATTTCAAAGTAAAATTAAAGTAAGGTGCTCTTTTTTATTGTGGTCTTTTTTATTTTCTTACTTAATGTTTTTGGATCAGCTATTTTGAATAGAACGTACTAACATAAATAAATTACATTCCTATTGTATGATCATTATTGTATGTTTATCCTTACTTTCATTCTATACACTAAAAAAAAAAAAAAAAAAAAAAAAATAGAGCTACTATGTAATAAATAGCATTTGCCCCTCAATACATATCAGCCGTGCTGGTTTAGTATCATTAAGCGCCGTAGTTGCAAACGACTTCAAATATTGGAGTTTACATAATTACGATTTTTATAACTATAAAAAATCACTTACGGTTGTCAACTTTATAAATAAGGTGTGAATAATAAACAATAATATATTAAAAAAAGAAGCATATTGCATTAAAGTATTTCTCAGGATTTTCACAATCATCATGTAGTACATAAAAAAAAAATCTTTCCCAAAATAAATAAAAAAATATTATTCCCAATTGGATCTGCTCCAATTTCCTGAGTTGCTATTAATACACAGAATACTGAATCAATTCTGAAAAAAAATTTTGGATAGCAAAAAAGGGAGATGCTGCTAAATAAATTTATATATTCATTTTACTTTTATTAGAATAGTTCTAGGAATTTTACAAATCCTGTCTAGCCCATAAAAAATTATATTAATATATAACTTATATTATATAAGTGTTATTTTTCTTTGTAACATACAAATTAGAAATGACATGATTAAGAATTAGTTTATGTCATTTCAAACATTTATGTTTGAACAGGAAATACATGTAATAATACTATATAATAATAATCGAATGAATTATAATTTTATAAAATATTTATCCAATATAATAAAGTTTTTATACATTATACATGTTTTATATTTAAAAGAAAAACATGTATAAAGGCAATTTTCCTCTGTTTTTTTTCCTCAGACAATTTATGAGTATCCTCAATATCCTCCATTCAAACTCTGAATACATTGGACTGAAAGATACATTTCCTTTATCAGCGTTTATTGTATCACCAGGCTTCTTCTAAAGGCGAATATATTGTTCTGCCGGAAGGTAGAGCAAGACGCTTGAACAAATAGAATGTAGCAAGAGGCACCTGCCACAATGCTTGTGTTCTTTGTCCCCGGATAAAGGGATCTTTTTTCCCTCATGTCTCCCTTCCATCTGACATACGTTTTTTTGCTGAATTGATACTGGACGTCCAACATGTTATCCTATGATTTCCATTGTTTTCACTCACAATAAAACCATGTAATGATGGGACTTTTTTGAATATTTGCTTTGAAAATATAGAGTAAAATTGTAGGTTTTTTTTATTTATTTTTTATTCTGAGTGGTATGTTGTTCTGTTGTGACGCCTTGTGTTCCATACTATTAAAATGAAACATTATGGGTTAGATAATAATTATTTATAAGCAGAAACGAAACAGGTATAACAAAACAAAAACTGGCATTAGTCTATTAAAATGGTATCTGATCGATTATTCTATAAGTTACAGACACACCTACGCGTGCACTCAAACACATTCAATCACAAGGTTTTATTTCTTGGTGAGACATAACCATCGTAATCATATGATATTTAAACAACTGCAATGCCTATTAGAAGGCTAAAAAGAAGGTGGATGAGAGACCTCCTTTTCTAATTTAAAGCCCAGAAAAAGTACTGCTGGGTCCCTTCGCTTCTCCTTGCTTGTTAGGTCTGCTACGAATCTCTTTTTTTCCAGCACATTTCCTGATTGCCATATTCCCTCTTACAGGTGCAAATAAGGTACTGAAGAAAAAAACAAAAAAAAATTACATTGTTACGAACTCAAGTTTAATTGACTTCAATAAACTAGATTTTTTTTCACAAAATAATACGTGAAATGTAATAGCGAGATTGTCATTATTCAATAGTTCGACAGTTCGATCAACAATTCTTAACCAATAAAGTAAAACGATAAATATTAGTCCTTAACATAAGCAGCAAAAAAAAAAAAAAAAAAAAACTTTGATCAGATCATATATTGACATCATTAAGCCAAACTGAAGTGGCATAAAAGTTTATCGAACTATAAAAGAAGAGGAAAGGCAAATAAGTTAAAACTTTTTTGATCAAGCAATATTTATGCTAATGAAAAACAGGTTTCACACCTCGATAGTTTTAATTTTATTATGAACTGGGAGTATACGACGATAGTAAACATGTGTTATTTTACGGCATGGCTATCCAAGACTAGTTCCAACATCTTCGACATAGCAGTTTTAGGAATGATCATTTGCTGTCTTCGAAGTAGTACTAAAACCTGACGGTCTCGATTTTTATTACAGAGGAGGATTGAGTTTTGTGTTATATTTTCCAGTTTTTGTTATATTATCGTTGTGTTCCATCAGCAATTGCAGACATTTATAGTCTAGCGTGAACTATTACTGGTTTAAATGTCAAAGTTTTAATAAATTTGAAATAGCTGAATTAAAAAAAATCATTTTTTTTTTATGTCGCTGAAAGTGCTAGATATAATTTTAGATCCCAATATAAATAAATTATTAGAATAATCAACAGCATCATAATTAAAGAAAATAAGCTATTGAAGGCCCAAACCATTGATAGGTACTCAACATTAGCGTGTAACTCAACCATCTTTATAGACCCCTCAGTTGGAATCGTACATTTATCATAAAATAAATATAATAATATACAGAACTTAATTTGTTATTATTATTGAAATTTATTAATATTTTAATATTCAATCAACAACAGAGGTACATTATGCACTCGGTTCTGAAACATATCTTACACCAGTTGTCTGACTCCCAAACTCTCCTTAGCAAGTCATGACTTGGGGAGCAAGTTCCCTATTTGAATAGATCTGTCAGCTTTGGATATACAAATTTCGAGCATAAACTCTTGGCCTAAGGAATACAATGTGTTTCTGTCACGTAGAAAAATGATTTAGAAGCAGACAGTTACATACCATATGTACCTATCCACTTCCTCAAATTGTTTCTAAAACAAAAAGAAAATCGAATTATTTTTTACTTCAATTATGTAATGAAAATTTTCTTTATATACGCATAGGAAAAATGAAGGTTACACCTCGGTCATTGTCAAAGGTATCTTAACCTATCGATTTAGTAAGTAGTCCAGAATATTTTTATTATTTTATTGTATCATATATATTTTAATGACCTTTTATTGGTAAAAGTATTGTAATTTTTTACATATTTTATAGGTTATATTTAAACTTTCAGTAGTATATAAATGCTCAACAAAGTTTCATTACAATTGCTTATCTGAATATTCACAAAATTAAATAAAAGTTATTCTTCATCAATATTCCTCATCAAGTACAAGGATCCTCAAGTAGTTTTGTTCATACCGGTTGCATTTCCGCGAAATTAGGCCTCATAGTAGCGAGAAACAGCTCTCCCTTTTTTACCAGTTTTAATTCAACTCAGAGAATCCATGGGTTTGAGGGAAATAATAAAGACGAAAAAAAATACATAAAATGTATTCTATTAATAATTTGGATAGTACTGGCCAATATCAAATAATCATGCATCTGAAGTTTAAAATAACTTGATACGCAGTTATTTTCATAGTGGCAGATAGAAGTAAGGTCTCCAAGAACAAGTGGATCATCGGTGAGGTCGGATCTGGAACAACTGGGAATCCCTCTGGATAAAACCCAGGATCGACTGCTGTTCCGGCAAGCATCCCAAAATGGAAATTTCCCAATGTCTCTTTCCAGTAAGAAGACCACAAGGACCAAATGGACTGAGGAGAGAAGCCTGGCTCATAGTAAGAAAATGAAGGAATATTGAAAGAAGAGAAACATACTTTGCCGAAGAGTGGATACGAGCCCCGTGGTCCTCAGGAAAAATAAAACTATTATTAAAAGTGACTAATCGAGAAATCGCCAACTTTAAAGCTTTCTTTGGTTAATATAATGTATCTAATTTTCCTACGAAAAAAAAACTTTTATAGTGGATTTAATTAGCTTATTCGCTTGCGATATTTCTAGATCTTGAAAAAAGAAAAGGTTAAAAATATACTTAAAATATCGTGGAAAGCACCCACATTTTCTGATAGACTGCAACCAATATGAACATTTAAGCACAAAATTTGGATTACACACACATACGCTAAAAAATACTCGTCGACAAAGAAAACATAATATCCATACATGTTGAACTACTTAAAGATTTTAAGCTATAATAATAGGATGTAATTTATTTATGATGACGCGAAAGAGGTAGACCACAGATTTAAATAAAAAAACTTAGATTTGTGTGGTATTTAATATCTGTAAAACTGATATTTACCACGATAAGAAAAATTGTATCGACGAAACTTGTAATCATCAAGTTTCTTGGTAATTATAAGACCTGCAGGTGCCATATGCCTTCAAATTTAAATGTTCTATTAAGTATTTGATTATAATTATCTTCGTAGGAACAATAGTGTCTGTGATATTTGTTTAAAGAAAGCTAAACGTTAATAATTTTTCGATTCTTGCTACTATTGCTAACAACTTTTCTTGCTAAATATTTTTATAAGCATAAGGTTGTTGTTGTTGTTTTGGTTTTAAGGGCAAAAAACTGCGAGTGGTTATTATTGCCCAAAACAACTTCAGAAGACGATTAACTTCTGTTAAAATTTAAACAAATAATAAAAAAAAAAGAATATAAATAAATAAAAATAGGGTTTGCTGAGAATGGATTGAAAATGGCTCTGATAGCACTGAGCGAGTCAGAACAAATGATTACTGACTTTTCTAATGCTGTTCTAGCTAGATGAAAGCATAAGCATAAGGTGCTTGATAACTATAAATAACCTATATTTTTTCGTCAAAAAGTTTATTAGAATTCAGTCAATTCTTTTGAATAAAGTTTTATTCTTTTGGTTTCAAAGACTGGCGGGTCCGGGGTCTCCATTGGAAGTCAAAGGTGAGACCTACAGCTGAAATGCACCCCACCTCAAAGCAGCGTGTTGGGAGAAGTGGGGAAGGTGTATTAGGCTTAAATCGCGATGAAACATTACTTGAGGCCTGGGCCTGGGAAGAAAAGGAACTCGCCAGCTGAATCCAGGAATCTACGTAGGCAAAAAACAACAGTTGCAGGAAATGACAAGCCTATTACAGTAAGTAACACTTATGCTCCGCTAGAAAATTTAATCGAAGTAGATCAGCCTACCGATAATGCTAGACTAGACCCCCCAAAGATAAACCGCCTCCGATACACATTAACGGCATCCAAGACTACCAAGCTTTCGTCACATATTTAGAAGATAAATCGTCTCCGAATTCATTTTATCTTAAAATTACACTGAAAGGTGTAACTGTTTACCCCTCTACCTCAGAAGTATATCGAAAACTAGTCAGCAGTTCTTAAGAATTCAGAAGCTGATTTTCATACTTATCAACTTCCTGAAGTCAAAACCATAGATAGTCGTGAAAACCTCCACCACACTACACCTATTTTTGAAATAAAAAATATAGATTAATATGGTTACATGTTGTAAACGTAACTAATGTGATTTCTAGTTAAAAACCATTCCCAATGTTTTTCGTTGACATCTCCAAATCAACCTACATAAAAAAATTTTTGAGATTCATCATATTCTATTCAAAAATAAGAGTGAAGAACCCAGAAAAAGAAGAGTCATACATAGTGTAACAGGTTCCAGCATACGGACACACGAAGTCGTACTGTAACCACCCTCCACGTTGTGTGAGAATGGTCTTAGCACGACAGCGCAACTTGTACAAAGGCAAGGAACACCAGTTGTGCAACTGCAGGAGGACATCCACCAACCGTGGATGCCAAGTTGAAGATTAGATCAACGAACATCACGAATACATCCCTCCGAACGACCTCATCCTCCATCACGAAATTTCGACGAATTTCCAGATCTCCGTCAAAAAACATCAATCAACCCACCAAAACAGGATAATGGTAAGATAGAGTTGCCAGTTCAGCAGCTGAGAGCTCCGACTCGACAACAGGAACCAGCACTCCAGCCACTTGAAACACCACTCCAGCCATTGGGACCACCAAACCAGTCACGGGAATCATCATCCCTCCAGATGGGACCAAATTACGCATTTCCGCCTCCCAACAACGAACCAACAGGCTCGGGTATGAGGAGGGAAATAACACAGCAGCCGTCTTCAGGTGAAAATTCATCCCAAATTTCACAAATAATTAGAGTTTTGAATAATCTTATTCAGCCCTTTTTGAGCGTTCTTCAAGAGCTCGCTTACTTCACTCAAGCTATGAACACTCAAAATGGTCCCTAACCATATAATAATAGCCTTATTAACATTCTGACATAAAATAAAGACTTCAATCAATTCAAAAATGCTGGACACCATACATAAAAAAAAAAAAAAACTGACGAGAAGACGTGCTGCTGGGTACTGTCTTTCCTCATGCCTTACCTGTCATTATTTTGTTTATTATTTCATCCTATTTGCTAATTGTCACACTACTGCTGACAGGTGCAAATCAATAAATGAAGTTAAAAAAAAATATTTTGAACGCCACAATCTTTGGCTATTAATGTTTAATTAATAATTTTTTCTCGACGAATAGCAAATAATAAATGTGATAAAAATATAATAAATAACATAAGTGGGTTAGTTTCAGTCATTCTTCTGATAAATGTTTTTAGTCGTACTACAGGATTTTCAGAGGCCATAAAGGAAAACAATAACTGAAGCAAATAATATGAAGAACTCGTTATGCTAATAAAGAGAAAACGAATCATCATTAGCTGATGAGGGCACTTGTTTACGACATTCATGGTAGTCGTATTCTACAATTAAGCAGAAACCTTATTGTGATATCAATTTTTTTAAGACCTCTAAAAAAATACATTTTTATTAGATACATCACTGAGAGCAATAACCACGTGACAATCTCTATTATGGAATTGCGAAGTTCAATATTGTGCTGGAATGTTTTCCCTTCAGGTCGGACTTGCCTTTCCCTAGGTCCCTCGCCTCCTCTGCATAGTAATAGCACGAGGTGTGATGTCTGCATGGAAATTGGAGTCATCCGATGTCTTCTTCTCATCCCTTCTATTGTAACCTTTCTCATTTCTTTTGAATATTTCAACCATAATAGTCTAGCAGACATTTGTACCTCTTCACCATAAACTAGCCTGACTTTTTTTCCTCTTGTGTATTTAAACTTTTCAGGAGGCATTCAGGTTGGTTTAGAATATCTGTACCTTATTTAAACGCATTAGGATTGTTTAAATAATTTATATAAAAAACGAATAGAGATTAGTAGCTTAAATCTTTGTTAATCAACTCCTGAGTAATTATTTAGATTTGTTAGTTCATTTATTCTATTTAACGTCACTCTATGATACTGTGGCTAATCGGACAATCTACAGTTGGAGTCGTAAGTTTTACCTGTTTAGGTTTATCTTGGAAAGGTTCGAATCCTCTATTTTAACCTCCCTTCCGGATGACATGACTAATGATTTTTTTTTACTTCCTTAAAAATACGAGTATCCAAAACCATATTCCGGATTTGAACCCACGACCTTGGTTGTAGAAAGCTGTTATGCTATCTACTATAGCACAGGTGACCGTTTCTCAGATGTTTTATGAATTTCACCAAAAACTCCTCATTTTAGCTTAAGCACGTAGTAGACTTCATTCTTTCCCTCTTCCTTCTCCCAAAATGAATTTCGTTTTTAAAATGTATTTTAGTAAATCAATATCAGTGCTTGGAATTCACACTAACCTAAACTTTTAGAGATTCAACTTATTTTAAAAATGATAAAATCGATTCTTCTAAATGGAACCAATTTAATAAAAATAATGTTATAAAATCATTTGCCATTTTCGAATTGAAATCCAGCTGTCTCTCTCTTATTGTCTCTGTATACAAAAGTTTGGGTTTAATTTTTATCTATCACTTGATTTTAAATTTCTTGCCAAAATTTTAATATTAACAATCTTGAGCATTGTATAAAATTAAAGTTTTGATTCATCTAATTTTTTCTCCTCAATATCAAAAGGAGTACTTATTGCATTTTTATTTAGTTTCTTAATCATATTTGTTTTGGATATGAGAAGGGATTTAGTTTATGTTTATTAGGATATCATGGTATTTGTTTAATAAGTAAATATTAGATGTAGCATTGCTAGAAATTATATGATCTCTTTATTCATCTTGAAATATGTGTTTGGGGATGTACGAAAATAGACTCACCATAGGATTTTTACCAATTATAAATTGATTAAAATAAATGAGACCTATATTGATAGGCATAAATTTTGATTTTCATTTTCATATATTTTTGTGAAACTTACAGAAAATTTTAATTAGGCTTCTAACAGTTAATAACTTGGTCGGCTAATAACTTTTACAATTAAGGGTGTTCTATGCCAACAGTGCAACTAGACGTGCATTTAGATTGTCTAAAATTTAGTAGAATATATTGTTCTTTTTTTTGCTATTGACTAGAAATGTAATAGCCCAATTACGTAAGGATCTCTTTTGATTTTATTTTTTATTTTCACTTACCTATTTATGAAATATATAGTAAGGGAAAGTATTGCGATAATGAAAATTTTCTAATTCGAATTTTTTTTTTTTTTAGAAACAATTCTTTATTGAACAATATTACAATCTGTCCAATTTAGGACATTTTTAATAGGGATAAAGTACAACATTCATACTGCATTCACACGATATATACAAAACAATAAATTAATATAATAATAAAACAATATAAATAAATACAAAACAAAATCAATAAAAATATATACAAAAGTCACTCATACCTATATACAATTCACAAGCATACACCACGTGAGTGGAGAATCTAGCCAATGCTAGAACTCCAATATACATTTTACAAGAGGTCTCGAGGCCACTGCCGTTTCAACCTTCTAGGAGGATGGTAAGGATGTGTGGAGCTGGATAAGGATTGAGCTAGGGGATTAGGGTGATGGATAAGGTTCTGATGGAATTTAGAGAATTTTAATGGTATAAGGTCTAAAATAAATGGAATATTTAGGTCGCGGTGTAAGGTATGGTTGGATACATAATAAGGAGCATTAACTATTGTTCGGAGGACTTTTGATTGGAAGGATTGAATGCGTTTGATGTTAGAAAATTTGGCTGTCCCCCACAGTTCAAGTCCGTAGGTCCAGATAGGTTTCAGTACCGTCTTGTATATTAGCAGTTTGTTCTCGATAGATAATTTAGAATTTCTGTTCAGTAGTCTGTATAATTGTCCAAATCGTCGATTAAGTTCTTGTCGTTTAAGTCTAGTATGTGGGTTCCAAGTTAGTCTTTTGTCCAGAAGGAAGCCAAGATACCGGACTGTGTCGGAGAAAGGAAGCGGAACGGAGTCAAAGAGAACTGAAGGGCAGGATTGTCTTCGAAGGGTAAAGGTGACATGTCTGCATTTGGATTGATTGACTTTGATTCTCCAGTTGTTACACCAGTCTTCAATTTGAGAAAGGTGTGTTTGGAGGCCTGTAGATGCAATTTCGGGATCTAAGTGAGAGGATAGGATAGCTGTGTCATCAGCGTACGTTGCCAGGAAGGTATCAGGGCAGAGAGGAATATCAGCCGTGTATATATTATAGAGGATAGGACCAAGGACACTGCCCTGAGGAACACCGGATTCGACTGGATAATAATTGGAATATTCTGCACCACAACGAACTCGGAAGGAGCGGTTTGATAGATAGGATCGGAGGACTAGGTATAAGGATAGGGGTAAATGGTTTTTGAGCTTAAAGAGCAATCCCGGGTGCCACACCCGGTCAAATGCTTGCGTTATGTCCAGAAATGCACCCGAGCAGTACTCCTTGTTCTCAAGGGCAGAGGAAATATGGTCAACGACTCGGAGCCCTTGCTGAACGGTTGAATGTTGGGAACGGAATCCAAACTGATGGGAAGGAATAGTGTGGGGTTCTAATAACGGTAATATTCGTTTGAGGAGGATTTTTTTCAAAGATTTTTGAAAGGATTGGGAGTAGGCTGATAGGTCTATATGATGTCGTAGTGTTAGGAGGTTTACCTGGTTTTAGGAAGAGAATTATTGTGGAATGTTTCCATAAGAGAGGAAAATGAGTAGTGCGTAGAATGGAGTTGTAAATATATGTAAGAAATATAACGGCTTTAGATGGAAGCTGTCTGAGAATCTGAGGAGTGAGGAGATCGTATCCAGGAGATTTACGGAGTGCAAGTTTTCGGAGAAGATATTTGACCTCAGAGGGATTAACTGCTATAGGAGGTAATGAAAGCGGGATTGGAGACTGAAGGAACTGTTCCACTACTGCAGTGTGGTTTGGATTGGATTCTGGATGAGGTGTGAAGACTTGGGAAACGTATTTGGCAAGTTCCTCGGCTTTGTCTTCATCAGACGCAGCCCAGGAACCATTACTACGACGGAGGGGATGGGAAATATGGTGGGATTTTAGAATTTTCTTGGTGACATTCCACAGGGAATTGTCACAAGCCGAAAGAGAAGAAAGGAAGGAACTAAAGGATTGGGAACGGAAGGTCGCCAGCTCCCTCTTTAATTGTCTAGAATAAAAGTTATAGGAGCGGCGATCTGTGGGGTGACGGGTGCGTTGCCATAAGGATCTGGATCGGCGTTTGGTGCGGATGAGGTCTATGAGGTGTTGTGGTAAATGATTTTGGTTATGAGTTATCTGGGAATGCTTGGGAGAGGAGGCAGTCCAAACAGCTTGTTGAATAGCGATGGTGAAGGAGTTTACGGCATCGTCAAGGTCATCTGGAGTTTTGAGTTTCACTCTGAGGTCAATATCACTGGTCAGGATTTGGCGAAAAAGGTCCCAGTTTACTGGTCCTCTGATAAATGACGGTGGGGTGGGTTTAGGAATAGGAATTAGGGATACTTTAAGGAGCAATGGACTATGGTCAGAGGACAGTTCATCAAGGCGAGTCACCGACATGTTTAGGGAGCCTAATCCGCTGTGAATGAAGAAGTCAAGGATGTCAGGATTACGGTTAGGATCAGTTGGCCAGTAGGTAGGGGAGTCAGGAGGCAGGAGGTTGAAACGTCTAGAGCTGAGTGCAGACTGTAAATTCCGCCCACGACAATTCGTGGATCTGCAACCCCATTGTTGGTTCTTAGCATTCATGTCTGCACCCAGAATGAAGTGGTTTCCTAAGGAATTAAGGAAGGATTCGAATAGAATGTTGGAGATGGAATGTTTAGGAGGGCAGTACGCTGATGCGAGGGTGATCGGAAAAGAAAAAGTCTTGATTACTATGGCGGTGCATTGTAGGAAATCGTAGGAGGGAACTGGGAGTATATGGTGGGAGAGGGACTGGTGCACAATGACAGCAGTACCGGCATGGGCTTTTCCGTCTGGGTGTTCTGTACGGTATGTTACGTATTGAGGTATTTTAAAGAGTTGTTTAGTGGTTAGTCTAGTTTCAGTAATAAGTGCTACATCAACGTTTTTGTCTTGCAATAAAGCTGTAAGTTCGTCAGTGTGATTTCTAACACCATTCGCATTCCAAAGGAGAATGGACAAGGAATTAGGTGTAGTCATTTAAGGATTTTTTAAGGAAGGGATTAAATTTGATACGAGATTAGTAAGTAGTGATATTAGCGGCATGACAAGGGATTTGATTTCAGTGATGAAGGATGTCATCAAACTTGTAAGGTCTGTGACATTTGATGGAGGAGGAATATGAGAAATTTGATGCGGATGAGATTTTTGAGGGTTGGGTAAATTTTGAGGAATAGGTGGTTGTGGAAGGGGTTCAGGATGTATGCGTTGTTCCGGCAGGGCCTCTTTGTTCTGGTTCCCACCTCCAAGTAGATGGGCAAATGTTACATTGGAATCAATTGTTTTTGAAGGTTGTCTTCTGCTTCTGATCGGTTCAGCTGTTTCATCCAGATTCTGAGGTTTTTGGTATCTGCTTTTGAGGTTCTTGTAGATTTGACATCCCTTGTAGTTAGCCGGGTGGTCCTCGAGGCACAGAGCACATACAGCTGGTGTTGATCTTGATCTTGTGCATTCTTCTGATTTATGTTGCTCACCGCATTTCACACAGCGTGGTGTGTGGTGGCAGTAAGTTCTCGTATGACCATATGCCTGACAATTATGGCACTGAACTATTTCTTTCTTAGTGTAAGGTTTCTCAACTCTTACACTAGTATAGTACAACCTATTGAGGTCGTAAATTTTTTCAACTCCTGCTGATGGTTCCAAGTCCACGAAGAATAGAGGCAGTGGAATTTTATCTTTTAGGACATTGGTCACTTGCCGCACTTTGTAGCCTATCTCCGTCAGTTCTTCTTTGATAGCTGTAACTGGTGTCGAAGGGTGTAGGTTTCTAATTACAACCCTTAAAGCTCTCTCCTGGCGCAACTGATAGGTATGAAAATCAGCTTTGGTCTCAGTCAGATATTTCACTATTTTTCTGTAGCTTTCGGCGGTAGTCGGGGATATTTTAGTATCACTGGTTCTGCTTATACAAGAATAACTATTAGGATCAGTTACTTTGTTTAAATGCGCACACATCAGTTGAAAATTTTTAATATTTTTAACAAATATTGGTGGAGGTAGTGGTTCCCTGGGTATAGGAGAAGATTCCATGGCTTCTTTTTCATTTTGGAGGATCTGAAATGGATTCGGTGTAAAAAACGGCGATTCATCAGTTAATCCTTGTGATGATGTGCTAGGCTGTGGTTCAGATCCTAAAGAGGAAGCTGAAGCGGTAGCTGGTGGAATCATTTTTTTATTATTTTCACGGCGAGGTCTCTGTTTTGTAGGAGATGAGTTTGAACCTGCAGATCTAGATCTTTTACTTGTAGCTTTTGAGGACATAACTTGATGAAAATATCTCATTGATTAAAAAAAAAAAAAATAAAAAAAAAAAAAATAAAAAAAAAAATAATAAAATAAAAAATAAATAAATAATGAGATGAGAATGAGAAGGAAAGATAATAAAAGAAAGATAAGTTAAAGAAAAGCAAGCCCGAGCTTGCCGAGCTAGCGGCAATCAGCTGATCAGTGACCCTCCTTTCACTTTTCGCGATTCTACAAAGTAAATTATAACTTTGCTTACCGATATTTCTCCAATATTCACTGCTGTGGTTTTCTTGAAGTCTAGTGATGTTTTCCAGACTGAACTCAAGTGAATTCCTACTGAAAAGAGCGAAAATCTGAGAGACGAAGTAACGTATGACTGTTATCATCGAGCGCATCAGCTGTTCCTCGAATTTTTAACGGAAAGGTCAAATAACCAAGACGCGCGAAAAGGTCTATGTGTGTCCGTGAACGTGTATGTGTGTGCTAAGTCTAGCACGGAAACTAAAACTTTATCCTCAAGAAAACTACATACCTGAGAGTTTCAGTATTTTTTTCCACGAAAATTGACGCATCAGAAATGTCTCTTAAGCTATACATTTTGCCCTTTTTTCCGCTTTTCTCGAAAATTGCTCCAACAATTATGATAAAACTCACAATATCGAAGTAAAATTAAATAGGCTTTGGTTTTAGTCAGATTGAAATAGTTTGAAAGGTCGTATAATGCATTGTAAACAGTATCTTTCCTAAAATACCTATACATTTTTAAAAATTAGGGATGGTTAGCTATTTCAACTTCTTAGTATTGAAACATGGTGAGTAAATAGATATGTAATATGTTAGAATTTGATTTCATTAGCAAGGTCCTTTTATTCATAATATTTGTATCCTCTCTTCACTTACAAAATAAATAAATAGTCTATCGTTTATATATTTTATCTCGATAATAATATCGTTTATGCTTTTATTAATATAAATTTAAAAAAAATCTAATATTCTCGTTTCAGATCTCTATAGCTCACTCTATGGAAACTGTTCGCGATAGCCATATCCTATTTGCCGCAGACTATCAGAGATTAGAACGACCTAAGCTAATCGGGAGAAATATCAGAGCTTGATAGATGTCCCTTGACAATAGTTGGCTTGAACTCTGCAAATGGAGCCATAATGTACAGTCCGCTGCTTTCAGATAGTCGAACCTTCATTCACGATAAATATTCATGAGGGATTCTGCTCAGAAGGCTCCTGACAAAATCCGAATCTGTATTCATTAAACTCAGATTTTGTATGTAATATATATATATATATATATATATATATATTATATATATATATATACATACCTATATATATTTATATAGGTAAAGTTTTGTGATCGTGAGAATTTTCTAATACGAACTTTCAACGAAATTATGTTTTACGGATCCTCGATCTCAGTAAGGAAATTTGGCTAAGTTGTGTATGTGGTAAATCTAGCTTGTAAATTTTAAGACTTATGATACCGAAATAGCTTATTTAAGATAAGTATGTGTTTTTGACAGCACAACAAAGTTTCCGCATAATCTACTAGCCACTCGATAAGAGGGATTCGTTGTGTAATTATATGGGGTTTTTCTTTATGAATATGAATTATATGGGGTTTGGCAGAACTTATCTGCTAAATTTTGTTTTCTTAAGTAACTTATTTTTAATTTTATGTTATTAGAAATAAAAAATAATGAATAAAACAGAAAAACATAGGGTAATAATATTAATGCACAGTATTACCGTTGGGTATGCTGCCTTAAATGAAGTGATTGATTATTCTTTTTCAATCGATTATTACTTTCCATAGGTGGTATCATAAATCTTAAACATATGTTTTCATTAAAATACATTTTTATTTATTACATGCATCTACCCAAAGAGGGTCATTAGCATATGACATACCTTATTTTGTGAAAATAACATTTCTTTTTGCAAAAAAAAAAGTTCGATGATAAAGTCCATATTGTTTTTGAAAATACAAATAAACTTTGAGCACTGCCCTCACTGTCACCAAGAGCGACGTCCTACCTGTTCTTGATCTTGCAGTTCCTTCTTGCTTCATTTGCCAATGAACTTCGGAAAAAAGCAGTTTAAAATATTCGTAATGCTTGTATAAACCATTACAGTTCCACTACATAATAATAGAGTTCTTACAATTAATTGTCATAAAATAAAAATTTATAAAATTAGTTTATTATGTTTAAGAGTCTCTTTATCGATTAGTCAGTACTTTCATCAGTGTTTGTCACACTTTCTATTGTGTCCCACTGTTTTTTGTTTTTTTTAATTTGGATATTTTTAATTTTCTACGGCGATCATGTATTAGCGATTTGGCTTCTGTCAGCATGGCCCTAAGGCCTTCTGTATCACAAGTGAATTCAAGAACTAATTCTCTAATGTTTTTGGTGATAGACGACAATAATTTTTGTCATCTCATCAAAAGATATAGGATATTTCTCGCTATTTTCTTCTATGATCTTTCGGACGCCTTCAAGGTTGAATTGGTCTCAGTCTTTTTTAATTTCTTTGTTTTTTTACTGATCCTTTGGGTAGCTACCGTCGGTGGAAATTCATTAAAATCAATTATATTTTTGGAATCTTCTAGGGGATCGAACGTTGTGTTTAATTCAGTTGTGGATGCAGTGGAAGAAGTAGTGGTGGAATGACACCGTTTGACGCCGGAGACCATAGTAGCTATCGATATTAAGTTATTACTATCGATTCCAGCTGTTGTTTCGATGGGTTGTTCCCCTGAACGATACCTTCAGTTATAACCTGGTTCCGGGATCTTCTTCACCGGAAAAGCGTTGTCAGGGCGAGTGGCGGCGTTGGCTCAAACTGTGCTATTGCTATTAGGAATAATATGATTTGGTCTATCTAATATGGAATTATCGATGCTTTCTTTGTCCCTAACCCGATTGTTTCATTATTAAAATAATTTAAATAATTTTCTTTTTGGTTAATTTGAGACTCAGGGATATCACCTTATTTTCGCACTCAGGCAATCAGTAGAAATGTGGCTGGCTGCTTACAAACAAAACAAGTGACAATGTCCTCACTGAAAAATATTCGGTAAGGAACACTGTCATGCTTTATTAGTAATGATGAAGGAGCTTGCTTAGATCTTCAGGTGGGATATTCACCTGCCTTTTAAAACTAGTACGTGGGCTAATCTTGGGTCTTGGTATCCGGCTCTAGAAAATTCATAGATGACACTAATTTCAAGCTAGTCTTTTAAGCTCTTTTTCTATTGTTTCGTGTGGTATGGATGGACATGCATTCGAAATTATTATTTGTTTGGCTGGGTTCACTAATCGATCTTATTAGAATTTTCCTTAACATACTATGACTATCGATTTATGTTTTTTTTAAATACTACCGACTGCTTCTTTGTTATTGAAATGAATACAAAATCGGGAGTTAGAGATTCTAGATGTATAGCAAATAATTTTAGGATCAACAGACATGCAATTTTAAGAAAGTATTCTTTTTTTTGATGCTTTAGATGAGTGTGTAAAATTATAACATTTTCACGTTGGAGAATCGTTCGGAAGCGGTGGCTTTGGCGTAACTTGTTACGGTAGTGTTAAGGTTATGCATTGCTTTACTATTGTTTGACATACTTTCCATTAATTTTCGTTTCGGTTGATTGATCTCACAACTTTAGGGGATAATGAAGGCATAATGTGTTTTATATTACTTATCCTCAATTATTAAATCAAAACAAGTACTAATTTATAAATGCACTTCATTAACCTATAACCAACATTACAACATCTTTGATCCACGACTGTTTCCAACAACTCATTCGTATTCAAAGATCCATGCTGATCTATAAAAACTTAAATGTCGTGTGATTTCTAATTTAGTAAATAACATAATGGGTTTTTCTAACATGGCTACAGAGCCTAAAGCTCTGAGCACCTATAAAGGCGTATAGCTGCCCAACTTCTAAAAATTGTAGCTACTTCCAATTCATTAATGAAACACGCGCCCTCAAATAGTCCAAATAGCAAGGAATAATGAATATTTTATGAGAAAAACTCTTTAAAATAAAAAAAAAAACCTTTCAGTCTGAAGAGTGACTGCTTCATACGGGTCCCAAACACCTGTCCATCAATACATTTTTATTTTTTTTAAATGATTTTATTTCAAACTTAAACTTTTTTCAAAAAGGAAGTTGTGACAAAGTTTTGTGATCGCACACCAAATTTTTTCTTCAGCCGTCCATTATGTAGTTTTCATATATAAAAATAATCATACGACAAATGAGTAAAGTTCCTCCAAATCTTTATGGTAATACAGCAACATAGTGCATATTCTCAGTTCGTTAGGATTTATTTGTAAACCCTTTAACTTAATGTCTGATATTCAGTGCTAAAAATTAACAAAGACTCAGGTACATACATCACCATCTGGCATGAAGTAACACCACTTCATCTTTATTCACTTGTTATCGCATCAACATAATTATTATACATAATTATCACCTTTTTCCCTTATTCACATGGTTCTCGTCCAATTGAATTTTGATTTTTTTTTCAAGTTTAGAAAATATGAAATACTAAAATTTTTTTTTTTTTTACATCATATTAAAGTTTTACACTTACGAAGCCAGTCGTTCGTTTTCTTCCACCCAATAAATACTTAAGTGTCTCAAGAAATCATTTTTAATTGTAACAGATATTCTTTAATCATAGTCAGTCAGAATTGTTAGATACAATACAGAAACTTGCTAGGCCAATTTATCAATCTCTTTATTTCCAAGGAGTCCACAGTTGCTCGTCAACCATTAGAACTCTATTGCTATTCCTTTGTTTTCATTATATTTTATAAGTTCCTGCAACTACGTATTGTCGTTACTCCTAGAATGATAGCATACCTAGAGGGAGTGTAGCGCTAGCCGCGAGTCTACGCATATAGCTACTTTCTTCTCTGTTATAGATTTAACAATATTATTCTCCCCTTCTCTTTAGGTAAAGCAAGCCATCATTATTAAAGGTTTATATTACAGTGAATAAATTACTTCGGTGTAAACACTACTACTCTTTACTGTTTAAAATATATATTTTTATTATATGCCAAAAAAACAATTATTTTTTATTAAAACGTCTCCACTTAGACAGCAATTATTTTATTTAGTTAATCTGAAAGTTTCATGCCAAAAATTCCACCTTATCTTTTTTTTTTTAATTTTGTTAGTATAATGATAAAAATCCAGGCTCAGGATTCAACAGTTCAGTTGAAACATAATCCTGTTTTGTTCTGTTCGGTTTTAATGATATTCCTGTAAGGTAATCTTTAAAATTTGATCTATCCTTCCCTTCTTGTCGAATTCGAGCCAATGTTTTTCCTAGACAATCCGAGTAAATGGAGTATTAAAATAAAATAAATTTGAATTCAATTACACAAAGAATTGACGCGCATGACCTCAGAAATTTATTTTTGAATGTATCGTAGCCAACTAATAGCTAAATCGATTTTACCGAGATCTAATAAGACGTTTAGTATTGGGTTGTGTCACATTAAATGCCCGTTTTCAAGGTAAAGGATTTTTATTAAAAATACGATATGCAAAGAAGATAATTTTATTCAATGGTTAACCATCTTTTTCTACAGCATTTTTCCCAACGTGAAAACAACTTTTGTATCCCCGAACTGAAAAAACTCTGAGCTTTGAAGTAAAACAAAATCTGAAAACGCACTTTTCCTTATCATCATTTTCAAAAAGTTTTCCTTTGACGAAGTTGTCTAAATTCCTGAACAGGTTGTAATCTGTTGGAGACAAATCGGAAGAATATGGTGGATGTGGAAGAACTTCGTAGCCCAGTTCTTTAAATTTTTGCACGGTATGTTTTGAAACATGGGGTCTAGCGTTGTCGTGTAAGAGTATAGGACCCCTAACCGATTTACCAATCCAGGTTGTTTTTTTAATAATTTTGTGTGCATTTGGTCAATTCCATGCAGTCCGTTGTAGAGGTAATGGTTTCACCTCTAGGTAAAAAGAAATAATGAATTATCCCACCCATGAACCACCATATGTAACCATCAATTTTTAGGATGCAAATTTCCCCCGGTTTCGTCGATATTCAACCCTGCCCTGACCCTGATGTCATATGCGATCCTTTTTCATCGCAGGTAATTATTCCAAGGAAAGGCTCGTTTTTTTGCCTCGCAAGCAAGAAACGCAGGCTCAAGGCGTTTCAATTGCTGCCACTAGTGAGAACATTAGGTACCCAGTATCGAGCTTATTTTACTTTCCCAATACACTTTAAATGTCTGGAAACGGTAGATGTACTTGCATTTGTTGTGCTGATAGTCCTTTAACTGTTTGGTAGGGTTTTCCTTCTACTGTATGTTTGAGGACATCGTTGTCTATCACGGACGGAGTTCTTCCTCGGGGCAAGTTTTCAAGTCGGTATCCCCCTGAAAACTTAGAAACCAACGGCGAATGGTCCTTTCATTAACCCTCCCTTTCCTAAACGTCTTGCAAATATTTCTAGCGGCCTCAGCTGCTGGATGGCAGAGTTTAAACACGTACAAAAATATTACTCGAAAATAGCGTGTTTCCATGTTCATATTTGGAGGTATACTAAAAAGTGGGTAATTGATTGGGAAGCTAATGTTTATAATACAAATGTAGAGGATTAGTAACTGTTTACTTTAAATATGTAAACATTCGGAAGAAAGCAACAGAGACCTGCAAAATCCTTTGTGTATTTCAGAAACTATAAAAACGAACATTTCATGTGAAACAACTCGATAGTAAAATAGTTTCTTGTTTTCAATTTTTTTTTTTTTTTGTCCTTTAGTAATTATTAGTACCTCCAAACAGTACAGGTAAAGGGTCGACTGACATGACTCTGAATCTGAAATCTGTAGGAAATAATGACCTCGTTTTTTTTTAGAGATATTTTAAATTTTAGTATACTGGTCTAGGTAGTCATTTATTTAGCCGCCTACTTTAAAGACCTACTACTATCAAGTATAAGACCTTGATACCCAGTCCACTGATATGGCTCTGAGACATGGACATTGAACAAGTCGTATCCAGGAAGAAATCCATGGATCAAGGCAAAAAGAAAGGCTGAAGATGGTATCGCACACAATGCCTGGACATTGCTTGGTGTGCGCAAATGGATGGTGGCTGCAGATGACTGGGACACATGGCGCAGGCTTATCAAGGAGGTCTCGACTCAGCCAGACGCCGACGATTTATCAACATATTTTTCCTCTTGCATGTATTTTAGCATGGTATCTGTACCGAAATTCTATCAACTTTATAAATTTATACGAGTAAATCATGAAATCATCATGAGTTAATATGGTGTAGATCAACTGTTTATGGGTGTAATTTAGATAAAAAAAAAAAAAAAAAAAAAGTGTTCTGCAGAGCTAAAAGAAAACTTTGTCCCTTATAATTCATGGAAAAATATTCTTTACTTTCAAAGGTATTATACCATATTAAATAGATATATTATACTAAGGTTTATAAGCCGAATAAATTCTGAATTACTGCTTTCTGATATCATTTTCGAACCTACTCGCTTTAGTGGCAGATAAAGGATGTTTAAGAGAAGAAACAAGCTCTCTCTCAAGGGTTGTCTTGATACAAATTAACGTAATGGTGTGGTGCAGTAAAATATTGTTGAAATCCCATCTTCGCCTCTTTCATTTCCAAGATATAAAAGATTTTTTTCCAGGAGGCGTAAAGATCAAAGATCCAATAATCAACTAAGAGCATACCAAGGTCAGTTTTGTGAAAGCCATTTTCCGCAAAGGCTTTTCTTCATAACCAGATACTGGAGAAAGCTTCCTCGGGAAAGTTTTCCACTTCTTTATATTTAAGCCGTATATATGCTCTTCACCCTACCCCCGAGAATCAACACTTCATGCATTTTTATTCATGATAACGGGATGAGTTAAGCAAACTTATTATCTTTGTGTTTATATGCGGATTTAAAAATTGGCATTTGCCCAGCCTGAAATTATATTTTCGTTTTAATAATAAATAAGGGGCTGAGTGAGATTTTTTTTTCAACGCTGTAAAAGAACTTCACTTGAAACTTTTAGATTGACTTTTGCAATATATCTAGCTAATATTAACAAAAAAAAAAGTATTTTTCATGAAAATTATGAGTCGATTATAGCTTGATCTCAGTGAAACCTTTAGTAAGGTTTAAGAAATTACATACTTCAGCCTGGTTTTAATTGGCATATCACAGCTTATATTATGTTTTTGATTTTGTTAGTTATCATATTTCACACTTTTTTTTTTTTCAGTTTCCAAAATAACTTTTGTTGAGTGATATTACAATTTGTCCTAATTAGGACATTTATAATAGTAATCAAGTACAATATTCATGCAATATATACAAAACAATAAATTTATAAAATAATTATACAATACATATATATATATATATATATATATATATATATATTATATATAAATATATATGGTATATGCAATAAAGAATCAATAAAAATATGTGCAAACCCTACAATTTCATAATATATATTTTATGTTTATTTTAAATTTGAATTGATTATGCCTTCCGAATATGCATGAAAAATACATATTTGTATGTATTAAAAATACATATTAGTATATAATAAATACTGCAGAGGGACCGTATAATTAACTCAAGAATCCAGGAAATGTGGGATCACCTGTAGCAGGGTGCCAAGCATAACAGTCTTCTATACCAACGTTCACGGGTTCAAACCCGCATGTGGTCCTGGGATTTTTTAATGGGAGTAAAAATCCCTTAGTTATGCCGTCCTTCGGTGGGGACGTAAAAATGTGGTCTCAAACTTGTGCGATGTCAGACACTCGTCGCAGATCCCTATCCTAAATAAATCTGGTTATGCAAAATTTAGAACTCCCACTACATCATCGTCCGATCTGCCACCGTGGCATAAAGTGACGTTAAATAAAGAAACAAACAAAACCCAGGATTCAACTATATAGGAACGATAAAATATTCTAGTTAATAATTCTTCACAGCTAGTGTTCATTATTTAAGGTTTCTTGGTTTTAGTTGAATATTAAAATTTTTGGTGGTATTGTCCCCCGGTTCTTATGATTGTAAATATTTTAAATTATTAGGGCCTTTGTCTTTCTCTTTGATTAAAATAATTATTCTTCTCTCTTGAAACGAAATTGATGAAGAAAAAATTATTGTTATTTTTTATTATGTCTTATGTTCCCTAATTATATTAAAGTAACTTGGCCATTGCTTTTTGACACCAAAAGGTAACAATCAATACTTTCTGATCAAGAAATCACGTATTATTACTCAATCAGTATTTCTTTCAGAAATTGTTGCAGAGTAGTGATTCCAAACTAGAGGAACAAATATTCCTGAAGACTCCTTTGTGATCTGAGTGCATTTCCATTCCTTTGAAGAGGTCTCCAAGCATATTTTTGTTTTTCTTTTCTTTTCTTTTAAACAAAAAAATAATATTCTAACCTATAAGAAAAGCTTTTCCTTAAAACTTGAGATATTATTGATTAAGAATAAGAATAATGTACATAAATATGAAAGCTATACACCGTTTCTTCGATTATAAGATTGGCAGGCATCATCAATCGTTGACTTAGCGACTTTAATATTACCCCATCAATAATCAAGACACTGAGATTCGACTTCGACAAGGGTGCTGTACAAATGATGTTGCTGTCCTACCGAAAACAAAAACATTTAGAGATGGATTGGTTCTGTTCGGAACATTGCTTCTCTTAGATTTTAAGCATTGTTTTGTTTTTTCTTGCTGAAATAATGTTGATGCCATCATATTGCAATACTTGTTATTTATTTACATTTTAACAGAAAGTAAGTATCAAATAAACTCAGGAATAATTGGATTTCTTTTATATTATCGGATTCAGCTGATCCGCCTGGAATTAATGGAACGAATGGATTGTAGCTTAAAACCTTAGGACCAAGTTGTATTTGTTCTTCTATGCGGATTGATTTACAACTTTTCAGCCGCGCCAGATCGTTAAGGATTTTTTAAAAATAAATATTAGATATATAAATTAAATATTGTATGTTATCTTGTTGTTAAGAATAGATATATTTGTATATAAGAAGAATAGATTGAGTTATATTCTTCAGTTGAGGCGAAAGCCTGCAGTTGTAACTACCACATATAGTGGACTTAGGAATGTTCAACTTGAAATATCTCAAAGGTAGTGTAAGTTCTGAATGGCCTGTGCTCTTGCACTATTGTTTTATTTGTCATTTGATTGTTTAACAATAATGGAGATAAAAAAAAAATATTCTTCTTGTATATAAATCTATCTATTCTTAACAACTATAAATTCTTATATTCTAATATTCTTTACTTAATACTGCTGCATTATTTATTTTTGAAATTGTTTTATTTTTTACTTGTTTGTTGTACAATAAATGAGATATGAAAAAGAAATGATATATAACTAATAATGCAAAACAAATAGTGCAACAGTTGTAAAAGGCTTGAACTGTTGCATTATTTGTTCTTCAATTGTTACTTGTTTGTTGTACAATAAAGAAAATAAGAAAAAATTATATATAACTCATTGTTTCTGTCATAGTGGCGCGTAAAACGGCGGTATATTATGTTTATCGGGAAAAAAAACCTTACTCTCATTAAAATTGCCGGAAATCGTTACATCTTGAGAAATAAAAAAATATTTGCATCCATCTAAGGGCCTTCTATTGCTTGAAAAAAAAAAATATTTCCAGAGAATAGAACACTGAAATTAGGGATTGTTTCTTCCTTCGTTCTTTATGCTTGTACATGAGCGTATTTTATATAATTCTTTATAAAATTAAAAAATATTCCGCTTCAACTCTTTCGTTTCCAACCTCAACTCTTTCATTTCTTATTTTAAAATGTTTCAACCTAATTTATGCCAGTCTTGTGTTCAGAGACGAGGAGAGATTATTAAAAGAAAGGTAAAGCCCTCGCTTTTTATTATCGTGTCTAAACTCTTTGGTGTCATATTTATTCATCAAGGTTTAATTATCGAGCGAGGAGCTTAAAAAGGAGATGATTTAATTTAAAAATAAAGTTTAATTTATTTAAAACAAATTGTAATATATCTCAATAAATATATAATAAAATAAAAAATTTCTTTAATAGTGATAAACCTTCATTATTGGATAGTCTTCGATTCATTCATTTGATAGCCTTTGATTCTTCTTTTACATAATCATAATAACATCTAATAATTGTAGTATTGCACATATGAAAGAAAATTACAACTATAAATTAAAAAAATAAATATATAGAGAAAATTAATATATATCGCATACTAGACTTAAACGACAAGAATTTAATCGACGATTTGGCCAATTATACAGACTACTGAACAGAAATTCTAAACTATCTATCGAAAACAAACTGCTAATACATAAGACAGTTCTGAAACCTATCTGGACCTACGGACTTGAACTGTGGGGGACAGCCAAATTTTCTAACATCAAACGCATTCAAGCCTTTCAATCCAAAGTTCTCCGAACAATAGCTAATTCTCCTTATTATGTCACCAACCATACCTTACACCGCGACCTAAATATTCCATTCATTTTAGATCTTATTCCATCAAAATTATCTAAATTCCATCAGAACCTTATCCATCACCCTAATCCCCTAGCTCCACACATCCTAACCATCCCCCTAGAAGGATGAAACGGCAGTGGTCTCGAGACCTCTTGTAAACAGGTATATTAGAGTTCTAGCATTGGCTAGATTCTCCACTCACGTGCTGTATGCTTGAGAATTGTATATAGGTATGAGTGACTTTTGTACATATTCTTATAGGACCTTTTTTTTATATATGTGTATTGTATTATTATTTTATAAATTTATTGTTTTGTACATATTGTGTGAATGTAGTACTTGATCACTATTAATAATGTCCTAAGTACGACAGATTGCAATATTTCTCATTAACAATTGTTTCTAAAATAAATTTTTAAAAAAATATTATATTATATTATATATATTGGCCTTTCAAATGAAAAAATACAAATTATAGTATTCTTTTCGAGCGAACTGTGGATTACTGAAATATTTAACGTTGGTATTTCGTATACTAGAAATTATTCACAAATACTAATAGATTAATCAAATCATTTCATTATGCCAGTTTGCATAAGTCTATTTGGATTCGCTGTCAAACCAAGTTCCTCAACCATAAGTGGAGTAACCATTTCTTTAAGTACTCTATATAACTAATCTTTGCAAATTTTAGGTCTCCTTTTAATTGCTCAAGGGTAATAACCGCTCATTAAATATAGGGCTTATACAATGGGAATGAGTGAGTATACAATTCAGAACTTCTCTAGCCCGTACCCGCATCACCCACATGATAATTATCTGTTTCTTGGGGTATCTCGTTAGAGCTTTTATCTCCTTTTACCATTATGTCACATTTTCTCCGAAAAATATTCTGTAGTTCATGAGAAGAACAGGAGAAGAGAAGTGATTGCCATTTCATAACACCCGTGAATAATTTTGAAGATTCCTTTATTAATTTTTTTCATGGGCACATCAGATAAAAATTAAATTTTTATGGTAGAAAAACGTCATAGAAGGTGAGATGGAGTAGTATGTTAACTTGGTACTAAGGGATATTATCTCAGAAAATCAGCTTTTCTTTTTTTTTACTCTTTTTTTACCCTTACCTCCCTTTTTAGGCTATACGAGGGTTTCCTCTAGCGAGAGGGTGAGAACGTGGGATTAATGTCCTCCCCATCTTACCGAAACCGAAAGGTGAACTCTTATTTATTTTATCTTTTGTAACTTCAGTTATTATGAGATTGCCAGACAACGCGCGATATTTAATAAAATCATAAAATCCACCTTACTCTTAAACATTACAATCAAGTTTCTATGCTCCCTTAAACTTGGCAAGTAGACTGGCTCTTTATATTTGTATGGTTTATACGGTTGCCAATCAACCAATTATCAATGATCTGAAAACCTGAAATACATAAATATTTGTCATGATAAAAATGTAATATTACTGATTATTTCCTTTTCTTTTTTTAATTTGTTTATATGATCCGTGGCTTTCGGGATCAAAACAGCTGTTCAAGCATCCTCATATATAGTATTTAACATATCTTTTTCCGTCTTTTATATGTTTTGGAGTTATATAATATTTTTCTACAACCCAATTGCATTCTTCAGCCGTCTGGATAATTTTAAATTAGCGACCTGTACTTTTATTTTCTCGCAACAGTATGGCAATCCTTTCGAAAATATTGGCCTGGAAGACGGGTAAGATGGAGGTATAAGGGGGTTTCATAAAATTTCACTTTCATCACCTAAGGGCGAACGTTAGCAGGACGGTTGAGCTAAACTAAAGTTTATTTATTTATTTTTACATTTCCACATTTTAAAATATCGTACTCGTATGGATCTTCCATCATAGACTGTATGCGGTGGATTATTACGATCCAAACTGATAGAGGTTAGCCACTGGATAAAGAGATTTTCTGCCCCGGCAAAGTTCCAGTTAAGTTTCGGCGGAAGTTTGGCGGTATAAAATATATTGCCTAAGGTGAATTGGTTCAACTCCACTTGGAGAGCATAAAAGTTATGAAGGCCTTCGCAAGATTCGTTTTCCATCTTATGGATTATTACACAGTCAGGCTACTACTCCAGCAAAGTTTTACGGAGAAAAAAACACTTATCTAGTATCTAAGAAAGTTTATTTATTTTTGTAAGTTCATTTAAATCACTCTTGGCCTTTGCTCTTGTTACTGCTTCGTAGGCACCAACATATGAATATGACATTTCGCTCTTTACTAGTAACATTGGATTGTATGAGTGGGATTGTTAATGATAATTCAAGTCATGAATGTGTCTTCAACTTTTTCATTGTTGCTGCACAATCTTTTGGGCTTCTAATATTGAAGTTTTCTAATTGTTATTTTGGAACTGGCCTCAAGTCTAGCAATCTACCTTTCCATTGTACTATAACTATGACCAGGAACAATAAGTAGCTTCTGAATACTTAATTTTTTTAATATCCCTCACCTGCCTTCCATGCTGCTTATTACTTTGATTTAATCTATGTTTATTATTTTCCTTATATTTAGTGTAAAATTATGGAGCGGCGTAGTCTATTGAATAGGGTCTACTGTTCTCTTTTGATAAAGTTTGACATCCAGGACTGCTTTACAAACTCCGTAAATTCCTACCGTAGAGAAAGAACTTTTAAAGATAGTCATAATCATCAGTATTCAATCAGTCTGCCGGTTTATCACAAGGCAGTATCCTTGGCCTAATCCTCTTCACGATGTATATACCTGATATTGCATCCCATCATAGCACTGCCCTTACTACTTACGCAGGTGACACATGTGTGTTATCCGTAAATAACTATCCAGTTGCTGCATCCAGTCCTACAGAACCACATATCTGCCATTCAGGGATGGTTTCAAAACTGGAGAATTCAATTATTAAGGTTGATTTTGGGCTGAATAATTCTTCCATTAATACTCAATTTTTTATTTCATCAGTATGACGTTTCGGGATATTCTCCCATCTTCAGAAGTCTACAAAAATTATATTAAGCAATTACCATCACATTAAAAGCAAAAATTTAACAATGTTACACAGTACTTAGTTAAATAAATATTATAAAGTTACCTTGTTATATATTCAGTAATCCCAACATTTTCACTAATCACACATTGAGCTAGGTAAAATAGTAAAATGAAGTCAATATTTAAAAACATCAGATCTGAGCAAGAGTATTGCTCAGATTTTTGTCCTCAACTAGATTAAGGATTAGACCAATTTTTAACTTGTATATGGTTATTGTGGTTTCATATTGTAAAATTCTTTAAAACATTTTTTATTATTAATTATTTTATATTATATTTTTAATTTTTTAATTAAATCAGAATAGTGGTAACTTAAATGTCTTGAGTCAGTTTTAAAACTCACGGTTTTATAACCGATGGAGAATTCAAATAAATTCCATCAAATCACCTTTACTCTACGTCGTGAACCCATGTCTTCCTACCCTACTGTATCCTTTAATAATAACTCACTTATCCTTGTACAAATACGATACCTAGGACACTATCTTGACAAACGTGTTACTTGGAATCCTCATACAAGACTAAAACAGCAATATACTGCTCGTAAATACCGTTTAATACAACATTTACTTGAAAGCGATCAAAACTTCCTATTTACTACAAAAAACTGATTTATATAACCATTCTTAGACCTATTTGGACGTAAGGCATTGAGCTATGGGCTTTACTAAACCATTTAATTCCTCCCGCATCCAATCTTTTCAATCCAAAATCTTAAGAAAAATCCTAAATGCTCCTTATTTTATTACTAAAAAAACATTCACAGACACCTGAATATCCTACTATTTGCAGACTTAGCCCAAAATTGATACACCTCCTTTCATTCCAAACTACCATTCCACACAAACCCGCTTGTCCGTAACCTCTTATCTACATCTATTCCTGATAATCCTCCGAAGCGCCTCAAAAGACGGTGGCCTCGAGAGCTGCTAATAAAATAAACATTACAGAGTTACCTAAAAGAATGATTGAAGTGTTACCACTGGGTAGCTTCTTCACAAGACTATTTCATGTCCGTGTTTGTAATTTTAGCCCTTTTACTTGTTGTATATATTGTATATACAGTTGTAAAAATCAATAAAATTAATTTTTTTAAAAACTGTTGTTTTCCGAGCCCCGTTGTCTGACTACGGCTGTTGCTAAAGGATTATTTATTTTGTTATTTCAGCAGTCGGACGACCCTGGTGTACAGGAAGACGACCATACTAGGATCAATGCCTTTATTAAATGAATACCCGAAAAATGGAGAAAAACCTGGTGATTGACCCTGATCTCGGCCTAATAACATCATTGCTAGTCGTTGTCCGAAAAACTGTAAAACTTTCTTCATGTTCAGAAGAATCTAGTTTTCGCTGGTACGAAAGTATTCAAGTGTTACACATAGAAATGCAGTTATAACAAGAAACAATTATTTGAAAAAAGTATAAGGATGGTTTATGTGTCTGTCGTTTGAATTTTGGCAATTGTGTACCATTCCAATTATCGGAAAATGGAGGTGGTTCAGAACACATGCATGCGAATCGTAAATAATTAGGCTTGTTATACGCGAATCTCTACTGTTCTAAATGTAACATAGGCTACTATTACCATTAACCCTCAGTGTAAATATCACGTAAAAGTAACATGTAATTGGTGCAATTACCCCAAAATGTAAAAAGTTTGAGGCCAAATCATTTGTAAAATATTGAAAATAAAAAATCTTAATCTGATTTTTGTGGCAATTGTGTAATTTACTTATTTGCAAATAATTATTATTGTTATAACTAATGAGCCTAAGATGGTTAATAAGTATTGCTTTCCCTCCCTTGAGACAGATCTAAACTGCCTACCACCCCTAAGCTACCCCACAGAATCCCCAGGGGAAACCCCCTGATACCACGGCCCTAGATCCACTCCGAAGAAGAATTACTTCGGCAGATCCTGAAAGATTAATGAGTGTTAGAAGAATATAAAAAAAAGGAGAGAAAGGGAGTTATTTGGGGGATAAAGTTGCCTGCTTAGTTCTGCTGATCAATCATTTACCATCCTCGACTTACTGACCAGAACGTGAGCCATACTCGGCAGAAAGCCAAGGGTAAATATTAAACTTCACGTGCACTTGTTATTAGTTTCGTCAAGTCAATACAAGCTCAGTTAGTTCAAGGCCAATACATACTCATTATCGGAGTAGAGTTTTCAAGAATATTTTGCTTAAGCAATTTTTTTATAGTGATATCCTAGATTTACAACTTCCAGTTTTCAGGTAATGCCGTAAATTGATTCATTCATGAATTTCCTTAAATATTTCTTTTAGGAATGCATTAATAATAAACAGTAAAGTTATTTTTATTTATAATTTTGGGGAGTTTTATAAACACCGTCGTACTTTTTATGGTGTATCTATTGCTATATTTTTTGACCGGCTGCTCTTCTAAGGAAGCGGGAGCTTCAAAACGGTATAAATTAAGATATTTAATTTATTTATTGTACCGTTTGGAACCATTTCTAAAGGTTTCGTGTTAACTAATTCCAATGGGTGGCATGCAGGTAAATATTAAATTAACCATGTTTTAATAAATGACATTAGCCAATACGCATCTAATCTATTTACACAATGCCCAAAATTATGACTGTGATTACTGAGCGATTTATTATATATTAGCTTTGTCATACAATATTACAATAAAAATTTACTTTTAAAACACAGCTGTAGGCGAAGGTGGAAATCACTGCTAAGTTTCATACCCCAGCGGTTCGGCTCTGCTCTGGTTGCTCTTTCGCCTCCGACGGACTTTTTTTGATCTCTGTCTCTTCTGTGTTTCGAATACGACTAACTCTTCTCGATGAAGGAGTACTACTGCTTCTCTTGCTGGACTACGACTGACCTCTCTGATTCTCTATTCTCGTCCTCATCATCTCCAAACCCTCTTCTTCTTAAAAATACTATATTTTGGAATCCCCTCTCGGTGATCAATACGAAGGAAGCGGGGCTGATATGGGAAGTACCCGACGTAGGCGGTCCAGCCTTTGTCCTTCCTCTTTCCGGCCAGTATCTGGGGTATTGGAAGTTCCAGGGATGTTGTGAGGTGCCCATCGGAAATTCAAGGTGGGTAGGTAAACGCCTTTTGAACTTTTTGGTTAATATTAAAATTATTTAATAATGAACTCACTCCCCTCATTTTAGGAAAATCATTGTTTATTTTTCGAAAAGTGTCTTCGAATCACTATTTCGAAATAAGTCATCAAAATACATCGTCTGTTGTCCTTTAATTAAGGCAATGAAATATTCCCATGGCTCAACAATTTAGGTATATTAGGCAATCTATTTTTCATGTGTTGGAAATAATAAATTTATAATTTTTTTAAATAAAAATCATACTTTAAAATAATATAAAAAAGATTCTTCATACTTCTAATCATATCTGTCTAAAAATCTTTAAAGATTTTCAATGCTCCATTTTATGTTGAAAATAAAATCCTTCAATATTTCCGTAACATCTTAATTTATGTAGGACTTTAACTATAGGTTTCTTCAAATAAGGCCCAATCCACACCCCCTACCTTCCATTCATCCATTCAGTCCTTGTGTATGATTGAAACGACAGTTGACTTTTGGAATATACCCTTTTGGTTTTTCTGTAAAGACTCTATTGACTTTCATTGTTAGTGAACACACTGAAATAAGTTCTCAGAGAACTCCTACAGTCCTTTTTTCCCCAAATATGAATGAAAAAGTTGATAAGTAGCTTAAGTCAATATATCATATTTTAAATATCTGTGTGTATATAAAATGATTTTGGTTCTCGCGAACTCCTTTTGAATTACTGAATGAATTTTCACCATCATTTAGAGCATTCTATCCTAAAGGTTTAAAAGTAAAATGCATTGCAATTCAGCTTTTTTCCAAACGGTAAAAATAAATTTTCTGTGACCAAGAACTCATAAATTTATTTCTGGAATATAAGTAGTAATATAGACGTATACTATACCGCTGGAAAGCGCAAGATTTTAGAAGAGTTAATATGCAATCAAATAAATCATACAAGTTAATATAAAGTTATTCCAAACTCATAAACTTATGGACATATGTTACTGTGAATGAGGGGAGTTATAAAAGTTGCTACTGTTGTACAGTATCCTACAAGTTACATTATTTCATTCAGTTCGTAAGATTTTAGAAACAATAATACGTATCTAATCATAACTAAGTTGTTAAAGTAAATGGTAAATTTTTATAAATCTAAAAACTGACATTGTTATTAATTATTTTAACTTTTAAATCATTCCATGACCAGAAAATCGAGTGAAGTGGCACTTTCTTTTACAAATATAGGTTAAAATAAAACAGTTTTTTTTTCATATGTTTATAAAAAACACACAAGAGTTCTTTTCAAGGCATCAATCCTAAGAGATATAAACATTGAAAAATAAACGACTATTTCAGATAACTTTTTCATATTTCGACTTGTGAAACTTTTACACAAGTAGGTCGGAGCTACAACTTAACCCAAGAAGAAAAAGCAGATAAATTATTCTCTGAAACTCAACTTCGATGAAACAGAGTTTTTCACTAAAGGGAAAACTGTGGAGCGGAACGAAAGGAAAACATTTTTATTTTCAATCTGTAACCGCGGGCCGAGCGAGCCAATATCCTGGTAGATGGGGCCGATCGCTAATGGTCGGCTTGTAAGGGCCATTCAGGAGCTGTCGATGAGGAATTCTGACATCAATGAAGTCGCGATAAGGAGCCACCACGGAATTGAAACTTTTCCTTGCTCTATTTCTTTTCTTCTTACAGCGCCACGTCCTCTTTTTCAAAAGATTTTATCGCCCTTTTTCCCTCTTACACATGGAGGCGCGATATATTCATCAAATGTAACAACTTTAGATAGGTCGGTTCTGAAAATTACTTAATAGTCGATAACAAAGCCTGATAAGGTTTTTATGGTTATTTAATCAAAAATAGATAACTTCATAATTTTTATGATATTTATCATAAGATCTTTATTTTCATGTAATATTTGTTTTTAAAAATAGTTATTTTTATTTAAGTAAAAGTTTTTGCCACGAAAGTGAAAAACAGTAGAAGACGATCAATTTAATTGTTTTATTACGGACTCAAGGCGCTAAGGTAGCGTCTGAACGGTGAAGCTGTGCCGTATATTGACCCAGACCCAAGTCTACTTTCAAGGAGTTTGGAACGTTTGCAAACGTATTTCTTAATCTTGTCATCGTTCCCCGTGGAATTTGGAAAAGCCGCCCTGCGGCTTCTTCAACACTCAACACGACTTCGTTTACGTGAATACAGAATATCTTTAACCATTATTGGAACATTTAATTTTTTAAATATCATTCCTTAAAACTGTTTAAATTTTGATTCCTGTATTAAAAATAGAAAATAAAATAAACTTTATTTACATTTTTACATATTGACAAAATATTTATAAATGATTTCGGATGAGACAACCTTACTATCAGCAAATGTTTGGTTCATTTAGTAGTTATAATCTAATTATCTAATCTATAATTAGTGTGAAATTAAATTGTGATTATATATGGTTGTAGGAAAAATTATACAAAAACCTACTAATAAAAACAGATAACATAATTGATAATATAAAATTAGAAATTAAAATAAACTAGCTTAAGTTAGTAACACATGTTTAGTTCTTTTATGAGTGTAGCGTTTTAGAGATGCTTTATTATAGTTACCGATTTCCTTTATTAATGGATTTTTGGAGACTGGTGTTTTACTGAAGTAAGAAGCTGTTTGAGTATGGACAAAATCTTTAATTGTTGGAAGCTGTAAGTCCTGGAGCATAGATGATATTTTAGTGTAGCGGGGGTAATTATTAATTATCCGCATTGATAGATTTTGAATTCTTAGTTGAATTTTTATTTGGTAGTTAGTCAAGCAGGTTGAGCTCCAGACTGGCGAGGCGTATGTAATTAACGGGCGAATAACTGATTTGTATATTATTAATTTGTTATGAGAGCTCAAATGGGAATTTCTGTTGAAGTATGGGAACATTTTAAATATTAATTTTTTGGCTTTATCGATTTTCCTATTGATATGGTTTGTGAACGTAAGAGATTTGTCTAATGTTATGCCTAGGTACTGTACGGATTTTGACCAAGGGATGAGAGCTGAATTTATCTTGATTTGGTGGTTTATTTGTGGGCGACGTTTAGTGAAAAGATTTGGCGGGATTAATTTTTAATTTCTATTTTATGCAATATTTGTGAAATTTTTTAAAATATAGTTGAAGGCGATTCACTATCGTATCGATGCGATATGATGAGGTATACAATGCTGTATCATCAGCGTATAATGACCTCGTCACAAATGGATGGGCTGGTAAATCAGAAATGAACAAATTAAATAGGATTGGAGATAGGCAAGAGCCTTGAGGAAGACCCGCTGAGATGGGGAGTGTGTCGAAAGTAGATGTTCCAACTTGAATATAGAACTGTCTATTTGTTAAATAGGAGTGAATGATGTGAATCAGGTATGGTGGGAAGTTGAATGCGATTAATTTGTATATGAGCCCGGAGTGCCAAATGGTATCAAATGCTTTTTCGAGGTCTAGAAGGAGCATGCCGGTATGTTTGCGTTCGTTAAAGGCTTTTGTGATGAAGTCAGTAAGTCGTGCTAATTGGTCAATAGTGCAGCGATTCCTGTATTTGTTACATCTTTAAATATTTAATTAGGTGCAAGTTCGTTTCTCGTATTTACTTAAATATTTTTAATTAGGTTAATTTTGTTTCTTATATTTTCTTTCATCAATTTTATTAGGTTAATTTTGTTTCTTATCTTTTCTTATATCAATTTTATTAGGTTGATTTTGTTTCTTATCTTATTTTTATGTATTTTAGTTTAATAAATGTATTGTGATTCGTCGTTTGCTTTCATTATTTTTTTTTTATATCTATACAGTCCACCATTTTTCTAATCGAACCACCCTCAAAATTTTGAGTTATCACTTATCACTTGGAAGTACTGTTCTTCCATGGATAGCTCAGCGTATACAAAGACGTAAATTTGGAGAAAAAAATAATATGTTTTTTACTCTCTGGGCAAATATAACTTTGATGGTAATAACACATTTAAGAAATTATGCTCACACGATGTGTGCGGTGTAACAATCACAAAAAAATGTGGCTTATTACCAAGAGCAACAAGTGTCACGTTTTTTTTCGTATAGCAGGTGAACTTTCTATTTCATTGTAATTTGTCCTAAGGGTTGTTTAATATGCAAAGTTTTCCTTGTTGGGGAGCTGCCAATGGGTAGTATCCCCACATGTGAATCCATGACATTTGTATCTTGTATCTCATTTACTAGATGTATATCATTATACAGTTGTAAATAGCAATAAATCTATCAAAAAAAAGTTTTCCTTGTATCGGAACTTTAGGTTGTTTTTCATAGCGATATACTTGCTTGCTACATGTTTCCCAATTATAGAAACACTTAAAATACATTGATTTTGCATTAATGTTTTTTTTAAGATAAACATTTTATAAAGCTTTATTTTACTTTAGAATGAACTTTTATTATCTTTTTATTTCATTGCCTATAAACCACGTGAATACATTTTGTTCTGATTGCATTCTTTGTAGGTGAAAGTTAAAATTTCACAATATACTTTTCGGTGAATAGAACAAAGCAACGTTAAAATACTTTAATTGGTTTTTCATTGCTTAGATGACAAATTGACAATTTTTATTTAGGGATATTACAATTTGTATCAAATGAACCTTAATAATACTTTTATAAGATCACACTCATGGAATATTTACAGAATAAACTGATGATGATAAATGGCATAGTCAAATTACTTACAAAATTAAGTAAATAAATCTATATAATAATGAAATATATGAATGAAATAAATACAAGCTTAAAAAATAAATTAACGAAACATGAAAATACTCATACCTATATACAATATTTACAATCTGCTTATTTACAAACCCATTTGTGGAGGGAAAAGGAAAATCTGAGGGATCTCAGCAACTCTCTATCCGCGTCACTGGTTAGAGGCAGTTTCATGTGAGTGAGGACGCCATAGGCACTAAGACATCGTGCTTGAGAGGAGAATCTGACCAGTGTCAGAACTCCAGCATAAGTATTTACAAAATGTCTCTGAGCCGTTTCTATTGGGAAGGGTCAATTTTTATTAATCAGATACGTTGTATATGATAGTAAAAATTAGTTGATACAGACAAAATGTATTAAGTACAGAGCCAATTGATACAGCCAGTTGATTCTTATGTTCGGACATTTTCATCATTCTGAAGAAAATCAGTAATTTTCCAATATCAACCCCCTCTGAGTATTTATTCGTGTTAAACAACTGTGTATAAATTTTCAGATTTTAGTCAGGAAAATAATTAATTGTTTATTTAGGCTAGGAATACTTTTAAAACTTTTTTTTTTTTTTTATTATGAATGAAATCATGTAATTATTAGCATGTAAAGAAGTAAAATAAATAATAAATTTGATCGATGTTTACTAAAAACAATTATTATCAAATAAACAAATATGTTTAACGTGTAAATATTAAGTTGCAAGTATTTTTACATCTGATATTTCAAACAGAGAAACTGATATTAGTTAATTAATATTAAAGGATTATGGTTTTTATATATGATTATTAAACAATTAGTTGCCTCCCCTCCTTCCACCTCACCTCACTCTCTCTCACTCTCTCTCTCTCTCGCTACGTGTATATATATATATATATATGTAAATTTATAAATAAATAAATAACTTATATAACTTAAATAAAAATGTATCTGATTCAAAAGTTTCAGATCCAAAAAAGTATCAGTATTAATGGTATCTGATACAAGAAATTCATTAACATAGACTGAATCATCGACTCTCAATACTTAAGACGACTTCTTCACCATAAAAACAAACTATCACTAAACAACAAAACTATCATACAAAACATGCTACTTAAACCTATATGGACTTACGGTACTCAGATGTGGGGCTCATGTAAAAAATCGCACTTACGAAAAATTCAAATCTTTCAATCTAAATTTCTCCGCTTCATTACCCACTGTCCCTTTTACGTATCCAATAAATCATTACACAAAGACCTCAACATTCTAATCGTAAAGGATGTCATTAAGCTATACTACCAGAAATCACTACCATCGCTGGACACCCAAACCTACTGGTACAAGCATTACTGACAGACACACTACCACAAAACCCACCAAGGAGACTGAAACGCCTCTGGAGCAGAGATCTGCTTCTCTGATAGAGAACTTCCACGCTAGAAGTGCCTTCACTGGGAGGTTTCTTCACCCACGAATTCAGAAGAATCCTGAAGAAGGTTTTACGTAATGATTATCAATGTTACAATATATGCCCAAAGGCACTTGTATATTACTTGTTGTTAAATAGATTAAATAAAAATATACCCATCCCTAGTTTCAACCTTCGAGGAGGGTTGCATGGGTGAGTACAGCTATTTAGTATTAGTATGGCATTTTATTAGAACCTCTTAAAAGCGAAGTTTCTCTCCTCAAGTTTTCCACTTTGTCCGCACAGAAACATTTAAATATCTCAAAATTGTGTTTCTGGCCTACATTTATAACTGCTGGTATATATACAAATTATATTCAAGTAGAGTTATGCATTGTTTAGAACTGTATTATGTTTAGATAAATACCTACATTTCCCGGTAGATATTATACAATTGATGGATCGACGGCATAAACTATCTATTTGATCTAAAGGACATTACCTACTCTCTGTTGGGTATCGATTACTCAGTAATATGGTGTAAGCATAACGTTGCTTTGATGTATGTTACATACATAAGTTACTTATTTATATAATTATTCATATAAATATTTTGTATCTATTCAATTAGTCAAAACTAAAATAAAAATGACAATGAAAGAAATGTAGTTTATTCCACGTTTCCCAATTTTTATTTCAACAATATTATATGGTTAATGTATTTTTATTTAAAAAAAGAAGTCGAATCACATATAAATCCAACTTATAAAAATATGCAGCGCACATCCAACTGTTAGGAACATTCAATGAGCGATATATTTGTTTAATAATTGTTTTATTGAAATGAATAAAAACTATCTCATTCGTGGACAGTAGCTTTTTATTAGTTGTGAGTCCATTCATATCATATACGTATATAAAATAAATAAATTATAACATAGCCAAAAAAAAGTCTTCTCTATAAAGGAAGTAAATAGTTCTAGTATCAAATTAACCAAGGACAGTATATGTAAACAACCAAGATTATTAAAACAAAATAAAATAAATCCTCTAGGCATAACCTAATTATCAATTATGGGGGCCTATAACTTTTAGTCTGATTAAAAATTACGAAACTAAATATTCAATTATGAATCCTTCTAAAGTTGCTATGCATTAAGTAAAAAAAAATTCTTTATGACACTAAAAATATAAGTGATTTTATTACATAAATTTATTTTTATTTTTATAGGTCATAACTAAACTTGATCCTTTTTTTAGTAGGATAAAAAAAGGTTTTGTAACGTCTCGGGCGCATATTTGTCTTAAATATGAAATTTCATTTTCATAGGACTTACCGTTTCCGCCCGGGAGTTACCACACACACACACACAGACAGACCTTTTTGCGGGACTTGGTTATTTAGACGCAGGGGACCCTGAAATGTGTATTTCCGTTGAAAACTGGAATTTTCACTTTCAATTTTTCACGATTGCAATATTTTCCCTTACTATTTATAGTAAGTGAAAGTAAAAACGGCATCAATTGTAGTTCCTTATTTTGTTGTACTTTCATTCCTATTAGTTGACATATTTCAATGCAATGTGGTCTTTAAAAAATCAATTTAAGGCTTTAACATTTCTTTTGAATAGTCAATATCGAAATCTCCACTCATAATCATGGGTAATTTATCCATAATAATTTAAGCAAATCCTTCTGATGTATATATAAGTAAATTTTCATGGATGAATTCAATTATTTTCTTTATAATTTGTTAAGGTGAGATGTAAATGGCAACTTTTATATTGATTAGTCTATTTTATGCTTCACATTTTGCAACACGAACTTCTCCAATAGATAATTCATTTAAATTATATGATTCAAAATTCCTAAATGCTACACCATCTGTGAAGTTATGATGTTTGTCGTATCTCATTTACTTTTATACCTGGCTACTCCTACAGCTCGGCACTGAGGTCGCTTGAATTTAGTTATACAATGGAAATTTGAGATATCGATGTTACCTTCGTTGTTCAACCATGTTTCAGATAAAAGCAATATTGTTGAATTTTGAACAACACCGTCTTCAAGATCCCGGACATGGCTCGAAGACTTTGACAATTTAATGAATATATTGATATTCCATTTCTGTTGGAAATAAAGTATAAACACGAAGTGACTTACCTATACTATCGAATCCCTCTTTACAGTAATAATAGTTATACTTTTTATAATGTTCAATGTTTTTCCACTATATAATACACCACTAACTAGATACACTAACCTCACAATATAAACCAAAAATATAAAACAAATGATTGTTAAAATAACAACGTATCAATAATAAATATTAAAAACTATTGATAATATTAATTGATAAAAATTCGAACATAAATATAAACATAAACGCAGCGATAAAATAGTAAAGAGCAGATGACTATTATCTTTCTCGCTTGGTCAAACTCGGCGGTCCCGAGTTCACCTGATCGAGCGTGACGCAGCATCACACGCAGCCTACAAAAATCTGTGTTTTGTGCGCCAAAAGAAGTTTATACCTAAAAAAGAAACTTCATCCAAACATACATATTGTTGAGAAATGCTCCCTCGCTCTATAGTAGATTACTGATAAGTATAAATCAGGGAGTAACCGTGGTGTGCGATGTTTGGTTCTCTTAACTTACGTACTTCTATTATTGATTTACATTTTATGAATTCTCAACTTAATGACAATCCTTTATCAATATTAATATTGTTCCTAATCGGGACAGAATGTAATTACTGAATATATTATTTAGAAAAAAAATGATACAGTAATGTCCTATTGTTTATATAGCTAGTGTATTTCATAAGTCCGACTACGACAATAAGAAACCATTTTAGGTTATGTATAAACATTAAGAAGAATTAAAATTTTTAACGAATTGCATTTAAATGTTAACACTTATTAAGGAATCGTTTAAAGGAAACATCTACAGGGGACTACTTAAGCAAATTTGATTCAAACTTGGTGTTAACAACTTTCCTAACTTCAATCAGAAATCTTTCGTACCTCCTAAGTTTCCTATTTAAAGTTTTACACATTAGTCAAGCCCCACCCGTGCGTTAGCACCACCCTCCTCATTACTCAGATGAAATCACTTGAATAACTGTAGACACAAATAACAACCTTTACAACATGAAGAAAATTCATTGAATAAAATAGTCTCCAAGACAGTTTTTTAAATATGTGAAAGTGAAATATTTTTATTGAAAATATGATTATATATTGCAAATAAATAGATGTTGTGAGCAATAATGAAAAATAGATTTTTTATTTTTATTTAATAGAGACTAAAAATGTATATTTTAGTGTTAATATGGTCAAAAACTTCCCCTTTGGTTCGGTGGCTTTTATAACAACCTTCTATACAAAAGATCGCGGATCCAAACCCATCAAATGGCCCTAGGATTTTTTCGAGACTTAAATGGTACTCCCGAGCCTGTGCAGTGTTACGTACTCATTTAGATCCCAATCCTATTTAAACATGGATAGGCAAATTTCAGGACTCTCACTGTAGCGTCGTTCGATTATCTATATTACCATAAAATTGACGTTAAATGAATAAACAAAAAAACTAAGAATATATAAAATAGTATTTATATAGTAATATAAAAAAAAAAAAATTACCTAAACTTCTGGATAAAATACAGTGTAAGTGAGGAGGTAGAAGTACAACTCGAAGATTATATACATACTAAGGACTGTCAAAAATTATAATTGTTTACTCTAACGAAATCCAAATAATCATAAGGTAGCTAAGAATCTTTTAAAGATCTGACTAAAAACGTGTGCGTACTTCAATATTTTAGTGATGGATACCAAAGTTTCTTTTTCAAAATTTTTATTTCTTGTTTATTAATTAATAAAGAAGTTAATATAAATTATGTATTATTCACATACACTATGTAGATATTTACTTATTTAATCGTGTCCTCTTTTACCGCCGAGAAGTGTGAAGTGCTATCTTATAGAGCCCGTCCCAAAGTTCTCTATCCTGTACCAGCTGTCTTCTTCCCATCGATTCCTCTCTTCTTGAAGGCCTCCTTTACTCCTTCCTCACAGACTTTTCTTGGTCTTCCCTGCGGCCTTAGCTTGGATTTGGCTCTCATGTTTAGTAGTGAGGGTCCAAGACTCACTTGCATATGCTATAATAGGGAGGAATGTGTTTTTGAAGACTAATTTTTTTAGCGGCCTTTGAAAGTTCCTTCTTGTCAAGAAATCCTTTCCTGAGGGAGTAAAAGCATCTTCTGACCGTTTCCAACTTCTCTCCGATGTCTCCGCTAATCCGTCCGTGTCCATTGAGGTGGGCCCCCAGGTACTTGAAGTCCGCAACCTGTTTCAAACGGATTCCGTTCAGCCTCACGCTCTCTCCTTTTTCCGATACTCGGAAATTTAGTTTTGGAAATATTTATTTACTTATTTATTATTTATTTATCTTCAAGTTAAACTGGAGGTTGCGACAATTGTTCCCAAACACTACCATGTCATCAGCGAACGCAAGGACTGTGTATTGGAAAACCGGAAGGTTCCTATATCCGCGTTTGTATGGTCATATTTATAGTTTTGCTTGCTTCAGGGCAGTATCCAACACTAGGATAAACAACAGGGGGCTAAAGCTGCATCCTTGTCTTCTTCCTTGCTCTGTTAGGAATTCCCCTGTATACTGAACACCATGGAGGTTCCTATATCAGAGATGGTATGTTCTTATCTCTATGTAGATACTATGTATTTTAACTATTTAGTTTCATTTATGCCTCGATTCTGTATTGATTTATTTTAAATTATTAGGTTTCTGTTTATTTATTTTATATCAGAAGGTCCTTTTATTATTATTTAACAGTTTATATTCTTTGATTTTGTCATTTTAATATTGTGCTCTGCAGATCTGAATAATGAACGTCACGATCCATTTTATATAATTTTTAGTGTAACCGCTAACCGCCAATTGGAGCCTGTTCTATTTAAATAATTCTCGCTTGGTCACCTAGTGTGCACGTCTGAAGAAGGGTTTCTTGAAGACCGATCTTACAAAGTACTTTGAGGTTGAGGTGTGGTCAATAGAAACAAAGGCATCAAACCTTTGGATTAGAAAAGCTTTGTATTATTATTATTAAAACAAATATTTACTTTATTCCTCGCAGGTTAGCTATTAATGGGTTTTCATCAAAGTTGGATTCACCCGCGACTGATAACTCCAAAAGCCCTGAGGGCTGAAGGGCGTGACCACCCACCCTTCCCTCCCTGATGGGGTAAAGGGTTAAAAAAATTCAGTAAATTGCATCCCTCTTTTGATATCCGGCTGTCGGATCGGACGTCATACTCAATACTATCGTGGAACCACAGGCGTATTGTGTCAGCGTTCTTTTGTCCGCCCACGACAACTGACAATATGTGGTTAATTAAAGTCTGTTTCAAGATATGATAAAATATATTCTAATAATATATTCAATTCAGTATTTCTTCTCTATACTTGAAAAAAAAAAATACTGAATGGTCAACATTTAAAAGCAACGGGTTAATTATAATGGTTCTATTTTAAATAAATAATTACAAACAACAAAATTAAAACAATAGATTAATATTAAATATAACAGCGTTTATTTTATATTTAATATATTTTGATAACACCAAAATTCAAAACTAAAAATAGAAAAATCTATGAAGACATTTAACAAAATATGCAGATATAATAAATAAATTTACAATAATTAAACATTTAAGTTCACTTAAAATAAAAAAAAAAGAAACTAAGTAATAAATGATAATAAACAAATAATTAAGAATTTATCAAGGATTCTGGTACATCAGATGAGAATTTAGAGTGTAATGCTATCTGAGAAATTTAAGCGTGATACAGAATGTTTTTTTTTTGTTTTTTTTACAATGAATTTCATGAAATGTATTGGTTATGCATTTCGCATGCCGAAATCGTTCAGAAATGATTTCAATTCCCAACATGTAATGGTCTTTTGAACATGAAAAGTTTATTGATTTATTTCCTTTATCAATCAAAATATTTCGCATTTCTTTTAGAACATGATATTTTTACGCATCTACACCGTAAGTGTTAAAAGAAATTTTTCAGAGTTATAAGTTACTTAATAATCGATGAAAGAAAGAATTCATGAAACACAATAAAAAAAAAATCACTCTAAGAATGGGTACTTTACAGCAGACTGGTATATGACGTCACAGGTACCAATTAAGACAATGGATCTGTTTTGTACAAACTTAAACATTCTGAGCAATTTATATTACACCACTCTTTATTTTCAGGGAATACAAAGTACGAAAATAAAAAGTTGTTTCATATCTCATTATATATAAAATGATAACGCGAATTTCGTTTCCGCGAACTCCTTCTAAATCACAAGACGGATTTTGATACTGTTTTCACCATAATTAAGGGCGTTCTATCCTAAGGGATTATATGTAAAATAAATTTCAATTCAGCATATCTTTCAACAGGAAAAATAAATTTTCTGTAACCAAGTCGTCAACAAATCCTGAAATATAAGTAGTTACATAACCGTATAATATATATACCGTTGGAAAGTGCATATGTTATTGGTAAAGTGGGCGGTTATAGTGGTTAAATGTACAGGATCGTTTAATCGTATTCTTCCATTTAGAAGGCAAGGTTATAGAAACAATATTACGTACCATAAATCCTAGCATAAATGATTAAAAAAAAAAAAAGTTGTTAACATAAATGGTGAGATGTTATAAATCTATATACTAACATTCTCTTTAATTATTTTAAATTTAATTATATTTCATGAAAACGAATGTTTCACATTAAACGAAAAGGGGAACCTATGTAAAATTAATTTAACTTTTAAAATATAATTTAAAATATTTCAAATATAAAATAGGAGCCGTTGTTTTTTCTATAGATTTTTAGAAACTTGAATCGCTATCAAGTTTCCTTTCTATAGGAAAATTAAATGTTCTTTTATCTATGATTTACTTTACCATATCAAACAAGTTAACAGAACAAATTTTGATTCATGTTTTTAATTTCTGTCGATGATTAAATATAATAATAAATAGAGGTTATAAAATTAAAGATATTGTTTTTTGCTGATCGCACTTTTCGTTTCGGTGAACTAAAACTACCTAAGCGTTAACTCTAAATCTGTCATAAAGTGTTTTTAAAAACACAAATGAAAACACCTCATTCAAATAACACCCTCGCAATGCAGGGGCGGGTCTTCTAGTTATAATTAAAATATTTAATGTAGATTGTAAATTGAAAATAAAATGGGATTATTTTAATTAAATCCAGGTAGCCAATTTCAACTATGCAGCAGTTAGGCATTCGCCTAATTATTATTAATAAACAGGTTCTAAAAAGGATAGTAATTAAATTAAAACGTTTTTCCCATTAACGAATTAGTATTTCAGTTTCACTTTGATTCCATCTGTTCAAATTAAATTGAAAATAAACAATTGATCCTCCTTTATTCTACTCGGTTCAATTAAGACAATAAAATTACTTTAATTGGCTATTCCGGTTTGAACGGTAGAACGTTATTAAAAACTATATCTATGAATATAAATTTAAATAATTGTTTAATAATATTTTATATTAAGTTTAGCTTTAATATCTCCTACAGTTTAAGTTATTTTTTATTGTTTTTAAAGGAACTCACTTATCACTTGTCACTCAAGGTTATTACTTATTAGTGGACCAAACGAACTTATAGTTTATAAAAAAAGATCATGGTTGACTGTGTTTATATATGAGAGAAGTTAGTTCAGGGTGAAGTCAATATAAATTATTATATAGTCAATTATATTGACTGCATCCTTAACCAACTTCTCTCATATAAAAAATAGAGTTATTAACCACACAGCTTAACTAAATTCATAATTAATGAGGGCATAGGATTTCTTTTTTAAATTTATCATTATGTTTTGTTTTTTTTATAATGAGATTTTTATCGCAAGATTTCTTTTCAAATATCGCTTTAGAATCATTAACACAGCCTCGGGATACCCAACTAGATTGAAGCTTTATACTTTAATGTGTATTTTATATATATATATATATATATATATATATATATATATATATATATATATATATATATATTTATATTTATATAGATAGATAGATAGATAGATAACTGTTTTTTATTTCTTTAAGCATATTACAAAAACAAAACAAATATTATAAATATAAAAAACATTTGTAGAACTATGGTCTTTTAGACCGTCAGTCCGGAGCCGACCTGTAAAGTTTTACAAATTATGTAATATTCAAAAACAGGTCACTCATTGATTCTATTCAACTTCTAACTGTATTAACATATAGATAAAACAACAGTAAAAAACAAATAAAATAACAATAATCAATTAATATCACATATTAGAAAATATTTTTTTTTTTTTTAATTATAATTAAATTCCTTAATAAGCTTATATCTATAAGGCCATGCTATTTTACAAAAATTGTATACAGACACCCAGTTATCACCATTGAGACATTTTATTACATCATCAACTTTTAAAGAATTCTTTCCAAAATATTTTTTTCTAATTTCAGACAGAATCGGACATGCAGCCAGGAAATGAAATGTATTCTCTGTTTCCTTTTTATTGCACAAAGAACACATCACACTACTATTCGAATAAAATCTGTTATAGTTGAGATAAAGTAGTTCACATCTAACTTTGAATATCCATTTAACCCCATTAAAGTTTATTTTATTATCATCAAGATAATGTGTTCCATAGTCATAATTTAAGTTTTTATACAGATACATTTTTTCCGAAACTGAAGCCTTTTGTACATATTTTAATTTGTAAATTTCTGTTAACGATACTCTAAATTCCTGCAGGATTAAATCCCATTTATTTTGATTGTCAAGTCTAATGTCAATGTCAATATTATGTTTTTCAGCTATTTCTGTTAAATCCCTTATCCAGTATACCTTTTGTTTAACAACTTCATTATTTAATAAATATGGTAGCCTATTTTTTGTCAGGTTTTTAACTTTTATAACATGTCAATTTGAAAATGATTCGTTAAAGAATTAATTACATTACGTTTCGATAGAAAAATATGTTTTATTATAATATAATAGTATATTATATCATTATAAACAACAGTCAGTCAGTAATATTCTCTTTTCATCACTCTCTATTACCTTTTAAAATTTTCTTCCCCTAAACTACCTTTAATTTTCTAGATTTCAGAACAATAACCATGTCATTTTATTACCATTTATAAAAAAAAAGAAGCTAAATATACAAGTTGCCTCAATGCTCCTTACTTTGTCACCAACAAACTCATCCATAAAGACCTTAATGTCCCATATGTTGCTGATTTGGCCCGTACGAGGTATTAATCCTTCCATGACAAACTCCATTCCCACCCTAATCCTTTCGTTTCAATCCTTTCTTCCTCTTCAATTCCTGACAATCCTCCGAGGCGTCTGAAAAGGAGATGGCCCCGGGACCTTCTAGTTTAGAATATTTTTAGAGTTCTTCCATTGAGAAGCTTCTCTACATGTGTTTCATGCCTTTTTTATGTTTCATTCAAATTTACTTGTTGTATTACTTGTTATACAGTTGTAAATTCCAATAAATAAATATATAAAAAAAAAAAAAAAAAAAAAAAAAATATACAAGTTGAACGAATAAGAAGAGAAAAGATAATTTTTTTTTGTTTTTCAGAACAAAAGAATAATTATAAAGATGTATAACATAACGTTGGAAAGCTGAAGGAATAATAATAGGCTTACTGAATCCGAAGGTTCGATGCCGATACCACCAAATTCCGGCTACACAGACTCTCTACACAGATCATCCTTAACGCAATCCTCCCATCGACGCTTCGGCCTACCTTTCGGACACCTACCAGTCGGATCAGCGAATACAAACTTTCTCGGAATCCGCTCCTCACCGAGCCCAACAACTTTACTCACCCATTTGAGTCTCCGCGATGCTATCAACTGAATTATATTCACAGGATACAAGTTGTGCAACCTTCTAAACTCCCCAGTAGCCTCATCTCTCTTCGGACCAAATACTTATTTTTTCAGAACATAAGAATAATTATATAGCTGTATAACATAACGTTGGAAAGCTACAGATTTTAGTAAAAATTTTGTCTTATATACGAATTTCTAGAAAGGGGATATATGACGAAATCGGTATATCCTTATGTGATTATTTCATATAACGAATTAATATTGTTATATTATTCAATCTAAAACAAATGTTTTCAAGGAAACTGAATATAATTCTTTAATCGAAAAAGAATTCTTACCAGTTCCTTGTGGTAGTCTTACCGGATTTCGTTGTACGGTGCATAATTATTAATGATTTTTAGACATTTTTTCTGTATTACTTGTAATATATTAATATGCGTTTTGCTTGCAAGACCAGTCCGGGCATGCATATGTATATGTAGGCCTAATGTTAGTTTTTACTTTCACTTACCTATATATGAAATATATAGTAAGAGAAAGTATTGCGATCGTGAAAATTTTCGATTTCCAGTTGTCAACGGAATTACACGTGTTACGATCCCTTGGGCCCAAATTACCAATTCAGGTAAATTTTTTTTTGAATTTGCTAGGTCCAGCATAAAGACGAATAGGTGTACGAAATTTCTTATTTGAGTAAATTATACGCCCGATATGTTACAGCAAATTTTTCACTAAAATCGGCTAACCGGCAGTGCTACTTTATACCGTGTATTTGAACCTTTTCACGATTAAACAAAAAACAGCTCAAAAGATTTTGATTAAACTCGCCATATCGATGGAAAATTTAATGGTCTGTAATATCATATAGGTTTCATTCTGATTGAAACATTCTGACAGGGCTTAAATGATATTTTAAATTTTCTTCCTTTAAAGTACCTTTGTTGGCGTAGGGAAGTGGCGACCCCATCGTCCGGTCATTGTACCGCAGTCAGCCACCGGTCCTCCAGGTTGGGGGAACAGTACACTGACACTCACACATATAATCTAAATCCAGCACTCTACACACAAGGTCACATACAGTATACACCCTAGGGCCACCTTCCCTAGGAAGCCGCTCCGGATGGGGATGTAGGTCTGCATGCATTGAGATGGCAGCCCCGTCAGCAGACTAGGGTACGGAGGGAGGGTGGATAGCCCCACTACCCGAAATAACAATTACCGTGAAACCTACACCAGCCTCGGACCTGATCAGTCTTAAAGGTAAACGACCCGGCACCCCCCATAGGATTTTCAACTTTGGATACTGGAATGCATTGTCTCTATATAGACCCGGAGCATTAAAGTTGTTACTAGAACAACTTGACAGGTATAAGATTGACATAGGTGCTGTCCAGGAGATCAGATGGACTGGTCAAGGAATTATTGAAAAAAGGCACCACATCATCTACTACAGCTGTCATGAGAGTCGCCATGAATTCGGCACAGGATTTGTTGTGAGGGGGAAGTATAGGCAGATGATAATTGGATTTAAACCAGTGAGCCCACGAATTTGTCTCATAAGAATGCGGGGAAAGTTTTATAACTACAGTTTGTTAAGTGTACATGCCCCTACAGAGGTGTCAAATGAAGAAGAAAAGGATACTTTCTACGAACTTTTGGAAAGGACTCTGGACGCCTGCCCTAGGTATGTCATGAAAGTAATCGCTGGAGATTTCAATGCAAAGTTGGGAAAAGAAGCAATATACCAGCGAATCATAGGAAAACACAGCCTTCATGACAAAACCAACGACAATGGACAAAGGCTCATTAACTTCGCTGAATCCAGGAATCTCGTGGTAGGAAGTACACTGTATCCGCACAAGAATATACACAAGGGCACATGGACGTCACCGGGCCGGTCAGTTGTCAATCAGATCGATCATATTTTGATAGGTAGACGCCATAGAAGCAATCTAAGAAATGTTAGAACATTCAGAGGAGCAAATGTCGATTCGGACCACTACTTGGGCATTGCACATGTGACGGCGAAGATCTGCTCAGTGAGGAAATTAAAAGCTGTCGAGAAGCCCCGACGTTTTAATCTAAAAAAACTGAAAGACCCGCAAATCCAGCATAAATACACTGAAGCACTTGACATTAAAGTGCGCCAGAGAAGCAGCGATGCTGAGCTGGACATGTTCTGGTCGCACTGTTACGGAGCGATAATGGAAACAGCTGATGAAGTACTAGGCTCATATGAGAAGGAACCAAGGTCACCCTGGTTCGATGAAGAATGCAGTATAGCCACGAACCGGAAAAACAGTGCGTACCAAGGAATGATTAGGGCAACCACAAGGAGGTCTTTTGATGAATATCGACAGAGAAGAAAAGAAGAGAAGCATTTACACCGGAAGAAGAAACGACAGAAAGAGAGCGAGGAACTGAAAACAATTGAAATGCTCCACTGCAGCAAAGAATGTAGGGATTTCTTCAGATTGGTCAATAAGGGAAGAAAGCAATACCTTAGTAAAGTTATGTCTTGTAAGGATAAAAATGGAAACTTGTTGACCAACAAGTCTGAAGTTCTTGACGAATGGAGGGATTATTTCAATGACTTTCTCAATCCAAGATAACTAGACTCTCATGATGAACTAGACAATCAAGAGGTAGAAGAAATCAACAGAATACAAGTGGGAGAACAAGTGATAGATATTGAACCTCCTGATAAAGAAGAGGTTATAGATGCCATCAGCAAACTGAAAAATAACAAAACCCCCGGCATTGACGCACTCCCTGCTGAACTCTTGAAATACGGTGGAAATGAGCTTAACAAAGCATTACAAGATCTTCTCCTTGTGATATGGACAGATGAGGTGATGCCCTCCGATTGGAACAGATCAGTTATCTGCCCTATACATAAGAAGGGTGACAGGTTACTTTGCAGCAATTATCGAGGCATCTCACTACTATCCTGCGCCTATAGAATACTATCTAATATTCTTTTTAGACGTCTCTTACCATTTGCTGAGCGTGAACTCGGTCCCTACCAGAGTGGATTCAGGAAAGGAAGATCATACTCAGACCAGATGTTCTGTGTGCGAACAATTCTTGAAAGAGGCCATGAGTACAAAACCAAAACTCACCATCTTTTCATAGATTTCAAAGCAGCGTATGACAGCATAATACGAGAAGAGCTGTACATTGCCCTCAGAGAATTTAATATACCTGAGAAACTTATACGCTTGATAAAGCTTACCATGAAGGAGGTGAGATGTATGGTGAGAGTAAATGGTGACAGGTCCAAGGAATTTCGTGCAGATAAAGGACTCCGACAAGGGGATGCACTAGCCTGTTTGCTGTTTAATCTAGCACTTGAGAAGGCCGTAAGAGATGCTGGTTTACGCGAAAGAGAAGGAAATATATTTACCAGACTTGTCCAGCTGTTCGCTTACGCAGACGACATAGACATTGTGGGACGCTCTCTACGGTCCCTGACGGACGCCTTTCTGGATCTGATGGGTCCTGCCAGCAGACTTGGACTGAAAGTTAATGAGTCTAAAACAAAATATATGGTAGCAGAAGAAATCCCAATGCTAGGCGAGACAGTCACTATCGGCGTTCATAAGTTTGAGAAGGTCTCAGAGTTCACATACCTGGGATCAGTGGTCACGCAAGATAATAACCCCGATATTGAGATAAGAAGAAAAATAACTGCAGCTAACAAATGCTACTTTGGGTTAGGCAAGCAGCTAACCAGGCGGATACTCTCCAGACAGACCAAGCTCCACCTGTATAAGACATTGGTGCGCCCCGTACTGCTCTATGGATCAGAGTGTTGGGCGACTTCAAAGGCGACCGAGAAGGAACTCCTAATTTTTGAAAGGAAAGTTCTCCGCCGTATTTTTGGAGGAGTGAAAGTTGGAGAGGAGTGGAAGCGGCGCACAAATCAGGACCTCTACAATGCTTTTGGAGAAGGTGATGTGGTCCGGGCTATGAAGTTAAGACGCCTAAGATACGCAGGGCATATTGCCAGAATGGAAAATGGAGAAATGCCCAAAATATTGCTCACTCAGCCGATCCATGGGATAAGAAGAAGAGGAAGACCGAGGTTGAGATGGTCGGATGGTGTGGCAGCGGACGCTCGCATGTTGCTGGGAGTTGGGAGCTGGATGGCATCGGCTCAAGACCGTGATGATTGGAGGAGGCCAAGACCCGTGACCGGGTTGTAGCGCCGTGAAATAATAAAGTACCTTTAATTATGTAGATTCAGAAGGACTGTCCATATCATCTCGTTAGGATTGATGAAAAGGGGTTAAATAAACAAATTTCACAAATTTGATGGTCAAATAAAGTAAAAAACTATTTTAAATGTAATTTGTGGTAATTCGATAATTAGATCAGTAATATATACTTGATATACCTAGGGAGGAAGAGGAAGATTTTGGAAAAATATTATATTATACACAAAGTTGTAAAAAGTAATGGAGAGTTATGAAAAGCCGATAAAACTAAGTTATTTTTGCAGATAGTAATTTTTAAAAGAAATTATTTAATTAAACACATGTTTATATCGAAACAACATATCATTTCATTGACTTGTTTTTATCTCTAAATTTATTAAAATGTTCTTAAAGATTTTACCAACGGTGTTAAGTGATACGTAGTATTGTGTCACTTCACCAGATTGTTTGTATTAATTTTTAATATTAATTTGTTTTTTGCAAATAATGTTGCTACTTATAAATAAATAAATTGTAGGTAATTAACTTGCCTAACTGTTCCATAACGGTTATCGCTCTCGGTATTCATTAAGATACTTTTAAAACCCGTGACATGGAGCCGAGGGTAATTAGCAGCTCCTCCAGAAATACCCTCGCTTTGAGTCTGAGGCTGAATTATCCATCAAAGGGTCGACCGCTCTTCACATGCTTACCATTCAACCTCAGATATCTGTGGGCCCCCTCCTCAAATTAAATAGATTATTAACTTTCACAGAACTCAATTAGAACTTTTGGTTAAACCCGGTTGAATTAACTCTAAAAACCTAAAACTACTCTATTGTAGAGCAAACGGGGACAAAATCCTGCTATTTCATTTTAAAATTGTGAACCATCAGAAGAAAATTGTTCTATTAGATATACACGTTTTCAATAGGCATTAACTTTCGTTGAATTATTGCAGATAAATTTAGAATGAAGGAAAAACAATATATTTCTTACTGATAAAAATTCTTTAATCAATTTAAAAAAATCTTTATAAAACTATTGAAAATAAATTTTATAAGTCTGGTGCGCGGAACATACGACTTTTAATTAACTATAATAAAATTATTTGGTTGATAAAACTATTTTAAACTGTCTTTAATTAAAGAAATAAAGTTGAATTTTTTAAGAATTATATTCAATTCGTGGACCCGCCCCTGCTTGGCACGGGTGCAATTTGAATGATGGCTCATTTATGTTTAAAAAAACTCTTTCTAACCGATTTACTGTTCATCTCTTTAGGATTTTTAGTTAACCTTAACAAAAGTTCAATTGGTTAAGTTTATTTGTTTGTTATTTTAAAGTGAAGCAGAGATATAGGAAAATTAAATTTTCACTTATAAATAAACATCATTGGTATGTATGTATATCCAAACCGTAGAAATAACATACTTTCCTATCCTATTAGGTTTATATCTATTTTATATTTATTTATGTAAATGTCGGACTTACAACAACTTTACCTATATTAACTCGTACGATTTCTTTTATTGCACAAATAAGAAACATTGAATTATGGAGTAGAGTGGTGATACGTACCGTATTGTAGGAGAATGGAAACTAAGTACGTATCTCCACTCTACTCCATATTTCAATATTTCCTATGTCATTTATTTTTTTATATCTTTGTACATTATCTTTAGTCATTATCTACTCTGTATAGCGCTATCATTATTATACCTTAGTCATTGTAATTTAATTAATCGATTTCTTTACACATCTAGTTCTTTTTTATGTTTTAATATTGACACCCTCTAGCTCAATATAGTTTTTCAAATAGTACATTTAATCTTATTATGAATGTATCTCTTTTGTATCTTTTTAGCCCTGATGATGACCCACAATGGGGGTCGAAACGTTGGCAAAAAGTAAATGGTTGAACCACTCAATTGTTTCATTCACTGACCGCCACCCGGACTAATTCCTTCTAGAGATTCTCAAGGGTTAACTAATTATATCCACTAAATTAGAATGTATTTCACTTATAAACCATCAGGAAGCAATGTCCTAAACGATGTTGAAAGTCGTATCAAAATCCGGCTTATGGTTTAGGAGTTGGCGGAAACCGATAGTAATAATGTAACAGGGAGAAGATTTTGGAGTCAATGTTTTATTTATTCGCCGATTTGAACTATTGATTCTAAGTGAATTTTACAGTTTTTTTCGGTTTCGATACTTCATGAATCTGAACGTACTATTTTACTTATCTTCATGAGTTATTATTAAAAGAAAAAAAATCTGGTGCGGGCAACACACGACTTTCACTTACCTCCATTTTTTAAATCAATGAAAGAATTTTCAAATACAGCTAGAGATAAAAATAGTGAAATTATTAAGGAATTAATCAAATTGAATTTATATAGAAACATGTGTTTTATTAAACAATCAATTATATTATTATCTTAAATAATCAGTAAGTTTTATCTTCTTTTCATCACTCTCCATTAACTTTTAAAAGCTTGTGTATGAGATGATATTTTTTCTAAAATCTTTAGCTTTCCAACGGTATATCATACATGTATATTACTGCTCTTATGTTCAAAAACGAAAAATTGCATTAAAAAAATATTTTTTCTGTTTTCTCCTTTAGTTGGGTATCGAGTTTATTCAATTTATATATTTACCTGTCTTTCATCAGCGTTAACAAGATAATCTAGTTATTATTATTGAATCTACAAAATTAAAGGTACTTTAGAAGAAGAAAATTTAAAATATCGGCATTTAAGCCCTGTCAGACCATTTTTATCCAAATAAAACCTACATGATATTAAAGCCCATTAAATTTTACATCGATATAGCGAGTTTGATCAAAATCGTCAGAACCGTTTTTGAGAAAATCGAAAAAAGGTGCAAAATGCATGGTATAAAGTGCCTCTTCTGGTAAGCTCACTTTGATGAAAAAAGTTTTGTCTCGTCTCGGGCGTATAGTTGTCTTAAATATGAAATTTCAGTTTCATAGGACTTACCGTTTCCGCCCGGGAGTTACCACACACACACACACACACCACACACATACACACAGACCTTTTTGCGGGACTTGGTTATTTGGACTCAGGGGACCCTAAAACGTGTATTTCCGTTGAAAACTGGAATTCGAAAATTTTCACGATCGCAATACTTCCCCTTACTATATATAGTAAGTGAAAGTATAAAAATGTTAAGGTTAATTTTTTGGAGCAGCAACTATTTATTTATTTTTAAAAAATATACAAGCTTCTTTTATTACAAAAAGTACTGAAAATCTGTCTTAAAAGGTTTCACTGAAGGGTTGAAAGAGACTTAAAGTGTGTCTCTTGTTCGGATTCTTCAAGTCTTTACAAGAGGATTTTAAAGGGTCTTTTAAGAATTTTAAAGCATCACTAAGCTCAGATTGATTCCGATTTTTCATTTTTTATAGGACTGTTATTAATTAATACGCGTTCTTCAAGTTTTAAATGGTATTGATATGACTATACTAGAGGATCATACCAGGATGTGTGTGTGTTAAAAGCTTTTGGATTAGTAGAATTGGCATCAAGTGACAGATTCAGGAATGTAATGTTTAGAAACATAAATAATGAATAGCCACTTTTGGTTAGTTAACAGCCATTTTAAATAATGAACCTTTCAATAAATATAATTGAGTTTGTATTAAAGCTAAAATATAGAGTCAATTCTTCCATCAAATATAAGGTTTCAGATTTCATTTTATAATACGATTAGGTATTATAATGATCTTTGAAATTATCATAAATATATATATATATATATATATATATATTATATATATATATATATATATATATATCCAAATTAGTAGGTACCACAAAAAGTGTTTTATGTGGTAAGATATTTATTATATGGTAATTTGTTTAGTTTGTAATTGTTGGTAAGTCTAACCCGATAACTAAAAGTTGTGCGATAATGAATGGGATGTTGAAATTTAATAATTAAAACTAGGTAGGTATAGGTCTGGAATGTAGCAACTCTTTCACTAAAATGGACTAACCATTTTACACTTATTTACGATTTTCACACAAATCTGGTCAAACAATTTAGATAAAACCCAGTTTATTGATGTAAAATTTAATAGGCTTTAATATCATGTAGGATTCATTCTGTTCGAAATATTTTGATATGGCTTAAATGCCATATATTTGCATTCTCTTCCCCATAAGTACCTTTCGTTTTATATATTTCATAAAATTAACCATATCATCTGATAAAAATTGCTTTAAAAAAACAGCTAAATATACAAGTCGAACGAATTTGATAACTAACTAAAGGAGAAAAAATAAGAACAATTTTTTTTTTGTTTCTTTATTAAACATAAAACAGTAATATAGATGTATAATATAACGTTGGAAAGCTGGAGATTTTAGAAAAATGTTATCTTATATACAAATTTCTAGGATGGTGATGTAAAATGCCGAAATGGACATAAGAGTTATGTGATTATTGAATATAACAAATTTATATTGTTTAGTCATTACAATTTTGATAGGTTAAGAGGTATGACAATCATGACTCAGGGGTACTCCGTACCTCCACTTGTGGTTAAATAATAATAAATAACCCAATAAATACGTGTATATAAAATAAATAAATATTGTTATATTATTCAATCTAAAATAAATGTTTCCTACGAAATTTTACTTTCACTCAGCTATATTTTTACTTAAACATTAAAAAAAAACTGTGCCACTACAACCCATGGAGGGTCTTGGGTTCAGTACATATAGAGATTCGTACTGTTTCGCGGCCGACGGCAGTGCAATAAGGTGATTAGGCCTTAATCGCGCTCAGCCGCCAGGTTTTTCCCCAATTAATTTGGGTAGCCATTTTAAAGAGGCTGAGTCTGCCCCAGGAGGGTATCCATACCCCGGCTTAATTAACTGAATAAATAATATTCTGCCACAGCCGGGATTCGAACCCAGGACCCGGAACACAGGAGACTAGCTCTCTATCCACTAGACCACGCCGCTCCCAATTAAACCTTACTTATTTGATTTTCTTTAATCCGTTGTAACATCCGAGGTATTGTGAAAGTCGTGTGTTACCCGCAACAGATTTTCTTAAATTCTATAATTGCTTTTAGCTAGGTCGCACCAGATTTATTTTAGAGAGTTTACTGTAGTTGAAATTATCACCATAAAATGTCATAAATAAAAAGATATGCAAATGTGATTTTTTTTTATTGTTATTATTTATTTTTTTTATTGAGTAAAATTACAATCAGTCCTAATTTGGACAGTAGTGGTGAAAGATAACATACATACTACATTCATACAATATTTACACAGCATAAAATTACAATAAAATATATACAATAATGAATCAATAAAATAAAGTCTAGAAATCACTCATGCTAATACACGTCATACATACATCACATTGGGTAGAGAATCTAGCCAGCGCTAGAACTCTAATAGATACATATTTACAAGAGGTCGCGGGGCCACTGTCGTTTCAACCTTCTAGGTGGGTTGTATGGATGAGTGGAGCTGGATAGGGATTGAGCTAGAGGATTAGGATGATGAATGAGGTTCTGGAGGAATTTGGAAAATTTGGATGGCATTAGGTCTGAAATAAATGGAACATCAAGGTCGTGGTGCAAGGTATAGTTGGAGACATAATAAGGACCATTTACTATTGTTCAGAGGGCTTTGGATTGAAAGGTTTGAATGCGATTGATGTTAGAACGTTTAGCTGTCCTCCACATTATAAGTCCGTAGGTCCAGATAGAGTTCAGTATTGTCTTGTAGATTAATAATTTTTTGTCAACTGTAAGTTCAGATTTTCTGTTGAGTAGTCCGTATAACTGTCCGAATCGTCGGTTGAGTTCTTGTCTTTTAAGTCTTATATGTGGGTTTCATGTCAATCATTTGTCTAATAGTAAGCCAAGATACCGGAATATATATGAGGGAGGAATTGGTAATGAGTTAAAACAAACTGGCGGACAGGATTTCACTAAGAGTGACGGTTATGTGTTTACATTTGGCTTCGTTCACCTTTACACGCCAGTTGGAAATGTGAATTAGGGAAATAAATCTGACCCAGCTGTAGGATCATCACGAAAAGGATTCGAACTTTTGGATCTATATTGTGGTAGCGTATGTTGGGTGTCCCATCAAGGACAATTGGTATCCTAGGAATCCTTTATTGGAATATGAAGAATACTGAAAAAACAGCTCCCGGAATTCTCGCTTGCAACTGGTTTTCCTCACCAACAGCCCTAAAACATTAATCTAATATTTCGGAAGAGAAAACTAAGCCCTGGATTATTAAATCCTTCCGGACCATTTAATGAAAATATTACTTTTTAAATTATCCTAAACGATCCTTTCCAGAAACTACAGACATTTATCATAGGCTTTAGTAGTTAAGTTCTAATATGCCTTTATGCATAATGATTTTTAGAAAAGTGAAATATCCTAGTGTGATAAAAACATCGTATGTGTGTATAAACCGTCATAAATTAATTAAAGGGACTGATAAATAATTTTTAATTGAAATATTCAAGTTTAAACATTTCTTGATTGGCGTGTTCACTTAGATGTAATACAAAGATCTGAAAATAAGTATAATGTAGGTGTGCAAAATATTAATAGAAATTTGCTTCATCATAAAAGGTATAAAAAAATATTGGATATAATTAGTTGACCGTTGAGAATTACTATGTAGAAGGAATGATTCCGGGCGGTCGATTAATGAAACAAGTAGGTAGTTTCAAAGATGTATTTTCTGCCAATGTTTCGACCCCCATTGTGGGTCATCATCAGGGCTAAAAAGATACAAAAAAGATACATTTACAAATATTTGTAAGAGATACATTTGTAATTACAATGCATTTTTAAATGTATCTCTGTTATATCTTTTTAGCTCTGATGATGTCCCTCAATGGAGGTCAAAACGTTGGCAGAAAATAAATGTTTGAAACTACCTAATTATTTCATCAATCGCCCGTTACCCGGAAAAATTCCTTCCATTATAAAAAAATAAGAAATAGATTTTGATGGATCTTTGGGTCGATATTGAGGATATAAAGTGCCGTTTCCTTAACGTTTTAAAAAGTTCTTTGTGTTGAATCTGCAACAATAATTCCAACATTGATTTTCAAAAGGTACTATCTATAAAACTTAACAGAAAGCGCAGAAAGCTCTCATTATTATTATACCAATGTATTTGCTCCATTTCACATTAAAATCTATGATAATTTTGTTTCACGTTAAGAACAGAAACGATTTATTATGATTAGGAACGAAATTAAATGTGTAATATGGTACTATTTAAAAATAATTAAATTTGAGGATTCCTTTTTAAAAGGATTTTATTGTTCATTAGATGAAATCGGATAGCGAATTTAAATATAAATAAACGATTAGAATAAGTCAAAATATCAATACGCTTTAGTAAATTTAAGAAATAACGTCTCGTTTATTGATGGATGACATCATGGTAAATCACAACTGACTTAAAAACTGGTAATTCTTCCAAATGTGTATTGTTTAAAGAAAATATCGACAATATACCCACTGCATATCATTATATCTTTTATATTAAGAAGACTAATTTTGGAAAGATAGAACACAAAATATTTTTATTTTTGTCAGGAAATACATGTGTTTCGTCCACCAATCTGTCTCAATGCTAGAGACTTCGATTGGAAAGACTAATTAAAAAAAAATATTCTGCCGGATAGCATTGTGTGACCTAAAGTTATCTTTGAGATATAAAATAAATAAATTAAACAACAGGCAAATAAAAGGTAAACAAAATGAATAAAAACTAAACTAAAGAACATTAAAAACAAAATATTTAATCTGTTTAGAAAAAAAATAAAGTTACAAAATAAAAGGTATTAAGCTATTAAAACTAATAAAAAAAAAAAAAAAACTTACAACTAACACAAATTATATAAAAAAAGAAAATGGTACTTAAGAGTTCAATAATCAAGACGGGATGGTTGCTGTGCGCCAAATACTCGTATAGAGCGAAGCAAAAACAAAAATGTTCCCTAAGGAATTTGAAGAAGGGAGACCGTAGGTACTCCTGCCTGAATGAACGTCCAAAAAAAAAATGAAGGGAAAGATAAGCCGGCGTAAACAAACTAAGTCTCTTTGGGTATAAACACTTCGCCGGCTTCCTTTCTTCGAAATACGATACTTAAAGTTTAACTATGAGATATTTTAGATATTGTACATTATTTAAAAAAAAATAGCTTTATTAAAATGGAATATAATGACAATGTTTAATATAAAACACCAAGTATTTAAATGAAGTAACAAAAAGTAGCGTTATACAAACTAGAACATATAATACATATGTATGTATTAGTACTAAAATATATCTACATTCGGGCCCGAACAACTTCATTACTAAGCCTTTAAGGTGATTGTTCATTTTTTGTTAAGAAACGTGTAGACGATTCTTCTTATTACTATAATCCTTATATTCCGTGTTATTTAGGACTAAATTAGATAAATCGAAATTCTATATGTTTATGGATTCCGGAACATTCTATATGTATATGGATTTTATGGGGAGCCCGTGGGTGAGTGGCTAGCGCGCTAGTCTCCCGCGCCAAAGCTTGTGAATCTGAATCCCAGTCCCGGAGGGACTTTTTCAAGCATTTGAGTAAATAGAGATTCACTCACAGCCTCTCCCCCGGGTATGTGAAACTGGTGGTCACTCACTTATAAAGTGATGACCCTTCTATATAAAATTTCATCGAGAGAAGCGAGTATTTTCACGGCCTACACGGCTTTCGCACCACCATGGTTTGAATAGTCATCTGATTCAACGATCTGAATGTTCAAGTATCCATAATTAATTATAATATCACTACTACTAATTACGACCAGAAATAAAAAAATATATACATTACTTCCTTTAAAAGCGTCAGTTTATAGTTGCAGAGAATGAATTAAACCTACTGACGAAATTGCAATTCGGATACACACGACTTGCCCATCAATATTTGCCTACTCAAACAACTAGAACTAACTACACAGTCAATGCAACTATGACTGTTAAATACTTATCGAGATATCGAGGACAGTTGATGGTTCAATACTATTCAACAACTTTATTAAACGAAAACAACTCTTAAATTTATAAAATACTTAAATATTTATTACAAATTAATAAATGAATATCGATTAAAAGATTCTCGTATATGTCGTTTTTTTTTTATTACTTGGATTTTTCCTTTTGGGAATTTATTATTGTTTTCTAATTATATCTGTGGATGTTTTAATAATATGCCATGAACTTTAAATAAGTAGTGTAATAAAAATCAATAGTAACTTATTACGTCAATTGATTGATACAAAAATAAAAAAAATATGTTCTGATATAACTCATTAGAACGCTAGTTTCTGAGTAAATCATTTGTCTTGATCAATGGTTAAATAGATTGAATAGTGAGCACCTAAACCTTCAGATTGTAATTTACCAATCGCATGGTTACGCAAAAACTTTTTTCTGCAGAGCCAAGAAGTGAAAAAAAAATAATAATAAAAATATAACTGAACATAAGGATGGACTTAATAAAATATGAGTGGATATAATCTCATTTTCCTAATTAATGAAAATGTGTTCCTTGCCTTCTTTATTCCTTACTTAATTTAATTAATTAAATATTTTCCTTTCTCCGAATATGTTTATTGAACCAAAGTTGTTTTCCTTTTTCTTCTTTCAGGTATTGTTATGATTTTTTTTAACTTTTATTTGTGTACATTTTTTAATGAAAATAAATTTCTTATGTATGTGGTGTACATCGTATTCCACCTGTGTACCTTCAGATACACATAGCTCATTATAAATAACTATATTGTTAATTGAAATTGATTGATTTTGAATCCTAATTTTGCATTGTTAGCGGTTGATAAACTAACAAAATATGATTTAAATTTGAGTATCCCTATGACAATATTGTTCCTATTTAGAGGTAGCTTTTGCTTTAAATTATAATGCATATGGGTCAATCTATTTGAAATCGTTCAATTTTCATTAATTGTGCCGCTCAACATTATTGATTTTCATGATTTTTTTTTACCAGTTATTCTCCATTCTTTCCTGAACATAAAACCGTGAAAAAATATTAATAGGCTATGCCATAAGTCACGCAAAAACGATAAGTAGTACGAGACTGAAATTTTATATTTAAAACAACTACTTTATGCATTTTCACCTTTTTACGAATTTCTCAAAAACGGCTCTAACTCGATTTTGATTATACTTGTTATACCGATGTAAACTTTTAATGGGCTTTAATATCATTGTTGCTCCACTCTATGTCTATTTTCCTCTACTATTGATTATATATAATTTTTGTTGTACTTTCCCAACAACCTTGTAGTCTTTTGCTGGAAAATATCTTACACCCATGTAAAATGCTATATTGTATAAACACTAATCCATATTATTACATGTAGTTTTATCATGTATCAACCATTTCATGTTGATATAAAACGGGTAAATATACATAATAATAGATTTTAATAAACAACTGAATGAGAAAAGAGCAAAGATTTTGCTTTAGGCATTCCCCCATTCCCCTACGTAAGACATATACAAAGTTGTATAAGTGATGTAAAACGATAAAAGTTTTAATAAATTGTTTTTTTACAATAATTTCTATGGTTAGATTATTTCTGGGAGAAGTTAGTTCAGGGTGCATTCAAATGAATATACAATTAAGTATAAACTTAATTTGATGGTGCCGACGTTTCGGCCTAAATTATAGGCCTTCTTCAGGGCTATAAAACAAAAGATAACATATCATATCATAACAATATATCATTATCTTAAATAGTCAGTTATTTTTATCTTCTTTTCATCACTCTCTATAAACTTTTAAAAGCCTGAGTATAAGATAATAATTTTTCTAAAATCTTTAGCTTTCCAACGGTATATCATACATGTATATTACTCTTCTTATGTTCAAAACAAAAAATTGCATTTAAAAAATATTTTTTCAGTTTTCTCCTTTAGTGGGGCATCGAATTCATTCAATTTATATATTTACCAGTTTTTTATCAGTGGTAACAATATAATATAATTATTTTTATAGAATCAACAAAATTAAAGATATTTTAGAGAAAGAAAATTTAAAATATCGACATTTAAGCCCTGTCAGACTATTTTTATCCGAATGAAACCTAAATGATATTAAAGCCCATTAAATTTTACATCGATATAGCGAGTTTAATCAAAATCGTCAGAATCGTTTTCGAGAAAATCGAAAAAAGGTGCAAAATGCATGGTATAAAGTGGCTCTTCTGGTAAGTTTATTTTGATGAAAAAGGTTTTGTAACGTCTCGGGCGTATATTTGTCTTAATTATGAAATTTCAGTTTCATAGGACTTACCGTTTCCGCCCGGGAGTTACCACACACACACACACACACACACACTTAATTATTATTACAGCTTAATCAAGATGTTACAAAGATAAAAAAATGGTCCTCCAGGCTGGATGATTATGTTTTATATGTTCAACGTAGTCTTTTTTTTTTTTATTTGTCCACACCATACTTCGGTAACATACTTTACTTTACATTAAATCACATAAAAGTATGTTACCGAAGTATACATCAACCTGAAGGCAATGAAACTAACAACTCTTGGACCAGAGTATTCTTTATCAAACCTAAAGAGCATACCGATTGTAGTTATGCTCTAGCTTTAAGTAATATTTTACCAATCACATTAAAAGCCAAGAGTTCTTGGCAAACGGGAAAGGCTTGTTGATTGAACCGTGTAATCTGAAGTATCATGTAATTTTATAAATATCGCACTAGGATTAAATGAAGTTTCCTTTAATGTTTCCATTTTCCACCCCGTGTTGACTCTTGTAGAGCTAGGTTGATAGCTAACCTTTAGCCCTCTAATCCAAACGCAATCGTCTCCATCGCCCTAGGACAAGCTTTGATAGCCGCGGTCCTCATCTAATTATGAGGGCTCGCCTGGAATAGATAATGATCCCATAAAGAGGAGGTGCCCCAAGGCGGGTGATCAACCTCCTATTAAGTCATTTATTTTAGGGTTGCTGCGCTACCCCGGTAACAGCTGTGTGCTTCATCGTTACGAACCTTGGATATATATATATATTTTTATATATATGGAGTCAGTGAACTCCACCAGTGTAATAAAATATTTTAAACCATTAACAGATACTAAAAATAATACAAAATTTAAACCTTTACCTATCTATCAGGAACTCTAATAGATATATGTTATCTAGGGATCTTATCTAGTATGATATCTAGGAAGACGTTGATTTCCAAAAGTCTACTTTAGGAAGTTTTGCGAAAAACTAAAAAATCTGCCATATTTTTATTATTGGACTTATTTACTTAATTAATGTTTTATTAAAATCTAGAATTGATTTTTTAATGTCTTAAAACTTATTTATTATTATCACTTCTCTGAGTGATTTCAAAAGTAACCATCAAGATTGGAATTTCATATACACTGAAGGGTGTAAAACAAGATATGGGTTTGGCAATACCTTAGTTTTTCGTGACAAACGTTTCATGTTATATGCTATAAAAACTTACAAAGTTTTCAAAGATTCATAATGCTTAGTTGTCAACTATAAAACGTGCGTTTTTATCAATAAATCCTAGAATTGTATGACAAGTGAGGAATTGCTCAGATTCAGAATCTGCTATCACACTACAGATAAATTTTTTTTCACTAAACTGGATGTTAAATGGAGACACTCTAATCATTGGAAATGGGTGGATGTATGATTCATCTTTTGTGGTTGCCAAGCCATATCGGTTTTAAAAGGTAATGAGCAAGCAGATAGTGTTGCTAAAAGAGCTATTACCGAGGTTCAGTTGATCAACACTATCCAAACCAGTGAAGTGATTTCTCTGATAAAAGAAAATGCGTGGCAGACATGACAACATATTTGGACGGCTACGAGAGATAATAAATACGAATACTCGAATAGGAAGAAGTAGTGCTGGCTCGACTGAGAATTTGGCGTACACGCCTTACCCATTAATAATTAATGAGAAAAAGTATCCGCTTCAGTGTACCACATGTGGGGTACAACTTAGTCATTCACATCCTCACTGAATGTTATACCTATGAAAAAGAATGTTATAAAACACCTTTTCTGAAAATAAACACGAAGGATCATTCCAGGTATAGGATCAAACAAGTGTTTTTTAAATTAACGAATAATAAATACTCTAGTTACAAATGGAAATTGTAAGATATGGTGCAAATGATCTTTGTGGTTGAAAAGCCTTAATATGTACAGAGTGTCTCGTAAATTTCTCGTCAGATAATTGATAACAGATAATAAACCTAAGCAGAACAATAAAGTTCATATGACTCATAGTCTGATTCTCAAAGGTTAAGGTGGAAAATAATTTTTTTTTGCTGTTATCGCTGATCTATTAAAAAAAAATCTGGTGCGGGCAACACACGACTTTCACTTACCTCCATTTTTAAAACCAATGAAAGGATTTTCTAATACAGTTAGAGATTAAAATACGTAAAACCATTAAAGGATTAATTAAAATGAATTTATAAACATGTGTTTTATTAAAAAATCGATTATATTATTATCTAAAATAACAGTATATTATACATGTATATTACTGTTGCTATGTTCAAAATAAAAAAATTGCTTTAAAAAAATATTTTTTTCAGTTTTCTCCTTAAGTTAGATATCAAATTCGTTCAACTTACATATTTATGTGTTTTTCATTAGTGGTAACAAGATAATAAATTTATTTTTATAAAATCTACATATTTAAAGGTACTTTACAGGAAAAAAAATGTAAAATATCGGCATTTATGTCCTGTCAGACCATTTTAATCAGAATGAAAACTACATGATATTAAAGCCCATTAAATTTTACATCGATATAGCGAGTTTAATTAAAATCGTCGGAGCCATTTTTGAGAAAATCGAAAATGGTGCAAAATGCGTGGTATAAAGTGGATCTTCTGGTAAGCTCATTTTGATGAAAAAGGTTTTGTAACGTCTCGGGCGTATATTTGTCTTAAATATGAAATTTCAGTTTCATAGGACTTACCGCCCGAGGGTTACCCCCTCCCCCCCCACACACAGACCTTTTTGCGGGACTTCCGTTGAAAACTGAAATTCAAAAATTTTCACGATCGTAATACTTCCCCTTACTATATATAGCAAGTGAAAGTAAAAAAAAAAAAATATAAAACCTATTTGTTATGCACACATAGAAGAGGTAAGTGGTTCCAAATTAAAGAAGAGAAAATTTTCCTGAAACTTTAGAAGTCAAAGTCTTAAAATAAGAAAGTATGTGTATTTTCAACTTCATGCAGAAAATATTCGGAAATTTTAATGGGCCTTCACTCTTCTATCGTTGGATTTTAGATTTTCTGGATCACAGAAAAACTTTTTTTATTTAATCAGCTCTGTTATGTTATACTAATTTTTATTTTATTTTATTTTTTACTGATCATTTATTTATTACTTTATTTATTCAGACTATTATTTTATTTTTTATACATAAAGTGCTAAAACCATAATATTGTAATTCATAGCCAAGCTAGGCTCTATTTTTATGGGGAAGTGCTAAAAACAAATAAAATTTCTATTGTAAAGTGAGAATGGTTGAATGTGTGTAGTATATGGGAAAGAAGTTAGTTGAGGGTGCAGTCAAAATAACACACAATTAAGTATAAACTTAATTTATTGGTGACGACGTTCTATTACCTAATTATTAACTCTTTTTTCTCATACTTTCAATTTTTTTTTGTTTTTTTAACTTTATAATGTTTCACATTTTTCATACTGTAAATTTTTTTTACATTGTAATTTTTAATTTTCTATTATCTAATTATTCACTTTTTATTAAATTTCTTTTGCCCTTTTGTTTCTAATTATTACTAAATTTGTCAATTGTCATAACTACTATTTCAGTTTGTTTTTAATTATCAGTATAATGCCTTTTACTTATACTCTTTATATTTATATATTCTAACACTGGTTGTTATATTTTGTTGTTTATAGCCCTGAAGGACTATAATTTAGGCCGAAACGTCGGTACCAATAAATTAAGTTTATACTTAATTGTGAGATAACTTTAATGCACCCTCAACTAACTTCTTCCATAAAATTTCTTTTCTATTCTGTTCTATGTTATAATATTTTTTACAAGTTTTTTTTTTAATAGCTGAAATTTCATTTGTACTAAACCAAATGTAATTCAAGGCCCAATTATATTTTTCATAAAACTTTTATTTGTATTTCGGGTCACACTTATGTTAGTTCACAGGCATGCCGCTCAAGACAATGTTCTATCTTCACCATTTTAGGGTTTATAGAACATAAAATCCTTAGACAAAGCCAAAAACAATGAAAATAATCTTAAATTATAATGGTTAATAGCTTGCATCAACAACAACATATCATTTTTAGAATAATTTGTAAAATATTTTTGTTCATGTTACTCTGGGAACAGATGACCTAACATCCCATAACGACAACTCAATGATTCAATTTTCTACTTCTCAGAAGATAAAAATTGCCGAGGGGGCTATATGAGGTCGGATAGCCATCGGGGGCAATTATAGTGGAATTTGAGGCTAACGGCCTCGCTGTAATGAATCCAAGTCACAACTGTTCAACAAACTTAATAAAATTTGGGGCCAGGTATTCCATTAGGGAATTCCCTAACTCAGCCTACTCTAGTATGGGGAAGTTTTCCCGTTACTAATAATAATTTTACAGTTGTTACAGTTGTTTTACAGCTACGGTTTTTGAAATGTTTTAAATTCGTCATATACCTAACAGATATTTATAGGTCATAATTTATACAAAGGACTGTGGTCTCTGAAAAAAATTTGTATATAAAAACTTAAATTATGATTATAGGACGCAATATTTGTTTGATACCAAATTATGTTTAATGGGGTGAAGTGGTTATCTAAAGTTTGATGTGAATTAGTATACCTGAACTACAATAGATTTTGGTTAAATAACAATGAGGTATGCTTGCTTTTTATAATAATAATAATACACTTAGCGAACCCGAAGGTTCGATGCTGAATCCACCAAATTCCCATCCTCCCATCTACGCTTCGGTATACCTTTCGGACGCCTGCCAGTCGGATCAGCAAATACCAACTTTCTTGGAATCCGCTCGTCATCGAGCCCAACAACTTTACTCGCCCATTTGAGTCTCCGCGATGCAATCAGCTCAATTATATTCACAGGATACAAGTTCCGCAATTCCGCGTTGTGCAACCTTCTAAACTTCCCAGTGGCCTTATCTCTCTTCGGACCAAATATTTTACGCAGTACCTTATTTTCGAAAACCTTAAGCTGTTGTTCATCCTTCAAAGTAAGCTGCCACATTTCACATCCGTAAATAAATCCGTAAAGCTTGCTTTTTAATAGGAGGAAGCTAAAAAATACGTTTCATTTTCTCGCTACATGCCCCATTTTGAATGAAATAAGAATAAGGTGCTAGGGATAGACTTGTTTAAACATCGACGAAGTAATAAACTGTCTTAACGGCCAAAACTGGATGGCTGTATATAATTATTGTAAACTAGCATGGCCTTATAGATAAAAACTTATAAAAAAAATTAATTATATTTAAAACTTGTTTTATATATATTAGTACTTGTTTATTGTTATTGCTTTTTTTCTTTTGAGCAAAAAAAGCTGTTCGTAGAATCAGTGAGTGAGATTTGTTTTACTTATATTGTTAATGTTATATAATTTGTAAAATTTAATATGTCGGCTGCGGACTAGACGTTCTAAAATACCATAGTTCTATTAATGTTTTTTTATCAATTGTAGAATTGTTATATTTTTGTTTTAATATACTGAAAAATATTATAAAACAGTTATCTATATATCTGTCTAAATTCGCCATATTTAAAAAATAAAACGATTATTGGTATTTTTGGTACCCTTACCAAGGAATGATTGCTCTTTATTTAAGTTCAAAACGAATGATTATTTGTGTTCAATTTAAATATTTTTCCGCTAAAATATTTCATACCACATTATTACCGTTATTAAATCAGTTTTACTGTCTTTAAAAAGAGCTTTGATCTGCTCCCTAAATTTGCGATCAAATCAGATCATGACAAATAAGCTCCAAAAAATCCGTTCGTCCTTCGTGGCTTTTCTGCGAAACTACTTCTGATATACAATATAATTAATTATTTGGATATAACATTTAAATTAAAGAAACATCTTTTACCGTTATAAATAATGTTACTATGGTGTGAATGACGTATCTTTCTGTTCTTTATTGAAACAGAATATAATATATAGTAAAATAATAATAATAATAATAATAATAGGCTTACCGAACCCGAAGGTTCGATGCCGATACCACCATACTTCGCCTGCATAGACTCGTCCAATGTTCACCGGTCAAGCCCAAGCCCCCGAGATCAGCCTTAATGCAATCCTCCCATCGACGCTTCGGCCTACCTTTCGGACGCCTACCAGTAGGTTCAGCGAATACCAACTTTCTCGGAATCCGTTCCTCACTAAGCCCAACAACTTTACGCGCCCATTTGAGTCTCCGCGATGCTATCAACTCAATTATATTCACAGGGTACAAACTCCGCAATTCCGCGTTATGCAACCTTCTAAACTCCCCAGTGGCCTCATCTCTCTTTGGACCAAATATTTTACGCAATACCTTATTTTCGAAAACCTTAAGCCGCTGTTCATCCTTTAAAGTAAGCGGCCACGTTTCATATCCGTAAAGAACCGTTGGAAGAATAATAGTTTTATAAATTCTAATCTTTAAGTTTTTAGATAGAAGCCGCGAACTAAGTAACTTAGCAACTGAATAATAACACGCATTTCCCACCTTTAACCGGGACTTTATTTCTTCCTGTATTTCATTTTTTCTAGTTATAATTGAACCTAAATACTTGAATTTCTCTACGTGTTCCAAAGTATGACCTGATACATCAATATCACCAAGATCGACACCGTTTCTGCTACTGATCATATACTTCGTCTTATCGGTATTTAATTCGAGTCCTATTTCTTTACCGGTTTTTATTAACACAAAAATAATAATAAACTAGCAAAATTAAAAAAGATTAACTAATTTATCTGCAAAGATTTATTCTATGTAAGTAGGTTTTATTTTATACTATTAGATCCTACATTTGAACATGAAAACGTTGTTCATGAAAAGTAGTTTTTGAAACATTCTTTTCTGTGTTCATTTGCACTTTAATCATTATCAACCCGATCATCATCATTATCAAAACAAGCTCTATCTTATTCACAATGAACGTTAACAACTATTTCAGTTTGAGTTTATCGTGTTTTCTGAGAAAAACGTTTATGAATGACAAAACTCTGCATTTTACCGCACCTATTTCAATATAATTCAATCCCGGTTTTCTCATTTCATTCCTTGAATTTGTTTATACAGATCATTTTTCTAGGAAATGCTTCTTTGGGCAAGTCGTACATTTACATATTATTCTCCGTAAATTTTTTTTTTAGTTTCGTTCTCATTTTTCCATTCGATATTTATTTAATATTTCTGGATAGTGTTTCAATTTTACAATAGAGTTCTGTTATTTTGTCCAGAATGATTGCTAGAAGGGGTGGGATCCTGTTACTATTTTTTTTTTTTTTTTTTTCATTTTTCTTCTTCAACTTACTGATGCTAGATATATTTAAAGTAATTTAAATAATATTAAGTATTAAATGAACACTAAATATTTATTCTTATAGTTAGATGCTTCCTTAACCACACGCCCTCACTGTTCACTGTTTTTCTGCTCACTTATGATCTGAAATACTAAAGGAACAATTAGCATACAGGAAAAAAATATTCGGTGACATATTCATCTGTGATATTTAAAAAAAAAAATAAAATAAAAAAAGTACAAAATATTGAGAACTATAACCTTTTTAACCATTTTAGTTGGGTTGCCTGTAGCATGGTGGTTGGCATAACAGCCTCCTATGCCCAAGGGTCCCGGGTTCAAACCCGCAGGTGGCCCTAGGATTTTTTTAACGGGAGTAGAAAATCCTTAGTTATGCCGTCCTTCGAAGGGGATGTAAAAATGTGGTCCCAAGCCTGTGCGATGTCAGGTACTCGTTTAAGATCCCTATCCTAATTAAACCTGGATAGACAAAATTTAGGATTCCCACTGTAGCATCTTCCGATTAGCCATATCAGCATAAAGAGACATTAAATAAATAAACAAACAAACAACTATTTTAGTCATCTTATTGTCCAAGCTACAGCTTGCTTGCCAAATTTGAGTTCTAAAAGTTATTGATTATTAATTATTTAAGATAGTTTTCAAAATAATTTCATTTATAGTAACACATGTTTTTAAATTAAAATATTTCTAATAATAATGTATGGTAAAAGGGAATAATACTGAATACTTTGTGTGACTTTTTTGTTTAAAATTGTTGTTTTCTCTTTTGTTTACCAATTGAAAAATAAAAAAATGTTACAGATGAATATGGCGCTGTGACGCCGAAAACTTCAAAATATCTGAATAAAGAGATATATTAGAAAGGACTGTTATTGTTTAATTCACCTTACTTAAAGTATTAAACAGCAGTCTAATTATTGCAAAAATATTATTAAGCATCAACAAACATTTCGGTCTACCAAAAAAAAAAAATAATAAATTTATAATATTTTTACAAAAATATAAATAAATACAAAGTTTGATATTAAGAGTGAGAGATATATTTCTGTTTTCCTAAAGGTGACAGTTAAGCAATGAACATAGTTTTATGTGATATATATTTGTCTATTCTTCACCGGTGTTGACATGGCGGTCTTGGTGTCTTCAACTGTCAACAGCAATGTGTCTTTCTTCCTCAACATACATTTATTCACATCACTATCCTTTTACTAAAAGGAGTGTGTTTGTGTGTATATATATATATATATATATATATATATATATATATATATATATATATATATATAATAATAAAAATAATAATAACACATGTTTTATTTGTTATAAACTTTCACAGAAACTCTTATACAGGTTACGTGTATGGTTATACTGTGTTAGAAAATTTATTAGGACAATATTTATTATAAAAAGAAATAATATTGAATAAATAACGTATTTGATTTTATTTTCAGGGAAGAGATTGACAACATAACAGCTCAGATAAAAAAGGAATGTTTTGCTGTTGTTGAAAACTTTACAGGTACAATAATTTATTTATGATTATTATTATTCATAGTAATTTATTATATTTATGTTTTGCAATTTTTTGCTGTTGTCAAAAACTAAACAAATACAAGAAACTATTATTTTTATTATTTTAATGTTTGTATTTTTTTATAACATAATACATGTTATAATTTGTTTCCAATTTGTTTTGGTAAAAGCTAAAATTTTCTTTTTATTTGATTTCTGTTGAATTCGAAAAATATCATTTGAACGACAAAGGAAAGTTTTAAGTTCTTTAAATTAAAAAATAATTAAACGTCCCGAAACGTCGACTAATATAAAACACTGATAAAAAGCTTGTGAAATAAAGTGATTGGGTGAGGAAAGGAAGGCAGTGTGTGCTTTTTTAAAAAATAATTTATATAAGAAGTTTGGTTATACATTTTGAATTTGATAGTGTATTCAAAATTATTTCTAAGTATCGCAAAACGTTGTTTGTTCAAGAGGCGAGTAAGTGTGTGTTTGTAAATTTGAATAATAATACTACAAATATACGGAACTCAAATTACGTATGTTTTGTACACCAAATGTTATAGTATTTTTTTCCCTCCGGTTAATCGTATCCTAATGAAAATTGTCCTATTGGGCTTAAATGACGAATTTTTTAAAAATGTTTCTATAAACTGCCTCTAACTTTGTTTATTGAAAAGACTTCACCATATCGCACTGTTTTAAGCTAGGACAAAGATTCAAAAAGAAACTATGAAAGAATTTAATAATTTACTTTAGGACAAAAAAGGAGAATATTTTCCCCTGCTGAAAACTAATTTTCTGAAACTCTTAAGGTTCTAAAAAAAATATTATCTTATTTATGAGTAGGGCAAAGATCGCTTCGGATCTGGTAACTTAAATAAAACATTGGATGTTCTCTAAATGGGTTGTTTCTCACAAGCCTTTATCAAACACATTTTCGTGTTTGTTCAATTTATCTTATATTATTACAGTTGTAAATTTTATGTAAGAAATCAGAAATGTAGTGTGGTGAAAAAAAGTGTTACGTTTAAGTAATTTTTGTTGCTAATATTTAATATAATATATTAATATATTTAATATATTTGTTGCTTCATAATTAATATAATGTGTTATGAACTAAATATTTTTGTCGAAACTTAATAGACTTTTCATGAAAAGTTGTATGTTGAATACTTCGCTGGTTCTACAAAACTTATTTCAATCCAAAGTATGGTGGTAAGTTTGCTGCGCGACCCAACTGCTATACAAGCCTTAGGCATTATTTTTAAAGTTACCTAAGTCCATTTATACTTAAATTGAGATATTATTTGTTTAACGAAATTCATTAAATGTACTGATTATTCAAATAATGCAATTTTTTTTTTCGATATAAAAAAGTTTTTTATTGAGTAATATTAAAATCTGTCCTAATTAGAACATTTTTAATTGTGATCAAGTAAAACATTCACACAATATATACAAAACAATAACTTTATAAAATAATAATACAATATACATATAAACAATAAAGAATCAATAAGAATATATACAAAAGTCACTCATACCTGTCTACAATCGTTAAGTGGAGAATTCTAGCCTATATTCCGATATACATGTTTACATACAAAAGATCTCGAGGCTACTGTCGTTTCAACCTTCTAATTTCTAATGCGATGTAAGGGTGTGTGGAGCTGGATAGGGATTGAGCTAGAGGATTGGGGTGATGGATAAGGTTCTGGTGGAATTGGAGAATTTTGATGGAATGAGGTCTTAAATAAATGGAATATTTAGGTCGTGGTGTAAGGTATAGTTGGTGACATAATAAGGAGCATTTCCTATTGTTCGGAGGACTTTGGATTGAAAGGATTCAATGCGTTTCATGTTAGAAAATTTGGCTGTCCCCCACAGTTCAAGTCCGTAATGCAATTAATTAATAAAAAATTTCCTCAACACTGCCCTAAATATCCCTAACTAATAAGATCAAATCTATTTAGCCCAATTAAAAAAAAAAAGGCTCTATATATATATATATACTTTTTTTTTTTTGTTTAATAACTATTCATTAGTATTTATTTTCTTTATCGGTTCATTCCTATAGTCCTTTAACGTGTTATTTTTTTTTAATGGAATTTCGTCCTACCTATACTATCCTTGCAGTTATAAGACTCTTAGCTCATTATAATACTGTAAACCGGATTCTTCAAGTTCTGCCGTTATTATACAAAATAAGAAACGAACTGGTTTCTGCTTTTGTCAATAATGCAAGCCTTAGATCTGCTGAGGTTCTTTGAAGACGACCAGACCATCTTATGAACTCGAGATAAAACACTTCCAAGCCATACCGAGAGTAAACTTCATTAGGAGCCTACTCAATCCGAGGTTGGAATTGTAGATTAGAAGAAGGGGTAGCTTTGATCCGCCTTCTCTTAGCACTTAGCAGCTATTGCTAATCAACACCTTAGCAGTAGGAGGTGCTTTTTGTTTTTTTAAGTTGAGTTGGAATTTAGTTAAAGGAATTGTTATTTTTGAGATTCCCTTTTCAAGAAATGGTGTATGGATCTACCACCTGGAGCTGGAGAGGACACCAAAGGAGGTTGTTAATGCGGTAAGCGTACAGGTACTAGAGGTCACCTGTGTTGTAGTGGCTAGCTAAATAACCTTTGATGCCCAAGGTTACGGGTTCAAACCCTCAAGATAGCCCTAGGCTTGTTAAAGGGTGTTTTATTAGTATTTCCGTTCTTGGAGATATTACTAATTAAACTTTAAGAGTGGTAACTCCGGTTTTAGTGGTTTGGACTGTAAATTATTTAAGGGATAAGTAGAAATTATTTTATTGACTATTGTCATTTTTAATGAATTATATAATTACAATTCCTATTACATACTGTAAAGTTTTTTAGGTTTACTTCCTTCTCCCTGCCCCTCTCCTTTGTTATGGTAGCACTGTTGTTTACTGTTACTGCATTATTTCTTCACTTTCACTAACAACAAAAAAACTGTCTCCGAGTTAACTGTTTTATGGCATAGATAAAGCACTCTTGACTCCTACCTGTAGAGATACTTGTTAATTCCAGTTTAATTTGGTTCCTTTGTTCTACCAGAGATGGCAACCCTGAGGTCATCGGTACTTCACTGGACAAAGGGCGTAAAAAATCCTTGTTTAAGCCATCCTTCGGAGGGAAAGTAAAATAGAGTTTCCGAACCTGTAAGATATCAGGTAGTCGTTAAATAAATACCCCTATCCTAATTGTATAGGAAAATTTTAGGACTCCCACTGTAGCATCGTCCGGTTAAAGTTAAATGATAAGAAACGCACATGTACAAAATATTTAATTAATTTCAATCTTTACGTAAATATCGTTTTAAAGTGTTTGAGGTACCTTATTTTTAAACGCTAGCGATTCTTTTCCAAATATATTTATTTTATTTCGAGTTAGTGATAAAGTTGGGCTTAATATCATTTCCAGATACTTGTAGCTGTTTACGATTTCTATTGAATGATTATTCTATTTCCATTTTAGCAGCTTACCTCCCTTTCTAAATATGATAGTTTTAAATGTTTTTAGGTTAATTTCCAAGTTTCATATTTTACATAATTTTTCAAAATTTGTATTAATTTCTTTTAAGACCTATAAGCTAGTAATTTAATCAATATTCCACCACCCAGATAATTTCCTACTCATTAACTTTTTATTTTTTTTTATTTATTTTTTTTTTCTATTCGTATATATTACAACTTGTCATAATAGACAATAATAATAGTGCCATAGAATCTCATTCATACATGTATTCATAACGAATTTCCTACCAAGGGTGTGCTTCTGTATAACATAAAGCGCTCTTATTACATTTACAATTTTTGATGGAACTCCTATTTTATCGAGTTTATAAAAAAAAAAACCTACATGATATTAAAGCCCATTAATTTTTACATCGATATAGCGAGTTTAATCAAAATCGTCGGAACCGTTTTCGAGAAAATTGAAAAAAGGTGCAAAATGCATGGTATAAAGTGCCTCTTTGGTAGGCTCATTTTGATGAAAAAAGTTTTGTCACGTCTCGGGCGTATAGTTGTCTTAAATATGAAATTTCAGTTTCATAGGACTTACCGTTTCCGCCCGGGAGTTACCACACACACACAGACACACACACACACACACACACACACACACACAGACCTTTTTGCGGGACTTGGTTATTTGGACTCAGGGGACCCTAAAAAGTGTATTTCCGTTGAAAACTGGAATTCGAAAATTTTCACGATCGCAATACTTCCCCTTACTATATATAGTAAGTGAAAGTAAAAAAGTGGATATCTGCTACATTATCAATCGCCGTCGTAAAATCAATAAAACAATATAAATAATTTTCCTTTTTTTTATTTAAATTCGAAGTAACTACATTGATGAGATTTAATATCTTATCAATAGTTGAGTATTTTTTTTATTATTATTTATATTTAGTTCAGCTCTATAAAAAACCACCAATATTTCAACTCTTTTATTTATTGATATTAACTCATGTATTACAGAAGCCCGAATCCGTATTGAAAATAGTTGTACATAGAGAAATGCCGAAGTAAGCTTAATTGCAGTTTTCTAGGTTCAACAGGGACTCAAATATTTTTTTCCTAACTTAGAAACTCTAAGCATTGATCCAATTTTAATCATAATACTGAGAAAGTACTGGTGAAGATTGTAAAGGGTGAAGCGCTGTGACAAGTCTATTCAGATTTTATAGAATACCATAATACCCAAGTACGATCTATAATTTAAAAAGAAATGAGCTAATTAGATTTTGAAATGAATATAGTAGAATATATCTTTATTTGAAAAATACTAATGTCATATACAAATAAATCTCAATTCAATAATAATAATTCAAAGTATGATAATGATGCAAGTACTTTACCCAAAACAATAGAGAAGCAAAAAAAAACAAAAAACATTATGGATAGTCAGTATGGCTTGATTGTTGTAGTTATTATCGGGATAATTTGTGCTGAATAGACGGAGGAGGTCTATGTTCATTAAATGTTGAACAGTGAAGAAGGATGTGATGAAAACTATTTGAAATATAATGTTTGCATGACAGACAGATTTATTCGGATTTGAATTTCATTGTTTTGATATTAGTATATATGATATGGGTTGGCAACTCTGAATTGACTGACTCTCCTTAATTTCTTTTTATGGACTTTAAATGTTGAGTATGGATCGGAAGTATTGTAATTGCACAATGTTCTATATAAAGAATAATTATTTGAATTTACTGTCCTGTTTATACCTTAGAAGCCTGTATGCGTTAGGCTATGTTTTGACTGGCTGCTTTTCTAAGGCATCGGTAGCTTCAAAAACTAGATTAATTGATATATTTAATGTACTTAAGGAGTGATATTACTTAAACCATTGGATTTCTTTTCCAAAGGTATCGTGTTTTCAAATCTAATTAAGTGGTATGCAGAGGGAGATTGAACTAACCAGATTTCAATTAGAGGAATTATTATTAAAGATAACTAATTAAAGATAACTTAAACTCTATTTATGTAATGTCTAGGACTATGATTGAGAATACTGAGGAAATCGTTACTACTAGCTTCGCCATACAATATTACAAAAAGTTACCTCAGGACACTTTAGTCGGCCAGCGAAGATGTAATTTGTCTCAGGCGTCCCCTCTCGTCCCGAGCATCTCTCCGCCTCTCGACAGAGTTTTTCTGCTTCTCGATTTTCATCCCCTCTTATTTTATTTTTTTTAACGTACTATTTTTTGGAAACTGCCTGTCTCCTATTGGTTATGACAAAGGGAGGTGGGGCTGGTATGGGCGGTATAGCCATTGTCGAGAATACTTTTAAGAAATATTCCTAACCACTTAAAGACGGCGTTGTAAGCCTTAGTGGTATTATTTTTATGTTTTTACCACCCTTATCTTATATACAATTTTTGTAAAATAGCATGATCTTATAGGCATATACTTATTAAAGAATTGAATTATAATCTTAAAAAACTTTCTAATGTGTAATATTAATTGTTTATTGTTATTTTTCTTTACTGTTGTTTTATTTATAAGTTAATATGGTTAAGAGTTGAATAAAATTAGTAGAGTGACCTTTGTTTGACTATTATATAATTTGTAAAATTTTACAGATCTGCTCCGGACTGACGGTCTAAAAGACAATAAATAGTTCTACAAATGTTTTATATATATATTGTAGTATTTGTTTTGTTGTTATAATATGCTTAAAGAAATAAAAGCCAGTTATCTATCTATCAATCTATCTATCTAATACTCTTATCGGCAGACGCTGGGGTCAAGGAAGTTCCTGGGGAATCGGGTAGGGGACAAACCGATGGTAAATCCTAGGGGTTAGGAAACGCCTTTTGTACTTTTACCGCTATATCTTATTAATATTTATTTGATTAATATTAAAATAATCTAATAATGAATTACCTCCAATCAGTATCTTCAATACATAACAGTTATGAGCAGAAAGCTTCTCTGCTGTGCCATTAAGCTCAGCTATTGCTCTAACTTGAAATTCCAGTCTAACTTGGAACTTCCAATTCCAATCTATGCCTAGTGTTTCTTTGCCTAAAGTTCGGAAATAGATTTGTCAGCTTTTAACTTCAAGAATATTAAGAAAATGTAATGTTTCTGATAAAGAAATGTTTCTGCATTAAATTATATTAAAATATTATACTCTTCTTAAATCTTATTTTAATATTAATAAGATGATGTTCCAAATTTGTTGAAATCTACAAAATTAAAGGTACTTTAAAAGAAGAAAATTTAAAATATCGGTATTCATGCCCTGTCTGACTATTTCAATCAGAATGAAACCTACATCATATTAATTAAAGCCCATCAAATTTTTCATTGATATATAGAGTTTAATAAAAATCGTTAGAGCTGTTTTTGAGAAAATCGTAAAAAGGTGTAAAATTCATGGTATAAAGTAGATCTTTCGGTCAGCTGATTTTGATAAAAAAGTTTCTGTAACATCTCGGGCGTATAATTGTCTTAAATATGAATTTCAGTTTCATAGGACTTTTCGTTTTCGGCCAGGAGTTAACACCTTTTTGCGGGACTTAGTTATTTGGACTCAGGGAACCCTAAAACGTGTATCTCCGTCGATAACTGGAATTCCAAACTTTTCACGAACGCAATACTTTCTCTTACTATATATTGCATATATAGGAAAGTGAAAATAAAAATAATATTTTGAAATAAATCATATTAAAATAAAGAGTCAAAGTTGTGATGTGCCAAGACCAGGAAAAAATATTTTCAGTCGATAAAAATTCTTTAATGATATCTTCTTAAAATATGGTTCTTAAATTTTAAAATCATCCTCTACATTGGAGCGCGGAATGTACTGTACAAGTGCCTTTCTTGACGTGGAACAGGCTTTTGATCGAGTTTGGCACCCAGGACTGCTCTACAAACTCCGCAAATTCCTCTCCCCGACATATTTCCTGATAATCCGTTCCTACCTTACAGATAGAACCTTTAAAGTTAATCATAATCTCTCCTCCTCCTCAGTATTCACCCTGTCAGCCGGTGTACCTCAAGGTAGTATCCTAGGTCCAATCCTCTACACGGTGTATACAGCTGACATTTCTATCTATCCAAGCACTGTCCTCTCTACTTACGCTGATGACACTTACGTGCTATCCGTGAGTAATGATCCTATTGTTGCCTCCCAATTCCTACAGAACCATGTATCCGCCATTGCAGAATGGTGTCACAATTGGAGAATCAAAATAAATCCTAATAAATCCCACCAAATCACCTTCACTCTACGACGTACACCTATGCCTTCCTGTCCAGTTGTTTCCTTTAATCATACCCCACTCATCACTGTAGAATAAATACGATATCTTGGACTTCATCTTGACAAACGTCTGACATGGAATCCTCATACAAGACTTAAACGACAAGAAATTACTCGTAGATATCGACTATTAAAACACTTACTTCACAAACGATCAAAACTCCCTCTATACTTCAAAAAACTCATTTACACAACCATTATTAGACCTATCTGGACTAATGGCATAGAGCTATGGGGCTCCACTTAACCATCGAATTCCTCCCGCATCTAATCCTTGCAATCCAAAATCCTTCGACAAATTCTAGACGGCCCGTACTTTGTTACCAACAAACTCATCCATAGAGACCTGAATATCCCACTCGTTGCAGAAATTGCCCAAAAAAGATACTCCTCCTTTCATTCCAAATCACCCGCCCATACAATCCGCTTGTCCGTATCCTCTCATCAGCACCTATTCCCGATAATCCTCCGAGGCGTCTGAAAAGCCGGTTGCCTCGAGACCTGCTTACCAAATAAACTCTGATGTGCTACCACTGGGTAGATTATTCTCAAGACTTTTTCAAGCCAATGTTCTGTAAATAGCTCATTTACTTGTGGTACAGTGTACAGTTGTAAATATCAATAAAAGAATTAAAAAAAAAAAAAAAATTAAAATCAAAAACAGATTCAGTGCATTAGAGTTTTAGAAAAAGATTAATTACATTGGGCCACTTATTGTAGTTAAAATTATACATCAGTACATATAAAATACTACTTTTTATAATTCATATGACATAACTTAAGAATATCAAAAATATATCGTGCAGTAGCTAAATTTTAATTGAATAAATTTATTCTTGTTAATCCAATGTTAAATTGTTAGTTTGGTAAGTCAGAGGACACTGTTATTTCCTACTAAGCCTTGTTTGAAGTTAATTTGCTTGATTAAACTTGCCTCCCGTGTAAAGTTCAATTGCTAGCGTTTGAGGTCGACCAGCACATGCCATTGTTATCACTCGAATTATTCTAAACAAACAACTAACATTAAAACTTATTCATCTGGATAGAATCTTCGTAATAAATATGCAACTCTAACTATCGAAATAGAAAATATTGGGTTGTAAAATAAGTTCTTAGCGTTTTTTACTGTTAATTTCAATAAAAATGTAAGTGTTTTTGATATGATTTGATTATTTGATCAAATATTAAATATATTTTTATCAATTATGCTTGAATTGGGTCATACCCGCCAAATCACCTTTACCCTTCGTCGTAAACCTATGACATCCTGCCCAACAGTATCCTTCAATAACACTCCTTTTGTCCCGGTTGAACAGATCCGATACCTAGGACTGCACCTGGACAAAAGTCTTACTTGGAACCCTCATACAAGACTGAAAAGACAAGAAACTGCCCGACGTTTTCGACTACTTCAACACTTACTAGACAAACGCTCTAACCTTCCACTTAAGTACAAAAGGCTCATCTATATGACTATCATCAGACCGATATGGACTTACGGAGTAGAAATTTGGGGCTCTACTAAACCATCAAAATCTTCCCGTCTCCAATCCTTGCAATCAAAAATCCTTCGAAAAATTCTCAACGCTCCTTATTTTGTCACAAATAAACTCATCGATAAAGACCTTAACGTTCCCTATGTTGCCGACTTGGCGCGAACCAGGTACCACTCCTTTCATGGCATACTCCATTCCCACTCTAATCCACTTGTTTCAATCCTTGCTTCCTCTACAATCCCTGATAATCCTCCGAGGCGTCTGAAAAGAAGATGGCCACGAGACCTTCTAGTTTAACATAGTCTTTGGGGAGCTGCCAATGGGTAGTATCCCCACATGTGAATCCATGACATTTTTATCTTGTATCTCATTTACTAGATGTTGTAACAAGTTTTAATTTTCCTGCTCGGTTTCGTCCGCCCGGTGTTTTAAACTTGAGCCTACATATGGAAAGTACAGTGTCGCCGCCTAGGGAGTACCGTGGAGGTACCGGAATTCCGCGATCTTAGGCCATTCGGGTAGAAAGTCTCGTAACGTATCCATGTATGGAAGTACCGAGTTAGCAGGAAGCAGTATAAGGATATTTTTATTTAATTTTCTTCCGTCATATATATATTTAAAAAGATACCCAGCGTTGGTGTTACGAAGAATATGTTTTGCCGTATGCTTGTATGCCACAAAGGAAATAAAGTAGAAGATCGTTAATAATTTTATTTTCTAAGAACCTGGACCTTAACCGTTAACCATGTCACAAATCTATGGCGCCCAAACAGGGACAAGGACATTTTTTAAGTTAAGTGCTGACTTTAATGGTTATTTTTTTTTTTTTGTTAAAAGGAAATGAATAATACATTGGAAGAATTAAGTGACACTATTTGCATTGCAGTAATTCGCAAGCATGGTATTAGGTATAGTCAATTGCATCAACAAAGTTAAGACTTTTATGATTATCGTATCGAAGGAAAACATTTTATTTTTTTATTATTTTAAAAATTGTAATATATTCCGTAAAACTTTATTGTATCGACAAAATATTTCTATATTGTTCTAATTAAGAAGAAAACATTTTATTTTTATTTTTATTTTAAAAATTGTAATATATTCCGTAAAACTTTATTGTATCGACAAAATATTTTCTATATAGTTCTAATTAGGAAGAAAAACATTTAATTTTTTATGGTAATATATCTTCCGTAAAAGTTTCTTGTGTTATTTAATACAAAATATTTCTATATTGATTAAAATTTTTTTATTTAAAAGTAACGTTTATTAAACTGTTTTAGTAAATTTAGACTGTTTTATTTTAATTAAAATCTCAAACTAAAAGGTTTCAAATTAGGATTTTATTTACTTGTATTTAATTAAGATTTAATAATTATGAATTTTGTGGTTGATAAGAATTATTATTATAATAACAATATTTTATTTTTTTTGTAAATAACTTTAGATAACAGAGAAAATAATTTTTTGTACAAAATAATTTTTTGTTTTTATAAGGTATCTTATTAATCAAAATTTAGATTAATTAGAGTTTGAGAATAATTGTTATTTGTCTCATTAATTTATTTCTTAAACTTTTGTTTTGATAGGTTCATATAAGTTTTAAGACTTTGTTTTCCTGTTATTCAACTTGTACCTTGAATTTGTAAAGGACGCTTACCGAGTTTAATTTAATTTAAATTATATTTTGTTTAATCTTTTTACAGGTTTTTATTTTAATTGCCTTAAAGTAGGAATTTATTTTATTTTATCTTAAAGGAAAATTTTCTCCTGGTTCTATTATCGGTTTCCAGAGTGCTAGTTTATTTCTGTTTTTAAATTTTTTACGTTTTGTTTGCTTTGCCATAATGGGTAATCCCGACGTCTTGATATCGGAACGGGAGGATATATTTGCTGCAGTTCAGAACATTTTTACTAAATCAAACTCCTTGAGTGTTGATTACAGTAGTTGATTTTAAACCAGTTTATGATAGGCTGGTCAATTACGAGTCGCGTTTTGAAAAGATCCAGTCCAAAATCCGTGAATACAACTCAACCGTGACGGGTACTAAGGACAAGGTCGAAACCTCAGCTGTACAAAATTCATTTTTCGATTTAGTCGACACCACTAAAGCGAATTATTATAAATTAATTAAAACGTGTACTCCCACGGAAAAGAAACCTGATGTTTTTTCTACCCCTACTTACTCTGTTCCTCAGGAGCTACCAAGAATTGATTTACCGACATTCTCGGGGAAATTGGAAGACTGGAATGAGTTCTATTCTCTTTTTGATTCTATGGTTCATAGAGAGAAATCTTTATCGACCATAAGAAAATTCCATTATCTAAGAAGTAGTTTACGCGGGGAAGCTTTGTTCCTTATCTCGGGGTTCGCATTAGAGGAAAGTAATTATTCCCTAGCCTATGATGCGGTAGTTGCTCGTTATCAAAATAAAAGACGGCTAGCCCGATTTTACATTAAAAGAGTGTTGGATTTCACCCCTCTAAACAATTCGTCCGCAAATAATTTGCAAAGATTTTTATCCGAACATGAAAATAATTTTTCCGCCCTATCGGCTTTAGGCATCGAAGATATGGGGGACTTCATTAAACTTCATTTAGCCCTCACCAATTTAGACCCAGGGACCAGAGGATCGTTCGAAGAGCGGATAAAGTCGACTGAGATTCCCTCTTATAGGGACTTAATAAATTTCGTCACGGAACGATCTAGAATCTCCGAGATGATGGCTCAAGAAGGCCGAGCGGAAAAACCGAATGGAAAAGAGAAATCCCGATTTACGAATCCCACTACAAATAGGCAGTATAAGAAAGAATCCTCGGGAATATATAGTATTTTACCTTCGGGTTCCTCGGTGCCAACAGATTCTGACGCTTCTGCCGACAAATCAAATTGTAATCCCGAATTCGAACGAATGAAAACCGAGTCAGTTGGTTGTATGGAAAGGTTATCCCCATCGACCAAAGTACGATCCAGAAATAGTTCTGAATCAATCGTTGACAATAAAAACATCTCAAAAGACTTACAGCCAGCTCTAACAGCTAAGAAATTAAATTGCTGGAATTGTGGTGGACCACATGTATATTCCAGATGTTCGCTACCTCGTAAGTTGTTCTGCTATCGTTGTGGTAACCCAGGAGTTTCCATTCACGCCTGCTCTAAATGTACTCCGGGAAATGGGCGAGGGAATCGGAAGTGAGGGTCATTCCTATTCCTACAGTTTTAGCTGACCCACTAAATACCGTTCCGTATCGTATACCTTTTTGTACCGCTAAATCTGATCTCGTTTCCTCAAATGTCGCCTCGAATTCTTTAGAAAATTTTTACCGTACCTCTTTATCCCGTATCGTTCCCTAAACAGCTTTACATGGTTTTCCAAATAGGAAAACAGTGCCGAAGAGAGTTGAATTACTTGGCCCTATTTGACCCTGGTTCAACCACCTCATTCGTTGGACCAGAAGGGATCAAAATTCTCCTTCAACTGGGTTATGTCGTTGAGGAAATTCCCGAGTTTAATATTTGTGTCGCTAATGGAAGTACCAGTATTGTGGATAAAATATTCTCTATTCCAATTACAGTTGGAGGTAGGTCGTACAACATAATACTGTATGCTTTAACATCACTTCCATTTATGTTTTTGTTTGGATTAGATTTTATAGTTAATTCTAATATGTGCATGAATTTTCGTGAAGCAACCTGGTGGTTTCAAGACGATCCTAGCCATAAGTTTTCGTTCCGTCAGGATGTTCCAATAGAGGGAAGGGAAACATCAATTTGTGGTATTAATTCACTCAGTTCCTCAGAAAAGTTAGATCTGGATAAGATAGTTAGTGAAGGTTTGCTAACTCTCCAAGATTCTCCGGGATTAACAACCCGTATAAGACATAAGATAGATGTTATGGGTGCTCAACCTATTAAGCAACGCTCCTACCACTACTCGCCTAAAGTTCTTGAGGCAATGTACCAGGAACTTGATCGGATGTTAGAAGAAGGCTTAGTTGAGCCTTGCCAATCTCCATGGTCATCTCCGGTAGTCATGGTTCGCAAGGGATCGGGTTACCGGTTCTGTATCGATTTTCGCAAGGTAAACGAAGTTACTTGTAAAGATTCATATCCCATGCCAAATATGACTTCTCTTTTAGACGGACTTAGACAAGCGAGATATCTGTCCAAATTTGACCTTAAGCAGGCATTTCTGCAAGTACCACTAGCTGACGAATCTAGTAAAGAGATTACAGCGTGTACAGTTCCGGGCAGAGGGTTATTTAGGTTTAAAGTTATGCCTTTTGGGCTAACCAATTCACCTGCTACCTTTCAGAGGTTAGCCGATGCCATATTTGGACCCGAACTATACCCGTACGTTGTAGTTTTCCTAGACGATATTTTGGTTTGCACGCCAACCTTTAAATTGCATTTAGACATGCTTCAGAAAGTATTTCGTCGACTTAAAGCTTCAGGGTTGCGTATTAATCCCGATAAATGCAAATTTGGTTGTAAAGAAGTTAGATACTTAGGGTATTTAGTTAATAGTGAAGGCCTGAGCGTTGATCCAGACAAAGTAAGTTCCATTACTTCGATCCCTCCACCCACCAATGTTGGGCAACTTAGAAGGTTCCTTGGAATGGCAGGGTGGTATCGCCGTTTTATAAAGATTTTTCCGCGGTTGTCTCTCCCCTTTCATCCTTGCTCAAACGCAAAGCTAAATGGATATGGTCAGGAGAGCAAGAAGCCTCTTTCAATGCTCTCAAGTCAGCACTGACTGAAGCACCAATATTAGCAAGGCCCGATTTCGAGCAGCCTTTTCAACTACAGACCGATGCCAGTGATACAGGTCTTGGAGCTGTCTTAACACAGATACAAGATGGCGAAGAAAGGGTTATCGCTTTTTGCTCACGTACCCTCAGTCCAGCTGAAAGAAATTATACCGTCACCGAAAAGGAATGCCTGGCAGTCCTGTTTGGTATCGAAAAGAATCGGCATTACTTGGAGGGATATTCCTTTACCGTTATTACGGACCATGCCAGTCTTAAGTGGCTTCTAAATTTGAAGAACCCTTCGGGTCGTTTGGCTAGATGGGCTCTTCGGTTACAACCGTATAATTACAAAGTGGAATACCGTAAGGGCAAACTGAATACAGTGGCCGATGCATTATCCAGAATTGCCGCAATAACTGTTTTATCTACAGGTATCGATCATGGCTCCTCTTCCAATGATATTTCGTCTTCGGGAACCCCTATATCGTCTGATGAATGGTACGATCAGAAATTTTACAGAGTCCAAAAGTTCCCAGAATTTCACCCTGGCTGGTTGATAAAGGACGGGCAGTTACTGTATCATCGGAAGAACTCTTTGAAAGGAGAGTTGGAGGACCCCAGTGAGGAGTGGAAAGTGGTTGTTCCAAGACACCTGCGGAGATCTATAATATATGATAATCATGATCTTCCTCAGTCTGGCCACTTAGGGATTGATAAGACGTTCGCGCGGGTTAGCAGACTATATTATTGGCCGGGTCTTTATTCGGATATAAGCCAATATGTGAGACAGTGTGAGTTGTGTCAAAAGGTAAAACCCAGAAATACACCACCTCGTGGATTGATGTACCCTCGCTATAACAAGCAGCCGTGGGAAATCGTTTCTGTCGACATTATGGGTCCCTATCCTAGAAGCACTAAAGGCAACGTTTATCTCCTAGTTTTCGTCGATTTATTTAGCCGATGGGTGGAATTGTGTCCCATTAGGAAAGCTACCTCTTCGGTTATAGTGTCGAAATTAAAGTCCCGAATATTACAGAGGTATGGTGCACCTAGGAAATTAATTTCCGACAATGCAAAGAACTTTGTGAGTAATCTTGTTGATGAAGTAGCTAAGGAGTTCGGAATCAAGAGGGAGACTACTCCTCTTTATCACTCACAGGCAAATACCACAGAACGGTCTAACCGTAATATAAAGCAACTTATCGTCACGTATCTTGGAAAAAAAACACCAACGCTGGGACGAGAAGTTAGGAGAGATCCAATTTGCATTGAATTCCGCAGTTCAGGACTCGACCAAGTTCAGCCCTGCTTTCTTAAATTTCGGTAGAGAGCTAAGGCCTTTACACCAAGTTCTCGAGGGAGATATTCTAGCAGCTCGCGAAGAAGAACAGACTCGTTGGGCGGCAAAAGTGGCCAAATTGCCTGAAGTTCATCATGTCGCTGAGGAAAATTCTCTTAAAGCAAGCATAACTCAGAGTAGTCGTTATAATTTGAGACGCCGGAAAGATCGTTTCCATCCGGGAGATCAAGTTTTAAAAATGACTTTTCAGCTATCTTCAGCAGCAGATAAACTCGCAGCTAAACTTAACCCCAAGTATGAAGGCCCTTATACAGTTGTCTCAGTTACGGGTGGGGGTCGTGTAAGTTAAGGGATCAGAATGGAAAGTTCGTAGGTTTATGGCATCCATCGAAGCTTAAGTTATTCCAAACCACCTGACGGACTTACCCGCTGGAGGGGAGTGTGTAACAAGTTTTAATTTTCCCGCTCGGTTTCGTCCGCCCGGTGTTTTAAACTTGAGCCTACATATGGAAAGTACAGTGTCGCCGCCTAGGGAGTACCGTGGAGGTACCGGAATTCCGCGATCTTAGGCCATTCGGGTAGAAAGTCTCGTAACGTATCCATGTATGGAAGTACCGAGTTAGCAGGAAGCAGTATAAGGATATTTTTATTTAATTTTCTTCCGTCATATATATATTTAAAAGATACCCAGCGTTGGTGTTACGAAGAATATGTTTTGCCGTATGCTTGTATGCCACAAAGGAAATAAAGTAGAAGATCGTTAATAATTTTATTTTCTAAGAACCTGGACCTTAACCGTTAACCATGTCACATGTATCATTATACAGTTGTAAATAGCAATAAATCTATTAAAAAAAAAAAAAAAAAAAAAAAAAAAGAATTGGGTCATCATCAACAATTGGAGAACGACCCGAGACCTAAGCGTCTTCCAAGTCAAAGTTACAGGCTTTGAACTGAGCAGACCACTTTCAGAACGGTGCTTTCTCCTAAATCATCATCACCACAGACTCTGCAAATTCTGTTAACCGTCTGTGCAGCTGATTTTCCCTTTCGGAAATAAAAAAAATCATTAAATGACGAAAGTGATTTTTTTCACCTTCCTTTTTTATCAGGCAAAATACCACTTAAAGATAAGGAATCTCGGTTGAAACTGATGCACGAAAACACCTTAACTAATACTTTTTTAGAATATGTAAACATTATTGACCAAGTTAACATGATTTTATGAACACTGAGAGGATTAAATTTAAATATTTAAAAACGTTACAAACTTATTGTACAACCCAATACATGGGATAAAAATATGGAAATATGTTGTTTGGGATATCCGGGAAAAAAAAAAGTGTCTAATTATTATTTATATTAATACCATACCTCTAAAAAGTTGGGAACTATTATTTACGGTTGTGCAGGGAAATGATTTAGCCAAGAACATAAACATCAGGTACCCTTAATTTTCGGGTACCAACTTTATAGAGGTTACGACCTAATCAATGAAATCAATGAAAGAATTTTTAAAAACAGTTAGAGATAAAAATACAAGAAACTATTAAGGAATTAATTAAATTAAATTTCTATAGAAACATGTGTTTCATTAAAAAATCTATTATATTATTATCTAAAATAATCAGTTAGTTTTATGTTAATTTCATCACTCTCTGTTAACATTTAAAAGCTTGTGTATGAGATAATATTTTTCTAAAATTTTTAGCTTTACAACGGTATATCATACATGTATAGTACTGCTCTTATGTTCAAAAACGAAAAATTGCATTAAAAAATATGTTTTCTGTTTTCTCTTTATTTTGGTATCGAATTTATTCAATTTATATATTTACCTGTTTTTCATCAGCGTTAACAAGATAATATAGTTATTTTTATTGAATCTACAAAATTAAAAGTACTTTAGGGGAAGAAAATTTAAAATATTGGCATTTGCCCTGTCAGACCATTCTAATCAGAATAAAACCTACATGATATTAAAGCCCATTAAATTTTATATCTATATAGCGAGTTTAATCAAAATCGTAGAAATCGTTTTCAAGAAAATCGAAAAAAGGTGCAAAATGCATGGTATAAAGTGCCTCTTCTGGTAAGCTCATTTTGATGAAAAAAGTTTTGTCACGTCCCGGGCGTATAGTTGTCTTAAATATGAAATTTCAATTTCATAGGACTTACCGTTTCCGCCCGGGAGTTACCACACACACACAGACACACACACACACACAGACCTTTTTGCGGGACTTGGTTATTTGGACTCAGGGGACCCTAAAATTTGTATTTCCGTTGAAAACTGGAATTCGAAAATTTTCACCATCGCAATACTTCCCCTTACTATATATAGTAAGTGAAAGTAAAAATTATATTGAAACAATTTATTTTTGGGTATCAGAATTTATTTGTCTTTGATATGTAAAATGATTTTGACATTTTTTTAAGTAGAAAATATAAACCCTATTTCTTTGAATTGGCATATTCGCAGGATTTTATATTGTTAATGTATAACATAGTTCTATTACAACGTAATAAAGTAATAAAATTTTCATATTTATCATTCCCGAAGTAATAAGAAAGACGATGGACCGTATATTTAGCCATATACAATATTTCTTATATTATAAAGTGAATCATTATAGATAATGGTTTAAGCTTCGATTGAGTTTCGAAATCAGTATGGTCTATTTTTGGAGAAAAAAAAAACTCATATTTCTGACCTATTTCATTAAGATAAATCCTTAAGTAAGGTCAAATTTTTATACTTTGAGACACTTTTGGACTTTAAGGCTTTGATTGGTGATATAGCATTGTATCTAAAACTTTAATGTAGAAAATAAAAACAATTGTTCATTAAAAACGGATAAGACCAATTTAAAAATAAATCACCCTAAATAATAAATATTTTAAGAATTTTATTTTCAATTTTAAGGTCGACGAACGGTAATGTTATTAATATTTTGTAAATTTATGTAAATCGTTTTAATTTATGCCAAGAATTGGTGAATAGTCGACAGAACAAGATCAAATTAGGTTAGGGTTTGACTAACAAAATTTTGTGCCTCTCTTAAAAATGTATAACATAATAGGTCAAACTTTTTTTTTTTAATTCAATGGACGCCAATGACAGATAATAGAATTTTTTTCGAATATGTAATTGTTCACATCGTATTTTATTTTTAAGTTTGAGGTAAGTCAAAGATAAATCTGTAAAACCTACCCCTAGACCACCCTACCATATATAATAGCCTTTGACTCTGTTATCTAAGTTATATGTGGAATTCAATTTGTAAGGTGGTTTAACAGATGTTGTTACTTCAAAAGAAAAATCTGGTGCGGGCAACACACGACTTTCACTTACCTCCATTTTTAAAATCAATGAAAAAATTTTCAAATACAGTTAGAGAAAAAAATACGTGAAATTATTAAGGAATTAATCAAATTGAATTTATATAGAAACATGTGTTTTATTAAAAATCAATTATATTATTATCTTAAATAATCAGTAAGTTTTATCTTCTTTTCATCACTCTCCAATAACTTTTAAAAGCTTGTGTATTAGATGATATTTTTTCTAAAATCTTTAGCTTTCCAACGGTATATCATACATGTATATTACTGCTCTTATGTTCAAAAACGAAAAATTGCATTAGAAAAATATTTTTTCTGTTTTCTCCTTTAGTTGGGTATCGAATTTATTCAATTTATATATTTACCAGTTTTTCATCAGCGTTAACAAGATAATCTAGTTATTATTATTGAATCTACAAAATTAAAGGTACTTTAGGGGAAGAAAATTTAAAATATCGGCATTTAAGCCCTGTCAGACCATTTTTATCTAAATAAAACCTACATGATATTAAAGCCCATTAAATTTTACATCGATATAGCGAGTTTGATTAAAATCGTCGGAACCGTTTTTGAGAAAATCGAAAAAAGGTGCAAAATGCATGGTATAAAGTGCCTCTTCTGGTAGGCTCATTTTGATGAAAAAAGTTTTGTCACGTCTCGGGCGTATAGTTGTCTTAAATATGAAATTTCAGTTTCATAGGACTTACCGTTTCCGCCCGGGAGTTACCACACACACACACACACACACACACTGACAGACACACACACACACACAGACCTTTTTGCGAGACTTGGTTATTTGGACTCAGGGGACCCTAAAACGTGTATTTCCGTTGAAAACTGGAATTCGAAAATTTTCACGATCGCAATACTTCCCCTTACTATATATAGTAAGTGAAAGTAATAATTGAATTCCAAGTTAATAACCTACAACCTACAACTATGAACACAAATATTTAAACAATTGAACATATGTTTCTAACTATGTACAAAAATAATTAAAATATTTCTTTAAACACACAGACACAGACATATAAAACATTGTTTTGTTTTGAAATCTGAGGTCCCAGAGGAAATATGAAATCTAGAATATGTAGGAATCTCTTATGAATTCAATATGTTACTGAATTAGCCTTTTTTAAATTTATTAATTATTGATTGTTCAATATGATTGATAAATTATAATTCATTATAATAACTAATGTATCACTCATAATAATAAAAAGCTTCCTTATTAAAGTGAATCTTTAATTTTTAACCCTGTAAGTTTGAGAAAGGGAGATGAAGTGAGTCTTTGAATAATCGAAGAGCGAACGTCTCTACCCAAGAATACTTTATGGAAATCGGCAGATTAGTTCCAAAGTGCTGATAAACCACTTCACACTCCTTAATTCAACAAACAATTAGTAACTGATCACAAAGTAACATTCAATATACTTATTTAAAATGTTTATACCAGTTTTGACTTCAATATTTATGCATTGTTACCTTAGAAAATTGTTTGGAATGAGTTAGATACTTACTAGGAATAAGTTACTTTTTAAAATTACTGTTCTAAATCGATGAGAAACAATTGTGATAGTTTTCAACTTGCAATAGTTTTCTCCTCGTACTCAAATCCAAAGTGTTCCATTTTTCATGAGAACACAATTTCCATTTAGATTTCTTTATTCAGCCTCATCAATTATACATTGGTTTGTTTTATTTTACTATTTTAAAACAATGTTTACAATCGACAACCTGGGAGTATAGGCTTACAAAACTCACACCTAACGATTATGTGCTTATAATTATTTCCATGAATCAAGTAATAAAAGTAAATTGATCGAGTAGTAAAAGAATAATGAATAAAATTCTAGAGACAACGATTCTATACAAATTATTTTAGTTTTTTAAAATTATTAAAAAAAATAATTGAATTATTATATAGGTGTGTTCTAGTAAAATAAAAAAACAATGAAACTATTAATCAAATAAACTGAGGTATACGGGCAATTTAGAAGAGAATGTCTGGAGCAGTAGTTACTAAAACGATTCTATTCTCAATATAATATCTGGAGTAGTAATTTCTGAAACGATTTTTTATTCGATGATGAAGTCGTCGATATATTCGATTTGTAGTTCACTATGTAATTGACTATTTCTAATAAGCCACAGATCATCTACTGCTTTTTTAATATATTTAGGTGGGATTTTTATAACTTTTTTTCCGTTTTGTAAAGGACGCTGCGCCCTGCACTTTAAAACCATACATAAAAGAGTGGCCTCAATTTTAAATATGAATCGTAACACCGGGATGAGAAAGCTCTGTGATATTAATAAGTTCCGACGTATGTGGTTTTGTTTATCTGTTCAATTACATCACTTATTCTCATTACGGAAAGTAGTATAATACTAGAACATTTAAGTAAATTAATGAAACATATATTGTAGTTAATTTGTCTTCTTATGTACATTATTGTTTAATTTGTTCTATATATAGCATTTCCAAGTCAAATTCAACCTTTTCCAAGTCAAATTCAACCTTTTCCAAGTCAAATTCAACCTTTTCCAAGTCAAATTCAACCTTTTCCAAGTCAAATTCAACCTTTTCCATTTCAAATTCAACCTTTTTCGATTTCAATAAAATAATAAAAATCAAATTAACGTGATTTTATGTTTTAATGGTTATTTTAATTACACCTTGTGTTTTTAACCCTTGTGGCTTGTTAAATGTTCCCAGGGGCCTTTCTACATATAATTAGTCACGAATATAATAATATGTATAACCGATACATTAATTTTAAGACATTTTCGATACAAGGTCTGGTAGTCGGATTAGCGGGATTCGTTTTATTTTAGTTTTATAATCGCGGGCGAAAATATTATTAATAGAGGTTTATTTTAACTTTTTCGTATTTATTGGATAGTAGGCTCAGCAGATGCGTTCCCAAAAGTTCGTTACCGATTATACTATTAATTTTAATAGCGCTCGCTCAAATATGTATTTATTATAACTTTTTCGTATTTATTGGATAGTAGGCTCAGCAGATGCGTTCCCAAAGGTTCGTTACCGACTACACTATTAATTTCAATAGCGCTCGCTCAAATATGGGTTTATTATAACTTTTTCGTATATACCGGATACAAGGCTCAGTAGCTTCGTTCCCAAAGGTTCGTTACCGACTACACTATTAATTTTAATCGCGCTCGCTCAAATATGAGTTTATTATAACTTTTTCGTATTTATTGGATACAAGGCTCAGTAGCTGCGTTCCCAAAGGTTCGTTACCGATTACACTATTAATTGTTATCGCGCTCGCTCAATTATGGGTTTATTATAAATTCGTGTTTCTTTTCTATGCTAATTTCTGTATTTGTGTTTCGGGAGTTTTGTTAGTGAATGTGTTAATGTTTTTTTAGTCAGTTGGTCTAATGTATGTTTATTTCGTGTTTTTTGTAACTTTTCATGTATTGGGTTTTTTTCAGGATAGTATGTTATCTTTTTGGTTAATATTTTGGAGTTTAATAATAATCAGCTAAACAGAACGATTTTATAAGTACATTCTTATTTGATAAACCTCTACTTGAGTTAGCGCAATTTAAATTAATAGTATAATCTGTAACGAGTCCTTGGTTACGCAGCGACTGAGCCTAGTACGCAGTAAATACGAACAAGTTAAAATAAACCTCTTCTTGAGCGGGAGCACTTAAAATAAATTGAATAATTGGGATAGCAACCTCCGCAACGCATCAACTGAGCCTAATAGCGAATAAATACGAAAAAGTTATAATAAACCCATATTTGAGCGAGCGTACGAATAATTAATAGAATGGTCGGGAAAGAACCCCCCGTAACGCAGCAACTGAGCCTAGTATCCTATAAGTACGAAAAAGTTATAATAAACCCATATTTGAGCGAGCGCACGAATAATTAATAGAATGGTCGGGAAAGAACCCCCCGTAACGCAGCAACTGAGCCTAGTATCCAATAAATACGAAAAACTTATAATAAACCCATATTTGAGTGAGCGCACGAATAATTAATAGACTGGTCGGGAAAGAACCCCCCGTAACGCTGCTACTGTGCCTATTATCCAATAAATACGAAAAAGTTATAATAAACCCATATTTGAGGGAGCGCGATTAAAATTAATAGTGTAATCGGTAACGAACCTTTGGGAACGCAGCTATTGAGCCTAGTATCCAATAAATACGAAAAAGTTATAATAAACCGATATTTGAGCGAGCGCGATTAAAATTAATAGTGTAGTCGGTAACGAACCTTTGGAAACGCAGCTACTGAGCCCAGTATCCAATAAATACGAAAAAGTTATAATAAACCCATATTTGAGCGAGCGCGATTAAAATTAATAGTGTAGTCGGTAACGAACCTTTGGAAACGCAGCTACTGAGCCTAGTATCCAATAAATACGAAAAAGTTATTATAAACCCATATTTGAGCGAGCGCGCGAATAATTAATAGAATGGACGGGAAATAACCCCCCGTAACGCAGCAACTGAGCCTAGTATCCAATAAATACGAAAAACTTATAATAAACCCATATTTGAGCGAGCGCGATTAAAATTAATAGTGTAGTCGGTAACGAACCTTTGGGAACGCAGTTACTGAGCCTTGTATCCAATAAATACGAAAAAGGTATAATAAACCCATATTTGAGCGAGCGCGATTAAAATTAATAGTGTAGTCGGTAACGAACCTTTGGGAACGCAGCTACTGAGCCTTGTATCCAATAAATACGAAAAAGTTATAATAAACCGATATTTGAGCGAGCGCGATTAAAATTAATAGTGTAGTCGGTAACGAACCTTTGGAAACGCAGCTACTGAGCCCAGTATCCAATAAATACGAAAAAGTTATAATAAACCCATATTTGAGCGAGCGCGATTAAAATTAATAGTGTAGTCGGTAACGAACCTTTGGAAACGCAGCTACTGAGCCTAGTATCCAATAAATACGAAAAAGTTATTATAAACCCATATTTGAGCGAGCGCGCGAATAATTAATAGAATGGACGGGAAATAACCCCCCGTAACGCAGCAACTGAGCCTAGTATCCAATAAATACGAAAAACTTATAATAAACCCATATTTGAGCGAGCGCGATTAAAATTAATAGTGTAGTCGGTAACGAACCTTTGGGAACGCAGCTACTGAGCCTTGTATCCAATAAATACGAAAAAGGTATAATAAACCCATATTTGAGCGAGCGCGATTAAAATTAATAGTGTAGTCGGTAACGAACCTTTGGGAACGCAGCTACTAAGCCTTGTATCCAATAAATACGAAAAAGTTATAATAAACTCATATTTGAGCGAGCGCGATTAAAATTAATAGTGTAGTCGGTAACGAACCTTTGGGAACGCAGCTACTGAGCCTAGTATCCAATAAATACGAAAAAGTTATAATAAACCGATATTTGAGCGAGCGCGATTAAAATTAATAGTGTAGTCGGTAACGAACCTTTGGAAACGCAGCTACTGAGCCTAGTATCCAATAAATACGAAAAAGTTATAATAAACCCATATTTGAGCGAGCGCGATTAAAATTAATAGTGTAATCGGTAACGAACCTTTGGGAACGCAGCTACTGAGCCTAGTATCCAATAAATACGAAAAAGTTATAATAAACCGATATTTGAGCGAGCGCGATTAAAATTAACAGTGTAGTCGGTAACGAACCTTTGGAAACGCAGCTACTGAGCCTAGTATCCTATAAATACGAAAAAGTTATAATAAACCCATATTTGAGCGAGCGCGATTAAAATTAATAGTGTAGTCGGTAACGAACCTTTGGAAACGCATCTGCTGAGCCTACTATCCAATAAATACGAAAAAGTTATAATAAATACATATTTGAGCGAGCGCTATTAAAATTAATAGTATAATCGGTAACGAACTTTTGGGAACGCATCTGCTGAGCCTACTATCCAATAAATACGAAAAAGTTAAAATAAACCTCTATTAATAATATTTTCGCCCGCGATTATAAAACGAATCCCGCTAATCCGACTACCAGACCTTGTATCGCAAATGTCTTACAATTAATGTATCGGTTATACTTATTATTATATTCGTGACTAATTATATGTAGAAAGGCCCCTGGGAACATTTAACAAGCCACAAGGGTTAAAAACTCAAGGTGTAATTAAAATAACCATTAAAACATAAAATCACGTTAATTTGATTTTTATTATTTTATTGAAATCGAAAAAGGTTGAATTTGAAATGGAAAAGGTTGAATTTGACTTGGAAAAGGTTGAATTTGACTTGGAAAAGGTTGAATTTGACTTGGAAAAGGTTGAATTTGACTTGGAAAAGGCTGAATTTGACTTGGAAAAGGTTGAATTTGACTTGGAAATGCTATATATTTAATAATTTTTTTTGTTGCTATTTCAGAAGGTCTGTTCTGCCCCCGAGAGTTCGATGGGTGGAGCTGCCTCAACGCTACTCCTGCTGGCACAGTGCTCCATTTCCCTTGCCCCTATTTTCAGTTGGGCTTTGATCCTAAAAGTAAGTATAATTTTGTTTTCTTCTTGATAATTCTCATGTTTAGGCTTGTTAAATTTTTGTTCATTTAATATTTATAACCTTACCAATATTGACTTACACTTACCAACAGTTGGCGAACACATAAAGACTTATTAGCAACGATTTTATAATAATAAATTATACGGACACACAAAGACATCTATTATAGGTGATTATAACCGACATACCAATGAATCCAAGGAGGGGATTGAAAAGGTGTTGCATGCGAGATCTGTGTTAATTAATAGTCGGTCTGGTCAAGTAAAGTTTGTTTTTTTTTTCTCTGTTCATCTCGGTGTCTTGGTTTCGAAAATCTTTTCGATTTTTCTCCATATTCAATAATAATTGAGTTTCAATGGAATTACATAACATATGTGAATTTGTGTGTGACTTAAATATATAAATCAACGATTTTTTTTCCCTTCTGTTTATCGCACTTTACTGATTATAAATCTCTATACAATTTTTCTCAACAAGGCTTTTTTTGGGTAACATTTCAATTTTTCTTTTTTTAATAATTATTTGCTTTTTTTTTTTTAGTTAAAAACACTAATACATTTTTCTCTATCTTCGAAAATAACGGAATACAAGTGTATACATTGTTTGTTTTTTTTCTAAAACTCAGATTTTTTTTTATTTCCTAAAATAACTGGGCGGGTGAAATTTCAACTATTTTCTTTTGTTTTTTCTCTTTTTTATAATTATTTGCAGTTTATTGGTTAAAAAACACTAATAATTTTTTTTCTCTATCTTTGAAAATAATTGAGTTATTGAATTAAATCACTTTTAACCGGCTGCCGTTATAAAAATTACCCTCTGATATCAACGTCTAGGTGTTAAGATCATCGTTGCATGATCTAGTATTTGTGGTGAAATTAAAAAAAAAAATAGTCCAGTAGTTTCTGTAGTAGAAATGCTCCCTACTAACGTATTTTTGTTTTATTCATTATTCGGATTCTAAGGATCTTGAAACGTTTTCAGAAATAAATTTTGAGGGGGGGGATATTTTTTTTCTTTTTTTCCGTCGATTACAAAGGTTCGTTATTGAAAATAATCAACCAAAATAAATCAATCGTTTAGTTTTAAAATAGTAACAAATTGTAGATTTCTTTAGTTCTTTTTGAAAAACTCTAAGGATAGAAATCTCATATATTTTTTTTTTCTTAACTTCACCTAATTGTTGGTAATATTTTTTTTTTCAGAAACAGGCACTAAAATTTTCACTAAACCTTTTGATGTTATATTTCTTCTTATTCAACTCCACCAAAGTTGCCTGAGGTTGTTTCAAAGAAGGTATTAACTACTTTCAACTTTCCCTTTGGTTTGAACAGAAATTCTCTCTCGTAAAACTCTTTTCTAACCCATTCAATCCAAGCAGTTAGAAGTGAAGTGCCTGCTTTTCTGAGTCCATTCTTTGCTCGTCCAGAGTGATTATAATTACTTAAAGCAACATGCCGAAATTACATGGATTTAAATTTTTGATTATTTATAAGAACATTTTATATTCATTAAAATATAATAATTTCAACCTAACAAACAAACGTAAAAATCAACTAATTACCAAGGTATTATTTAAAATGGCCCTCGTTATGTAAATTATAATTAAAATTTCTTAATATAGAAAATAAGCTGCTGTTACTGTATTCTTATGGCATATTTACAGTCGAAAACAATGATAACTTACCCATCAAACTCCAGTTATTTTTTGTGGATTAAAAAACATAAACAAATAAAACATGGTGAAGGCAGTTCGAGCTAGGGCATAAAATTGTATTTTTATTATTCGGGTTTCTGATATTTAAAATTGAAATATTGTTGATACTGGTCTGGGCGAAGACCGACAGAAAAAATCTGGTGTGGGCAACACACAACTTTCACTTACCTCTGTTTTTAAAATCGATTAAAGAATTTTCAAATACAGTTAGAGATAAAAATTAATGAAACCATTAAAGAATTAATTAAATTGAATATAGAAACATGTTTTCTTTAAAAAAAATTATATTATTATCTAAAATAATCAGTTCGTTTTATCGGCTTTTCATCATTCTTTATGAACTTTTACAAGCTTGTGGATAAGATTATATTTTATCTAATATCTTTGGCTTTTCAACGGTATATAAAACATGTATTTGACTCTTCTTATGTTCAAAAACAAAAAATTGCATTCAAAAATATTTTTTCAGTTTTCTCCTTTAGTTGTTTGCCTAATTTGCTCAACTTGCATATTTGTCTGTTAATTACCAATGCTAACAAGATAATATAGTTATTTTTATAGTATCTACAGAATTAAAGGTACTTTAGAGGAATAAAATTTAAAATATTAGCATTTAAGCCCTGTCAAACCATTTTAATCAGAATGAAACCTACTTGATATTAAAGTCCATTAAATTTTACATCAATATAGGGAGTTTAATCAAAATTGTTTGAGCCGTTATCGAGAAAATCGTAAAAAGGTGCTAAATGCATGGTATAAAGTAGATCTTCCGGTCAGCTGACTTTGATGAAAAAGATTCTGTAACATCTTGGACGTATAGTTGTCTTAAACATGAAATTTCAGTTTCATAGGACTTGTCGTTTTTTCCCGAGAGTTACAACACAAACACACAGACTTTTTTTTTTTTTTTTGGGACTTGGTTATTTGGACTCAGGGGATCCTAAAACGTGTATTTCCGTTGACAACTGTAATTCGTAAATTTTCACGATCGCAATACTTTCCCCTACTATCTATAGTCAGTGAAAGTAAAATTGGAAATATTTTTACTTTCACTTATATATAATATATATATATATATATATATATATATATATATATAAAATATATAGTAAGGGAAAGTATTGCGATCGTGAAATTTTTTTAATTCCATTTTTTAACGGATTACACGTTTTATGGCCTCCTGAGTCCAAATAACCAATTCCCGAAAAAAGTTGTCCGCATCACATGTTTTTATTCACATAGCAATATTTGATTGTAAGTATATTATTTGCACTAGTGTATTAACGTTGAAGGTTTTTGAAAAAAATTGATTAGTTCATAAATGGTAGTATAAAAAAAAACGCTGTTATTATTTGCACGAACATTTGATATTTTTTAAAGAACACAAAAAATCTCCGATGAAGGGAAGGTTCGGACTTTGTAGACTAAATTATTTTAAAAAATGATTCCGTAGGAACGATGCTGTACTAATTACAGTCTTCCTATGGGACTGATGAGATGTAAGAGATGGGTAAACTACTGTGCCCAATTCTAAAGAGTGAAACTGAAAAGAGGCTGGATGAGATATCTCTTTTAACTAATTTAATCGAGTCAGGGAAAAGTTGCTGGTGAAATTCATATTTCCACAGGGATTAAAAAAAAAAAATCTTGCATTTCGTTTAGTACTGGTTTTGGTCTAAGCAATCTTTACATATTAAGAGTGGCTCTTTCAAAAAATCTTTAGTTCACAGAACTGAATTTCGAATTTATAAAATAATGAAGGAAAGAAATTATAATAAATAGTTTTCCTCTAGATCTTCTATGATCCTTAGACGATGCCGTTGATAGGTTGTTTACTAAAGAACGCCAGGCATTACGATCCCGTCTTGAACAGTTTAACCTTCAAACTCCGGAACTCCCAACTCAATGTCTCTCCATGTCTCCGTTAAACTGGAAATAAAATTTATTTCTAGGGTTTCTTTTACAAGTTGGTGCTTTCAAGTCTCGAAATAATATTGTCCAAAGTGTTTACTGATAGTTTTAGTTTTTTCTCAACTCAGTTCTCCTTGACAACAAACACCCTTAGCAGAAAAGCCAGGAATGCTACTTTGGAACTATTAAGATAAGTTTTGTGAGAGAAGTTGGTTGAGGGTGCAGTCAATTTAACACACAATTAAGCGTAAACTTAATTTATATATATATATATATATTTATATATTAATACCCTTAATTTATATTAATTTATATTAATACCCTTAATTTATATTAATATATATATTAATTTATATATATATATATATATATATATATATATATATATATATATATAATAATAACGCTTAATTGTGTGTTAAATTGACTGCACCCTCAACCAACTTCTCTCATATATATACACAGTCAACCATTGTCACTTCATCATTAAGATAAGTTATATTGAAATGGATGTATCTGTATAGTTTAAAGTTGTATAAATATTTAACCTTTATAAATAATAAATTATTTATGATTTATGAATAACGTACAGTTAACAAGCATTATGAAGTCTAACCCTAAGGTATGGAGACCCTCCTAGATCAGACCCAGCTTCTTTGAAGTGGGTACCCAAAATCGGGGGAAAACCTGGCGGCTGAGTGTGATCTTGGGCTAGTCACCTAATTGTACAGTCGTTGGCCTAAATACAGTACGAATCTCTTATGTACTGAGCCCAAGACTCCTCATGGATTGTAGTGGTACAGGTTTTTTTTTTTTCAATATTTCTTTATGGATGTTTTATTAAAATGTGATATACTTAAATTAATAATATAAAATTGGAGGCTGATAATTAACTTCACCACTATTTTATTTAATTACGATGCACCACGTTTCGGCTATAATGCCATTTGCCATAATGCAAGAACAATTTTTTATCTGGAAGTACAATTATGATTTCCTTAATAACAATCTACCTCAGAATATATAACATTAAAATAACATAACAACTAAAAATGGTTTAATCATGATAAATATTTTTAAAAAAATGAAATTAAATAATCTATAAAAAATTCGTCCTTCGAAGGGGACGTTAAAAGGTAGTCCCGAGCCTGTACGATGTCAGGTACTCGTTAAAGATCCCTATCCTAATAAAACCTGGATAGGCAAAATTTAGGACTCCCACTGTAGCATCGTCCGATTAGCCATAGTAGCATAAAGTGACGTTAAAATAAACAAACAAAAATCTATAAAAAATTAAAGTTAAATTATTTAAAACAAACAAATTTAACCTGAAATAAAAAAAATAAAATAAAATAAAACAATTCAGTAAAAACAGAACAAATAGTATATGGAACAAGTTCACATGAATATGTTCATCAATGTTAAATGCCCATTAAAAAGAATAAAAGTTTATTCTATAAATATTTTTAAAAAACACTAATTTAATTTTAAAATATGAAATTACCTAAAGGTGAGTAGGTAACTACACCCAGAAGCCTCATGTATGAATAGGATGTCATAAAAGGGAAAGTGATAAAATTAAAAATGGAGAATCATATAATTATTTTTGATGTTCGGATTATTGATTTATAAAATACAGAATGTTCAATTTTATTAAGATCCATTATATTTTCTAACTGTTCGAACAGAAGATATAGCCGAAACTTAGTGCATTATAATAAAGCAATGGTATTATTATGAAGTAGAATTATCAGCCTCCAATTCTATATTACACATTGATCTTTACCTAAAATTATCTACACTATTTATTAATAATATTTTCACCATACAATTTACAGGGACGGCGCATAGGCCTTGCTTGGAGAATGGTACCTGGTTCAGGCACCCGGAGACCAACAGGCCTTGGTCTAACTACACAACCTGCGTCGACTTGGAGGACTTCGAGGTAATTTAAGCATTTACCTTGACAATAATTATATTAGTTGTGTAATTTCTATTGTACCTGAATAAGTCAATTGGCATTATTATATATTATCAATAATTGTTACTATCTAAAGAAACTCGCCGTACATAGAAACTACTGAGACTTTCAGGATCGAAGAAAAAACTGGAATTTTTTACCATCTGAAATATTGATATTTAAATAAATCTACGTCTTCAAAAATATCTAAATTAAATTTTAGACAACAAATATAAAGAAAAATAATATTGATATATTTTTGAAAAACTAATCTTGACTCTGGGTTTCAATAAAACCGGATCGGCCAATTTCAATTTTCAATTTTAGTTGAATCTCTTATTCACAAAGAGCTCTTTGATACTTCAAACTCAATTCATAAATTCTATTTGTACCTAGAGAGTTTATTTCTGATGAGGGATAGAAAAAGAGAATATAACATAAAACCGAATTTTTAATATCATGAATAAGAACATTTTCAAAAGTGGTTGTAGAAAAAATATCGTTGAAACCTCATCATAATTTTTGAATAGGTGATTACAGCATATATTATTTAATTTAATTTTTATTTTTGAAAGAAAGAAGAAAGAAAAGTAAATTTTATTCTGGGACCTTTTGTCCCCTAAGAATAACAATAAAATACAATAACTGAGTCTTATGTCTGGCATAAAAATAAAAGCATTACAAAAACAAACTTAAGGTTATACTTATATTATATATGAAAGTAGTAAATAAATTACTTGAACGACAAACAACTATTACTTGCATTATTTATAAAGTGTAAATACAACGACAATAGTGCATTCATGTATGACTATATAAAACTAGACACATGTACATGCAGAGATACTATAATTGTACCTCACACTAATATCATAAAATCATAGAAAGTAAAATAAAGGAATGTTTTCGTTTATATTTGTAGTGCTTCCTCATTCTAGAGTGAAATATTTTGTCCTCAAATAACACCAATTGAATTTCGTTTTACATTCAGCACTGATAATAAAAACCTTTTATTTTTTTTTCTACTGCATTGATACGGACGGATCAGTTAGGTACGCAGACATCGTTGCATACCCGAAGAACGGAACTTCTGCTATGATCCTGGACCCTACCGTTCGATATGTGACCAATGACCTCGATCAAGCAGGTGGAGTGGAAAGGCAGAAGAGAGCCATCTACGAGAAATGCATCCCTTTCCTAAAAGAAAAGTTCCGCGAGACATTTGGCGAGAGAAAGTTCTCCGTTAGAGGTCTATGGTTTGGGTCTCGCGGAGCTATATTCTGGAAGCACAAGGAGATTTTTGGAAGACCTGGTTGTCGATAAAAGAGAAATAGCGGTGTTAGCAGAAAACGTGATTTGGACTCCCTGGGGATTATCCACCATCACCTGTGAATTATCCACATGGCAATTAAACGGTGAATTTGATGATATTTTGATTATGTAATGTGCGCACCAGAGATCTAAATTTGAAATATAATGGGAGAGAGAAATAAAATAAAATAATGTAAATAGCTAAAAGAGGAGAAACAAAATTGTAAATATTTTAAATTTGTATCAGGATAGGGGAAAAAAAAATTGAAAATGTAAGTCAACATGTCCAAGGGATCGATACAGTATGCTGTGTGGACATTTGATATTTTTATAAAATTTATAATTATTAAATAAACATATTGGAAGTTAAATTTATAAATAATACTAATAATGTCGTATACCACTAAAAAAATCTGGTGCGGACAACTCACGACTTTCACTTACCACCGTTTTTAAAATCGATGCAAGAATTTTCAAACACAGTTAGAGATAAAAATGAGTGAAACTATTAAAGAATTATTTAAATTGAATCTCTATAGAAACGTGTGATTTATTAAAAAATCTATTCTATTATTATCTGAAATGATCAGTTAGTTTTATCGGCTTTTCATCACTCTTTATTAACTTTTACCAGCTTGTGTATATGATTTTTTTTTTAATAACTCAAGTTTTCCAACGGTATATTATACATTTTATTACTGTTCTTAAGTTCAAAAACAAAAAATTGCATTAAATTTTTTTTTTTTCAGTTTTCTCCTTTGTTTGAACATCGGATTCGTTCAATTTATATATTTACCTGTTCTTTATCAATGGTAACAAGATTGTATGGTTATTTTGATAGAATCTACAAAATTAAAGGTACTTTAGAGGAAGAAAATTTAAAATATCGGCATTTAAGCTCTGTTAGACTATTTCAATTAGAATGAAACCTACATGATATTTAAGCCCATTAAATTTTACATCGATATAGCGAGTTTAATCAAAATCGTTAGAGTCGTTTTTGGGACAGTCGTAAAAAGCTCTTTATGTTTTTTTATGTTAATCAGCTCTTCTGGTCAAACGATTTTAGTGAAAATATTTCTGTAATATCTCAGAAATATACGCATATTAAGGTCTAAAATATTAATTAATTACACTCAAAAAACCACTCCTTAACTACCTTTTCTTACACATTTATTTTTCATCACTATCTATTACATAGTTTTCCTACGTTTCGGGGTTCTTTCCCCATTATCAAGACTAAAACAATTTTTATAGTTTAATTAGAAAAATTACATTATTTGATTATTTGTCTTTGAAAATTATCTTTATTTATTTAATTTATAATGTCATTATTGATTTAAAAACTTATTAATATGAATTACCTTTTTTTAAATAACTTTTTCAAAGACAAATAATGCAATTTTACTAATTAAACTATCAAAATTGTTTTAGTCTTGATAATGGGTAAAGAACCCCGAAACGTAGAAAAACAACAGATTGTTTAGAAAACAATAGAACAATAGAGTAATAGATTGTGAAGAAAAATAAATGTGTAAGAAAAGGAAGTTAAGGAGTGCTTTTTTGAGTGTGGAATATTAAACAAAACTTCCTAAAAAAATATAAAAGGAAATAAATTAGATTATTTTCTTGTATTGGGTTGTATCACATGAAATGTCCGTTTTCAAGGTAAAGGATTTTTATTAAAAATACGATATGAAAACTAGATAATTTTATTCGAAGTATTTACCTTCTTTTTCTACACATTTTTCCCAACGTGACACCAACTTTTTTATCCCCGAACTGAAAAACTGAGCTTTGAAGTGAAGCAAAATCTGAAAACGCACTTTTCACTTGATCATCATTTTCAAAAAGTTTTCCTTTGACGAAGTTGTCTAAATTCCTGAACAGGTGGAAGGTAATCTGTTGGAGACAAGTCAGGAGAATATGGTGGGTGCGGAAGAACTTCGTAGCCCAGTTCTTTCAATTTTTGCACGGTATGTTTTGAAACATGGGGTCTTGCTGCCGCTTTTTAAACATGTATCGAGCTTTTTTACTTTCCCAATACCCATTAAATGTCTGGAAACGGTAGATGCACTTGCATTTAGTTGTGCTGAGAGTCCTTTAACTGTTTGGTAGGGGTTTCCTTCTACTGTATGTTTGAGGACATCGTTGTCTATTACGGACGGAGGTCTTCCTCGGGGCAAGTTTTCCAAGTCGGTATCCTCAGTTGAAAACTTAGCAAACCAACGGCGAATGATCCGTTCATTAACACTCCCTTCCCCAAACGCCTTGCGAATATTTCTAGCGGCCTCAGCTGCTGAATGGCCGAGTTTAAACTCGTGCAAAAATATTACTCGAAAATCGCTTGTTTCCATGTTCATATTTGGAGGTATACTAAAAAGTGGGTAATTGATTGGGAAGCTAATTTTTATAATACTTATAATAGAGGATTAGTAACTGTTTACTTTAAATATGTAAACATTCGGAAGAAAACAACAGAGACCTGCAAAATCCTTTATGTATTTCAGAAACTATAAAAACGGACATTTCTTGTGAAACAACCCAATATATGATTATAAATAGATAGAGTAATATTAATTCTGCTTTCATTTATTCATGTGAAAGAAATACAGTGTGAATACCAATTGTCATTGCATTACTTAATATCTGTAGGCAGGCAACCTATATTTAATTGAGCAGAATAGAAGATTAACACTTCTATATTGCATTATTTGATTAAACTAGTTTGATCCATGCTTGGACTGAAAATGAACTCAACAATTTATTTACTGGAAACCCTTTGGCCATAAACTTCTAGAGTACTTAGATATTCTCCTGAACTTGAGGTGGACTTGCCTTCTACAAATTTGCCTGAAACACAGCTGATGTACCTTCTTCAGTAATAGAACTTTCTAATCAAGGGAGATGGCTCCTCGTACAATTCTGTCTTGTTTATTCGCCAACTGTTTGCGACGTTTACAATAAAAGAGTATAAATAATGTTTAAAAAAAATAATTCTCAACTTTTTGATATTTTGATTATAATTTTGGGATATCTTATTTGTTCATGGGTCATTAATGGCTTCTGTGTAAATATTGTTTTTATAATAAATAAAATTGGAGGCTGATATATAGCATCACCACTCTTTTATTAAATATTGATGCACAATCTTTAGGCCATAATGACATCTTCAGGTGCAAAAGAACAATTTTATCTGCAACCATAAAATATCGTCCAATTAAAAACAATCAATCTCACAATTATACCATAAAAATTACATAACAATACCAAATGTTTAATGAAATGAATGCAATAATAAGATTAACTTTAAATTCATAAAAATAGATAAAAAACCATTTAAAAACAAAAGAATAATAAAAATAATTCCACTATAAAAATGAATAACTGTGAAAGGAATCAGTTGATATACTATATTCATCAATATTAAAATTCAATTAAAATGATTAAAATTTAATTTATAAATATGAAAAATCACTTATTAATTTTTAAAATATGCATATTACCTAGGATGAGTGGGTAATTACACCCAGAAGCCTCATGTCTGAAGAGGGTGTCAATAAAAGGGGGGGGAAGGTGTTAAAATCAAAATAGCGAATCATTTATTGAAATATAATTTTTTTTTTAAATCATCTGATTACCAAATGATGAATGTCATTCCGAAATTATCAACTATAAATATCCAATAATATTTGGTTTTAGTAGTATTGTTTTTTGTTTTTTGTTTTTTTTTTAGAAAAAGTTATTTTGTCCATGCTAAAAAGAATAATTAATTATAAAATATTTTATTCACTCATATATTCATTACATTAAATAATTTCAATACCTTCTCACTTCGTTTTTTATTTATCATTTTGCTGGCCATCTATACGGAAATTAAATAATTAAAATCATATGAATTATACGTCATAAAAAAATTGCAAATAAAATAAATTTTGAGTTTACGGTTTACATCAAAATGACTTAGGAAATTCCATTTTCACAATTAAAATATTTGCCTATGAATTGCCATGATAGGTGACTAGCTTCATTCACTCTCGTGAAATCCATCCTACATTCTTGACCTACTCATCCCTTGTTCATCGGTACATTCGTTTAATACGAGATCCCAGTTCACTAATCTATATATTCCTTTTCATCAAACATCATCCTTTAAAAAATCATTTAGTTTGCGTGCCGCATCGTTCTGGAATTCCATACCTACCTCTATACCCAAAGCACCTTCTTTGACCTCATTTAAAAGCAAACTGTTCCTTCATCTTCTCAACCATCCATCTTCCGATTGCTTGTAAACAAAACGTTAGAATAGTGGTCATGTTACATTTTAAAATGAGGACCACTACAAATATGTAAACAATTTTTTAGATATATATTAATTTTTCCTTCTCTTTCTTCTGTTTTTTTCTCGATGACCTTTTTATACCATAAGAAGCACACTTGTAATATATCTTCAGATACACATATATGTTTATATAATTATAAACATACATGCATACTAAGTAATCGTATTTATTTAACTTTTTTTTAAAATAATATTATATCTTAAGTTGGTATTTCTTTTATTTTTTGTTTCTGTGCCAGACATAAGTCACAGTTTTGTACTTTTCTGTTATTCTTAGGAGACTGAAGGTCCCAGAATAAAATTTAATTTCTTTGTTTCTTTAAAATATTCAGAGAATATTAGGAATTATTTAAAAAAAACTACATTTGGGGTCACCTAAGGCGACAAGCATAACAGCTTTCTATGACAAAGGTCGCGGGTTCAATCCTGCAGGATGCCCTAGGATTTTTTAATGAGAGTAAAAAAATCCTCAGTTATGCCGTCCTTCGGAAGGAACGTAAAAAGGTGGTCCAGAGCCCGTTTGATGTCACGTACTCGTTAAAGATCCCTATCCTAATAAGACCTGGATAGGTAAAATTTAGAACTCCCACTGTAGCATCGTTCAATTAGTCATAGTAGCGTAAAGTGACGTTAAATGAATAAACAGACAAACAACTTGATTTTAATCTTAAGTATGATAGAGTGCTGCAAATTAGTACTAGACATCCCACGGACTCGTGCGTGCGCTATGGATCAAAATTATTTGGCGGCAAATTAAAATGATTTAAAAATTAATAACCATATAAGATTTTAAAAAATAAATAAAAACCGTGTTTTATCGATTAAAAAATGGCTTTTTATCATTATTTTTTAGCACTCTAAATTTTAAAAGCAATTATCACTTACGATTATGATCCAAACTTGGAATGTACAATAATAAACTAAGTTTCTTATAGAGTTTAGATAAAATGACACTTTACAGATGTTTACATGACTGTTGTCAATTAGTCACATTAACTGTGGATAAATCATTAGAAAAATCATGTAAGAGCCTATAATAAAACAATTATTGTTCTATTCCGTACAACTTAAGAAATGTTTTATACCAACTAACAAAGCTACTTCCTCTGATTCCGTCTCAAATTCATAGTACGGAATTCTTTTGAAGCCAATTATGTTCCGTAGGAACCCGATCCGAAGACCTAATAAGAAATTCCAATGAAGGCGAGTTAAGCTTACACCCACTCGAACCGTCTTCCATAACGATTTTGCTGTGAACAAATAATTATGTAAAATATTGAAAATATCAAAGCTATTTATAGTTTAACCAACAGTATGTAATAAGGATTTTTAAAATTATATTTTATTTAATGAATATGTGACATGAATTCATGTGTGCTTTTTATTTCCCAAGTTCATGTCCACTGTTGCTAAAAATAATTTATTCTCTTATGAAATTTGTACTGTTTTATGGCCAATGCCACAGCAAGGTGGTGATTAGGCCTATATCACACTCGGCCATCAGATTCCACCCATAATTTTTGGTACCCATTCCAAAGAAGCTGGGTGTGCCCCAGGAGGGTCTCCATACCCCAGGGTCGCTCCACGGATGAAATAACTGAATAAAGAATTTCGCCGCAGCCTGGGTTCGAACCTGGGACCCAGAGAACAGTAGCGTAACGCCTCCATCCACTAGACCATGCCGCTCCCACACAAATAAAAATCAAGATTTATTTATAACTTAATGATAAAGAGACTTCTAAAATGTTGTTTATACATTCCTGTATAGATATAACCTTATTGAATCCAGTAAGGTTATTCGATCACTAAATGATCAATTCTGCAGCCCGTATCTCACTCAGGATCAGCCATGGATCGGGTCTTACCCTATATCTTTTAAGCCATTATAATCTCGGCCAAATCACCTCCTTGCATATCCGTTGGCCTAGAAACATTCACCGATAGTTCTTACTTAACGCCGAACCTGGGTCTTAAGGTTCATAGAGTCTTCTAGCTGAAGTTTTATTCAATGTATCATCACTTTATTACGAGTTTATTAAGTTTTATTAATCTGTTCTAACGATTAGAATTAGCCGATTAAGTGCTGTACGAAATTATGTATAAATATTACTTGCAATAGAAAATTAAAGTTATGGTTTTCTACTTGTTGGTTTCTATCTCATTCGTCTACTTATTGACCTTGATTATAGTTCCTTTTGAAAAGCAGCCATTTTTTTCATCTTGAGGCTATCATTTTGATTTCTAAAGTCATACAGATCCACCGTTGTTTGACCATCCTTGGAACAATAGACATCCACTTAGGTGCCAAATAAATTGATTGAGGCGAAAGAAGCAACTGGGCGTGCCCTGGAGGTGACAGCTATTGGGCAGTTTCCCGTTCTCATGGTTCTTTCTGGGAGGGCCTTCAATGGACCTGGTCATCAATATAGCCAATACCAATCAACACCTTTAGAGCTCCGCGCTCATTCAAACCTATTGTCTACTCACTTTCCTCTCCGAAATAAAATACCTTCTGGATTTTAGAATATTTATAACAGTTATAAAAATGTCTGATATAGTTATTGATTCATCTTTAAATGGCCAGTTAATGTTTTAAATTTTCAGTAATGAACCATTGTAATCGACAAGAAAAAAAATCCTCGAAATTTGAGGTCTCACGTTTAAGGTTCGCAGAATAAAAAAAATATATAGAAAAAAAAACTAATAAAAAAATTTCTATCCACAGTCCTCTCAAAGCCATACGCCGTACAGTGGAAAATATAACCGATTTAGGTGGAAAACATTCTAAAACTTGTCCATATTTAACATTTGGGGTCCCAGATTATGGAAAAAAATATGAAAAAAGATTATAAGAAAAAATTATAAAAACTAATTAATTTGTTGACACGATTGGCGAGCACACAGTGGTCTAACATCAAATTTATTTGCTAAAATCTAAAACTTCCCTACATTTTACGTTTGAAGTCCCAGAATACGGGAAAAATAATACAAAAAATCTAATTATGGCTCGGAGTTGCTGAAACCTGCTAATAGATGTATTTTATATAATTTAGGAAACTCTTCAAATTATAGATTGTAAAACTTTTGATTCGGATTGTTGTGCCTGAAAAATATTATCTATTACCCAAAACGCGAAAAATCGCAAAAATTCTTTGTAATATTTAAAGACTAGAAGGATTGATGAAACAAATCCTTGGGGTAACTTATGGGTTGTATAGTTTTTCGTTATTGAATAGGGGCATACATTTACAAATTGCTAAATTAATTCTACAGGTAGATTGCAATGTATATTCAATAACGAGTGTGGAAATATAATATCTTACCTATCTCAGCAATGTCCATTCTTGAATGAAAGCAAAAATACTTTGAAATAAAATCACCTTGAACACAATAAATGGCCATCGAATAAAGATAACCCCACTGTCGGTTATTAGGCACTTGTGGGAACAGGAATAATTCACTCATTTACTATTTATTTGTAAACAAGGTAAGGCGGGAAATATCATTATTAAGAGTCTTACCAACTAATAATAAAAAGGTGAAGCACTAGAAAATTCCAAACTTTTGACTTGACTTTTGTCCACCTAAATTGGTGATTTTGACCAGTGTGGCCGCCAACGATTTTTCCCTGAAAATAACCCCAACGATTTTGATCTACCATAAGATCCCATCTCCTTCTTGTTAATATAATTTCCTACAAAAAAAAAAAAAAAAAGTTTAATTCAATTAAGAAATAGAGGAGAACTTAGCAATCGTGATTGGCCATTTCCCTTGAATATTAATTAACAGTGTAGCTGATTCGTCTTTCTTTAGCTGTTTGATTAATTTATTGCTATACATATTACTTAATTGCCTACTCAGCTATATAAATTGTAATTTCATAATATAATTATTTGGAAATAATAAACCATTGTGTGTGCATGAATGTATATTTACTATATTAAAAATATCGTCATAGCACCGTGGATATTGCATCACTGATGATTAAAATCGTAAATGAACCCTGCTGAAAATCTTAGATAAATATCATCTTATATTATTTTTTATTAACTTTTCTAGTTTTATTTTTCTTTAAAATAGTCTCTTGGCCTATCGTGGAATATATTTCAGTTTTTCCTGAAACTCATTAAGAAAAAACTGTTTAAAATAATTTCTAAACATCTGTAGTCCTTCTACTTGAGAGATAGGATTTATCCTATCATTTTTAAATGATTGTGAATGTCTTCCGAATCTTTATTCACTTTTCCATTTGTATCTCGTGAACGATTGAACGAATTTTCACGATTTATGATTTTTTTGTCTAGTATTTAGATGTAGACTAAAACGAAAATGCATGTGGAAATTTCTCAAAATCGTTTAAACCGTTCATAAAATATTAGCCGTAAAGGAAAATGAATATTCGGAAAATTTTTACGCTCAATTTCCATTTATCCTAATCTTAAATATCGGAGAATCAATTCATCCCTTCATAAGATCGGGTAGAAAGGCGAATGGAAATTCTAAAATGTTAAAACTCCTTTGGAAGGAGGGTATGGCTTATTAAAAATTATTTTTATTTATTTAAAAACGAACGATTTATATTGTATATTTTAAAAAAAAGTTATGATCACCATATAAAAACGTTATTTATTTATGTAAAACATTATTCACACAAATCCGAAACTTCAAAAAAGTATTTCATATTTTGAAGAGGAGTAGTTGGGTTGTCGGTAAAAAAAACATGAACTAGTCTTAACTATATAATTTATCTATAGGACAATTATTGATATTAATCATATTCCATATTTTGAATAAAGTGTGGTAGGCATTATATACAATTTTAGTGTTATTATGCTCTATAGTGCTTGGCAGGTAACTTATGCAAAACATTTCCACTGTTATTCCCAGGATATGCAATATTTAGAAATTTTGATTATGATACATTTTAGTATATTGTAGCATCAGGGCAGCATTCTGGACCACTACACATTCCTTTCTACCTATGCCGATGACACTTGCGTGCTATAGTTCATAATGATCCTAGTATTGTCTCTCAAACTCTCCAATCCCACATCAGAGGCCTTGAGGTATGGTGTCAGAATTGGAGAATTAAAATCAATTCCAATAAATCCCATCAAATTACCTTTACCCTTCGTCGACAACCTATGACATCCTGCCCTACAGTTTCCTTTAATGATATTCCGCTTGTCCCGTTGAACAAATCCGCTATTTAGGACTCCTGCTTGACAAACGCCTTACATGGAATCCGCATACAAGACTGAAAAGACAAGAAACTGCTCGGCGGTTTCGGCTACTCCAACACTTACTAGACAGACGCTCTAACCTTTCCCTTAACTACAAAAGACTCATTTACATGACAATCATAAGGCCTGTCTGAACCTACGGAGTTGAGCTATGGGCTCTACTAAACCATCCAATTCTTCCCGTATCCAATCCTTACAATCCAAAATCCTTCGTAAAATCCTCAACGCTCCTTACTTTGTCACGAAAAAAATCATTCATAAAGACCTCCAAGTTCCGTATGTAGACGATTTGGCCCGTACCAGGTATCGTTCCTTCCATGACAAACTCCATTCCCACTCTAATCCACTAGTTTAAATCCTTGCTTCCTCTACAATCCCTGATAATCCACCGAGGCGTCTGAAGAGAAGATGACCTCGAGACCTTCTTGTTTAGATTGATTACTAGAGTGCTGCCAATGGGCAGTTTCTCTTCACGTTTTTCATGTACATATCTTTTATCAGCATATTACTTGATGTATTGTAGTATACAGTTGTGAATTTCAATAAAATATAATTTAAAAAAAAAAAGAAAAGTATATTGTAGCCAACTAGGTTCTCCTTTATATAGGCATTGATATATTTTTGGTATTGTATGAATCAATGGAGTGTATATTAAAATATTCCATTAAAATATTATTTTTTTTCAGATGAGGAACCAAGTGAACTTCATATACAAGGCTGGCTATATGATATCGTTGGCAGCCCTCCTTCTATCTCTGTTTATATTTTTCTATTTTAGGTAAGTACAGCAAATACATATATATTTCACCTACAATTAGGTTTAATTTAACCATTTAACAAACCATTATTGACTATACAAAAATAATTATATGTTAGCAAATTAAAAAAAAAAAAAAAAATAAATATATATATAAATATAATAATTTACTATATATATATATATATATATATATAAATATATATATATATAGTAAAAAGTGTAATTTTTTATCATGTTATAATTAAAGGAAGACTTTTCTCTTACTTGAAATAAAACTCATTTTGGAATTATGAAGGATGAACTGGATAAGAACCACAAAACTTCATAGGCTATTTTTCAAATAAGGAAATATACAAGTATCTATATATAAGTATATATGGAACAAACTCTGATTACACACAGAACTGTAACATGCATTTTTTTAAAGAGGAATGTTTTTTGTCAAATAAAAACCAAGTCAAGATTATATAAACATTATTAATAATGATTATGATTAAGTTTTAATGGTATTGTTAAATAATTTGCTAAAATTCCTTTAAAGAAATCTAGTCTATCTATTACAGATATTCCTTTAATTAAATCTAGGCCGATTTAATTGTAAGCTTATTATAAAGCTATTTTCAAAAGGACTGATTTACTTCTAAATGCTGTCCACATACTACTGCCTGACTGAGACTTCTCTTTTAGAACTTTCTTGTTTTATGAAGTTTTAATTTAATTCTAATTACTATTCAATGGTGCATTTAAGGCTCAATTATATTGAATAGTTTTGAGTGCATTCTTGCCGCTCAAAAAGAGATGAACTTTTGCTTTTCTTGAGGTACACAATCAGCATCTGAAGTTACCTGGTTCTTATCCTATTAAATTTTATTCCTATATCATAACCTTACAGTTAACAAATCTTAAACTAATTTTAAATGACTTTGTAGATGTAAAAATATTTTTTCTACATTTTTTTTTTTTTTATATTTTAGGTCCCTTACTTGTACTAGGATACAAATCCATAAGAATTTCTTCATCTCCTTAGCCATAAATAACCTGCTATGGTTGATTTGGTATGAGGCAGTGCTAGACAACCATACAGTTATAAACGAAAATGGGGTATGAATTGTAGTTTATTAATTTTTTTTTTTCATTCTTAATTCTGGTAGCAAACTTCATTAGTTATGGAATGAGAAGTTTATGGTGTATATGTAGTTATATCAAGCTACAACTATTCAAACTAAAAAAAAAGTAGAAGTTTCCTTACTTATTACTTACTACTATGAGTTATTTTTCTACAAGGAAAAAAATAAATAAAAATTGAATTACAAAATAATGGAAGCTTGAAATAACTGGGTAGAAGAATACTTTGTTATATGTCTAGTAAAATAAAATAACTATTTAGTTTACTTCATTTTCTGTATTTAAAAATTATTTTCTTTTATTTTCTATTTGTACTTCCTTCTTCCAATACAATTATAATTAAAAAATCCTTCTCATAAAAAACACAAGAAATAAAGAAAAGTTATCAAGGGAAAATTATTGGTATTAATACAAACCATAAAGGGTTCAATGCCCAGCGGCACCTCTTCCTGGCGTGCTTCCTATTACGGATTTAGCTTAGAAGGTCCCTCATCCAGCTTCTTTTCAGTCTTCTGCGAGTATTGTCCGGCATGTTACTAGTGGCCATGCTTCGTATTAGATTCTTAGTATGTTCGTGTAAGCTGTTGTGAAAACGTTTGTAGAGGGTCCGAATCTGTTCGTTGATTGTTGGCATGTGAAGGTCTGTATGTAAAGTAGTGTTGCTGACGTACCATGGTGAGTTTGTAATAGTTCTGAATGTTTTGGATTGAAAAAATTGAATTTTGCGTATGTCTTTTTGGCAGTCCCATATATCTGTGAGGCATAAGTCCAAATGGGCTTCAGTAGGTAAGTGTAAGTGTTTAGTTTATTTTTAAGTTTTAATTTTGAACGTCTTGAGAGTAATGAGTATAAAAAAGTGTTAGTGTTTTGTTTAGCGTTATCTGTTTGTTCTTGATGTGTGGGCCCCATGTTACTCTTCTGTCAAATGTCAAGCCCAGATATTTTATTGTGTCTGTCTGTGGAATTTGGATGTTGTCAAGATATACTGGCGAGCAGGTGTTATGTCGAAGAGTAGAAGTAATATGTTGGGATTTATTACAATAAATGTCAATTGTTAAGAATCCTTTCAACGAGAATGGAGACTTTAACTTAGAACGAAAAAAATCAGGCATATCCTTTGAAATAGTAAAATTAGTCCTTTTCGGGCGTAACCCACCTAACCCCCATTTTCATATTTTAAAGATTGTTTTAATTTGTTTTTTTATTCTAAGTTAAAGTGTCTATTCTTGTTGAAAGAATTATTAACAATTGACATTTATTGTAACCAGGATACAGTTCAAAATGGAAGAGAACCTCTATTTTTGATTTGATTTTCCTTTTAAAAGGATACGACTTGAAATAAATCATTGGTAGGATATTTTTATTTTTTTCATTCTAAGTTAAAGTCGCTAGCTAAGGAGTATTGTTTCATGAACTATATTATATTTTTATATTCTATTGAATTTTTCTTAATACCCTAGGAACAAAAAATTCTGTTCATTGTTGAACATTTAATAAAAAATGACTTATGCCTTGTACCTCTTCAACCCATGAATAGTCTTGGGTTCATATATATGGGACTTGTGCTATTTCTATTGCCAACAGGTGTGCAAGGATTTGAATATACTAAGATTACACTCAATGACCAAGTTTTTTTCTTTAATTTTGGGTTACCCACTTTAGATACTACTTGAGTCAAAGGAAGATCTCCCTCTCCCAGGGTTACAGTGTAGTTCTCAACATGGGGCGGCTCAGGTAATAGTAACTAGTCTAGTGCACTATATGCAGAAAAAAAAACCCTCTAATCCTGTTATAACATTACTAATTGAATATTAAAGACAGCATTTAAAAAAAAATATCATTAAATTTTAAACCATACACTACCTCTTCTGTACTTTGTGTTGATTGAATTTTAATGAAGACTCTTTTAAGTGTCTTTGGAGAAGTGGTCATTGGATAAGATGCATTTAGCAATATAACATTTGTAATATTATCCTGAAATTTTTGTGTTTTTTTTTTTATTATAATTAAAATTATGCATGGTGATTTTACTTTAGGATATTCTATTATAGTGTTTTTATTTTATATTTCAAATAATTTATTGCATATTGTTTATGATTCGAGATCTGGGGCGTTCCAGGGTACTCTTAACATTAATAATCATTATGAAGGCTGGTTGTTTATAAATATAATGGACTATATTTCAAAACAAGGGTTATAATATGATATAAGGTTACAATCTGTATCTAGAGCTAAAGGAAATATAATGATGGTTAGGTTGTTATAATGTTCAAATAAATTTTACTATTACTAAACATATCTGTCTGATGTACAGATAGGGCGGTCTTTCCTCTTGGGTAATTCTTCTGTTCCTGGGTTCGCCGGCGCCTATTATTTTTATTCCTACATTCTGTGGTAGAATTCTTCAAAATAAAATAAAAAGCTTACAATATTTCAAGACAATGAGAAGATAAATTTTAACTTTTTCCCTGTATTCTTTTTATTATTTTAATTTTTCTATAGGTGATTATTATCTTCTTCCTGATATTCTGTCCACCTGATACAAAGGAATTCAGAGAAACTGATACCTGATTAGTCTCTTTTAATATAACCTTATTAAATATCTCCTACCATTATTTAAATTAATTTATAAATATCAATGAACTTTGTGCAGGTCGGTTGCCAGATCCTTCATGTCGTATTGCAGTACTTCCTTGTTACCACGTACTTTTGGGGCTTCTGTGAAGGTCTTTACCTTTATACCCTTCTCGTAGTGACCTTCCTCACAGAGTCCAAAGTGATGGTCTTCCTCTATTTGATTGGTTGGGGTGTTCCTGCTCTGATAGTCTCTGTATATGCTTCTCTTAGGATATCTACCAATAAGGACACTGACTAGTAAGTATTAAGTATTTTGAATATTGGATAATATTGTCAAACTGAAGATGTGAATATTCTTTCTTTCGAAATAAATTCATGGTAATAAAAAAGTAATTAAGAACCCTATCCTATAACATATCATCACAAATCCTATTGTCATCTCATCCCATAGCCTAGGGATCTAGAATCAGTTTATCAGTTAGGGATCTAGAATTAGTTTACCAATTTTTCCTACATGGCCTGTCAGACCAGTGAAAACAAATATTGGCATCCTGGTTATATTAAAACAACCTTTTTCACTCGATTCCATTTATCTCTGGACTAAGTGATTTTAAATTTTCTTTTCAAGTAAATAGCTGCAAGATAACAAACCTTTGTACCTATATTTCTTAGATTTTTCCCCCTCATCTGAAACAGCTATATTTTTCCTAGACAATATAGTCAATATCTTTGATAATCAAAATTCTTAAATAAAAAGCATTCTTGAACCTATTTATAAGTACCTACTCAAAGGTATGGGAAATAACTTGAATAATTAATTTATCTAAAGTTTCCAAAACCAAATCCTAAGAACATTCAATGTTCAATAATATGTAATAGACAAAGACTTTGGTATTATGATATATTATTCTTTTTTATTTAACTGATAATTTCTAAAATTCTATATGAACCCAGTGAAACTTTGAAATTCTCTGGTTTAAACTCTATACAGCTTTACTCAATCCTAGTCTACTCAAAAGTTTAAACGACAGGATTCTTGAATATTTTAGTGAAATAGTACTTTTAAATGATACTGGTTGATCATGGTTTTAGTTCTTAGATTCAAGGTAACACGGATAAGTTGTATGTTACATTTTTGTCAATCAATGATTTGATATCTTAATATTGTCGTTTTGTAGATTTACAGATCACAATATTCACATTTTGTTTATGTTATTTTTTCCTTACAAATTTTAATGTAGATTGAACTAAACCGGTCTTAGGTCCTTCATTAAGATTTTGTTATTGAGTCTTAATTTTATTATGATTCGTTTATTATAAAATTTCAGTTGTTGGATCCAGGAGTCCATTTATCGTTGGACACTCATAGTTCCTGTTGGCTTGTCGATGATAGCCAATCTCATCTTCCTCATCACAATTGTGAGGGTTGTCTTAACCAAATTACATGCTGCCCAGAAGACAACACCCAGTAATTCTTTTAGAGACAAAAATGCATCCATTAGATCTAAGAGGTAATTTTTTTTTCCTGATTAATTATTAATTATTTGTATAATAGATAAGTTTAAAATTCCTGTTTAACATTTAATGTTATGTTCTCGACATCTATATTTTTTAAAGCATGATTAAAAATAATTTAAATGAAATGTTTGTTTCGATCGAGTATTGTATTTTAATTATAATACAATCATAGAAATGAGCTTAACTTCTAAAATAATTAATTACTAATATTATTAATTAACAAGTTTTTGAAGATGTAAGTAAAAAATAGAACTAATGGTAGAAAAAGTTGATCGGAGGATGCACTCGATAAAGAATACAAAAATGAGAAGACTTATTCCAAGCTGTGTATATATTTTTTTAATACACCTTCCACTAAAATTCCCTTACAATAAGCTTTTAACTTGAAAATTAGATAAAACTTTATCGGTTGTATTATTCTATCATAAATTAGCAATGACATTAGTATAAATTTTAGTCTGGCAATGATACTCTTTTTCATTCGCTTTCGGTTGTATAATTGAGTTATTATTAAATATTACTATTTTAAATTTGAATAGTAAAAATTGAATTTATTTTCTGTAAATGAATGTTATATTCTTAAATAGACTCTTATTCTTTTTGTCTTTTTTTTATTTTACGTATTTACATTTATTTCCAATAAACACTGTAGACAATTTTTGTATTGCTATTTATTTATTTAGTTATTTGGCATTCATATTAGACATATATAGCTTGTAGTGCAGAATTTTGAAATAATTAACTCTAGCATGTTTTTTTCCCTGCTATTTTAAAAACATATTTATCTTGTAATGATGTAGTTTAGTTGACCGTTGAGAAATTAGATGAGGAAGATGGTAGGGGGTGGGTTCATTAGAGAGAAACACACATTAAAACTTAGTGATATTTTAATTATGTGCCGATGTTTCGGCCTTCTTTAGACACTGTCTCGGAGTCAACCCTGATGAAGGCCTACATTGTGTGTGTTTCTCTTTAATGACCGCATCCCCAACCATCTTCCTCATCATATTTATCTTGAGTTTCGCTTTAGTATATATATTTTTTTTCTTTTTTTTTTTTAGTTTATATTTGTTTTATCACTTAACACTTGTAGTCCATAATGTTCCTGTTGGAATAAATTTACTGTATAAAAACAAGAATGTTGTTTCAAGCTAGAGTGGGTTATTTCAAAATACAAATGACAGGAGCTTTAGTTATTTATTTGTGTAAGGAGAAGTACAGTGCTGAGTGATACAGCATTTTCTGAGAGAACAAAGAAAGCTGTGAGAGCAACTCTGATCTTGATCCCCCTCATCGGTCTCCAGTACGTCGTTATGATCGTGAGGCCTGACCAGAAGACGACGTGGGAGTACACTTACGAACTGACCGAGGCCATTGTTGCAAGTTCACAGGTATAATTTTTTGTAGATATTAAAATATATAAATTTAAAGTTTTTTTATTTATGTCTTTCATCTTTAATATTTATATCAATCATCTGCTTCCTTAAACAGCCTACTCCTGGCCTGTTTACCTTCAGGCTGTGCTTTCCACTCAGCTGCACTTAGCTCTATGCAATCACTCTGAGTGTTCTGACCTTGATTTAGCCAATAAAATGTGTTAATTATGCATGTCTAGGAATATACATGTTTCCTAAAATTCGGTTATATTACTACTTTTGTTTAAAAGGGATGGGAAAGTTTGGCTTATTAAACTTTTCTCCTCTTGCAACTATCCTAGTTATACCTGGTTTTTAAATACATGTTTTCTTCTATATCTCTTTATTTACCTTGTAAGAAAAAATAAATTGATATTCACAGTTTTTTATTCTCTTAATGTTTTGGACATTGGAAAAAATTATATATTGTTATTATAAGTATTTTGTCACCCATTTGGCATATTGATCAATGTAATACCAAGCAAGTGAAGATGGCCCTTTGGGGATGTGGCTTCTTATTTTCCTTATTATGGTATGTTATTTTGAAATATATATTATATATATATATATATATATATATAATTTTTTTTTTTTTTTTTTATATGCTTATGAACGATAAAGGACGACTAATAAATTCAAATTTACATTACTTTGATAATTTAAAATATTCAAATGATTGATGATTTTATACATTACCTATTATTTATGGATAATATTTTCCCCACTCCAGATATGTTAGTACATATATGTAGTGTGATTATTTTTCTAGGTAGGAATGTGGCTGTTTTTTTATTACTGCTTTTTATTTGTTTTTTTTAGTGATTTACCAAAATGGCTATTATCTCTCAGTATATCTCTGGCTTTGATTTCTGGGACTTGATATAAATAATTTTTGTTTTGTGTACTAGAGCTTCATATTTATCAATAAATAATTCTATTTTTGTTTTATAGGGCCTTTGTGTTGCACTGCTCTTCTGTTTTTGTAATGGCGAGGTAATGATATATTTACATTGATATTTTTGAAAATTTATATTTATTGATAAATGATTTAATTAAATTGCTTAGAAAACTTGAAAAAGTACTCCAAAAATCTGTTAACATTAAACAATTTGTAATTATGTAATATCGTAACTGTTATTCTAAAATAAGGGGATTGTTGTCTTATAGTAGTTCTTGCATTAATAATATGTATCAACAGGTCACAGCTGCAGTCCGGAAGAAATGGAGACAGTGCCGTCTGAGCAAAAAGAGGCCATGGAACTCTTGTTCTGGAGTCACTTCAGTGTCGGTAGGTTTCTTCAGTTTTTATTCTTAGAAGCAGAGTCATTTTGTCTGTAATATATTCAGACTTGTTTATAACAAGTCAAAGATAAAAGATTTTTATCCACAATGCTCAAAAAGTATGATTATAAAAAGAAAAAATAAATGGACAAAACAAAATATAAGTAAATGAAATTTTTTTTTAATATCTCTTGACATAAGAGATGCTATTAACGGGATAGTGGTGCAAAACATTATATGAATGCTGTAGTTCTTATGAAGAGAGAAATGTTAGAATAAGACAAGGACTAGCAGTTGTTCCCAACTAATGGTCCGCAGACCCCTTGGTGTCCGCAGATGATGTCCAAGGGGTCAAGACGTCACTGGAAAATAATTTTAAATTGCCTTGACATAAAATATTTGTGAAATCTTGACTCCTAAAAAGAATTAGAAATGCTTTATAAAGATTAATTCAACATTTTCACAGATATAACAATATATATGACATAATTAACAGCTATTGCATCTTAAAATTGGTCATTTTCTAACATTTCAAAGATATTAATATTTAAGGTCAGATGTGACACATAAGATAATGAACAACATTAGATTTTTTTTATGAGTATTTGAAGAAATATCAGCCTTGTATTGCATTCAAATTTTAGTAATTCTATGTTTGGCGGACTGAAATAAACTCCTAGAGCCTGGATCTTTTTTTATTTCATTTTGATAGTTATTGAAGCGAAACATTTTCTGACATTTCGTGTTTTTTTTGACAAATTTGCCAATTTTTGACGCCCTTGTATCTCAGTAGGCGTTCCGAATTTTCCAAAATGTTTACATAACAAACATGTAGGAAATTTATTATTCTTTAAAAATGCTAATGACAAAGTTTTCTCTACAAAGCCCAGGAAGAGATTTTGAAGGAAAAACTGAAAAAAGTGCTTTTTTTAGAGGTTTTTTCAAGATGGCGATAAAAGCACTTAGGTGAAGAGTTTGAAAACTTGGGGTTTTAATGAGGGGAGTTTTACAAACAATTGTGCCTAAAAATTAAATTTACCCCACCTTTTTCTAGCCTACCCTCTTTTTTGTTCTAATTCTACTGGGCTACAAGTTATTTGCATGAACTATACATGGTACGGTGTAGCCCACTAAAAATCTAAAGATATATCTAATATTTAGGATTTGGATTTCCAGAATTTAGGGGTTCCTTGACATTGAAATGATTGGTTGAAAGGGTCCGCAAAACATTTTGTTGGGAACTACTGGACTAGAGCATTCTAGTTAATTATTAAATTGAAAAATATTCATATTCTTAGCTAAAAAAATTAATCTTTAGAGGACAGAAATTTTTTTTGACATTTTTTTTAGTTCAGTAGATCATCCTTTGTACAAGAGATGGCTGGAGCTGTACCTCCCCCGCACATTGATGGTTTGGCTACTGGTAACTGTCAGCTTTAAATAACAGACTGCTTCACTAACACTCCTTAACTCATGGTGAAGGTGGCTTAATGGTACTGGGAATTTTCATGTATATATTTTTGGAAATGGTATTTATAATCCTTGATCTCTTCTTGATCTAAATAATTTAACATGTTTGCAGATTAATGCAACCATTGTATGTAATTAACTATACTTTGGTTAGAATCAGGGTAATGAATATTTTTATTAAATAAGTATATTTCTTTAGTATCAATAAAAAGCTCACATCCTACTTAATCTTTGTATTCTAGTAAGTATTTTTATACTTTAATACATGTTAACTCTGTAATCATGTTAATATATGAAAGAAACTACACTTAAAGAATTTTTATTCTATGTGAGAAACTGCTTTCAACTGGTTAAATCATTAATTATAGGATATTTATTTTTATTTTTTACATTTAAATACTAAGGTTAAATTGAATATATATTTATTTATTCTAACAATAATTGAATATATTAGGTGTTAATGTTGAATTATGATCTATTTATTGCCTCACCATCCAGAGGTCTCTCATAGTAATCGCCAAGTATATACAGGATGTTTCAAAAAGAATATACGTATTTCGAATGCATATATTTATAAAACTTTAAGACGTACAAATATGAAACTATACACTCATATTTATGAACCTCCCAAGTTCAGATTACAGATGTTCAATATGTCCTCCATGAGTGACATGAACAATATCACATCGATACTCAAATTCCTCCCATACTTGGGCAAGCATGTCCTTCATCACTGATGTAATGGTTGTACGGATACAGTTCTTTAACTCCTTCAGGATCTGTGGGAGTGGTGGAGCAAATTGTTGTTGTAGGCAGTTGCAACTCCAGACTGGCACAAGCTGATTTTGAAGGATGAACTATCTTGGAAAGCAGTTTGAATTTGTGAAACATTTTCTTAAGAAATATAGGGCGACCAGGGCTCTTTTCTTTACATACATATCCTGTATCTATCATTACCATATGCAAATGTTCCACCATTGGAAAATCAATTTGGTACCTCAGCCTGAAATGTCTTTGGACTGTAATCACAGAATTGTACCTAGTTCTGCCATAAATATTGTTACAAGGAAATATATGCAGATTTCAACATAAAAATTAATTGTTTCAAAATCTTTATTGGGAAATAAAATGTATATCTATATTTAGTAAGACAAGAAATAAATTACTCAAAATGTCCTTGACACTGGAATTTAATATCCGTAGCTAGTCATCAATAGCACATGCAACACTTCTTGAGGAAAGGGGCTCAAGTGCTCGGACCAGAGATTGTTTGAGACTATTCAAGTTAGGGTGTGCTCTGTGGCATGCTATTCTCTTCAGTTTGGACCAAAGCTGGTAGTCTAGTGGGTTGAGATGAAGGCTGATCTGAGGCAGAGGTGAACTCTGGTTTGTTCTTTTGCAGCCACTACTGAGTTGATCTGGCCTTGTATGCTGGAGTGGAATCCTGCTGGGTAACCCAATGACTTCCAGCAAACATAGTATTATTAAGAGGCTTGACAACAAGTTCCAAAATATCTTCCTGATAGTTTTTAGCAGCTTTTTTAAACTCCTTTTTCACAAAAAATGAATTTTTTGGTGCCACAAAGAAAACTCCCACCAAACCATCATTGAGGAAGGGTGGTGGCCTCTTTCCACTCTTCCAATTACTTTCTGTCCTTCTTTAGAGCTGCGTGCATACACACGATCAATTTGGCGATTAAATATGTCTATAAGAGTAAAATTTTCTCTTCCTCATATTCTTTTTGAAACATCCTATATGTATCTAGACATAAACACACCTTTCCTGCTTGATTGAGGTCATTGCAACCCAATTTGATTCTTATATATTGCACAGAAACAGAAAGATTTAGTGAAATGTCAATGCTTCTACCTTTTATAAGATGTTTGTAATTATTGTGAAGCTTCGGTTTTAACACAATATTAACTTTTGCTCATCTTGTGGGCTGTTATTTATTACATTGCTAAACCAAATTTATGAAATTTCATTCAGGTCTTCGTACATCATTAATTATTTGACAATCAAAATCATGTAATTTCATCAACTTACTCTTCTGTATGACTTTTCAGTTCTGCTTCATATTTTCAACTTTGCTATTCAAGACAGTAAGACAAAATCCAAGACCTTGTTAGATTAAACATATAACATGCTAAATAATTAGTTGGTCTTAGAGTAAAGTTTATGAGTTTTAAAATGGCTCCAATGAGTTACATGTATAGTGCTATTTCCTAGGCGTTCTTCACTGTGTGCAGACTAGTCTGGGCTGGTCACTATGCATTTAGCTTAGCTGGATTTTAAGATTAAGCAACTTTTGATCTGTGACTACATAATTTAATATCTTAATTAATGCTTTCAGAGAGCAATTAGGTTGCTCGAGCAGTACTGTTTTTTTTTTTTAAAGTTATGATATTTTTTAATGATAGTTCCTAATAGTAATTTTAGTATACATTTTAATGGTATAGAACATCTATAATTGAACTTTCTACAATCATGAAATGTTATTTTGTCAGGCATTCAAGAATTTTATTATGATTTGACCAGGAAGAGTAGGATCTTATATTAAATAAGAGATTATTTTAATATAATCATGTAACTGTAAAAAATCATATTTTTCTCCAGATTTTTATAATATTATAAATATGACTTTTGTATAATACTTAAGCAACATATTTATGATTGAGTATTCATCCAGAAAAACAGCACATAGGCCATTTTTCTGTATATAAGTTAATTCTATTCACTATGTTTTAAAATGTTTCTCATTTTTTGGCAACTCTGCTTGTAGATATGAAGGAAATACTATATAAATTAACAAAACCTGACTTCAATATTGAGTTTTGTTTGTTCTGAACTTGGTGTTTTAACTTATTTTTAGGTAAATTGTAATTTTCATATTATATGATAAGAATGTTGATAGAAAAAAATTTAGAGATATAATTTATAAATGCTACAAAAATAGAAATTTCCAAGTAGTAGTGAAAATTTCTCATATACGTTACCTGTTCAACCTGTTATATCCTTTATGCACGTATTCATGGAAGGCCAAGGGATGAAGAGACATTCCACCGTAATATTATTTTAATAATTCTGCTGAAGTTAATAATTCTTAAACAGTGTATCTACCTGAGGCACATGGGATGGTCAAACATGTCCGTTCAAGAATACTTGGTCATGATATCCTTAACTTATTAACTGTTTTTTATTCATTCACTATAATTAAAGCAAAAAGTATAAGTAGGTACAATAAAGTTGTATTTATAGTTGATGATTGAATACCATAAGAATATATCATCATTTTTTATTACAACGGTAGAGTGTTAATAAAGAACTCAAGTGAAAGTCGGCTCTTTTCATTAAAAACCTAGACTAGGAATTTTTTTCTCCAAATAAAACAGTACTTTCAGACTAGGAATGAAGAACTTCTTTCCTCCAAAACGGTACTGTGGTAGTTTTCAAGACGTGGAATGGTTGGAATCGCATCAATATTACTTTAATCAATGAATATAATGGAATCAAGAACAAATTTAAAGAAAAATTTTCCCCCCTCAAAATAATGTTTATGTTATTGGCTCTTTTTCTGGAGAACGCCTCTATTAAATTTTATACTGTTATCATATATTTTGATTTCATCATTAAGTGGATTCTAGACTTACTGAAAAATATGAAGTTCATTTGAAAATACATAAATATGTTTCTGATGGTATAAATCATTCGATATGCAATATTCATTCGATATTGAAACAATAAGAAATGCTGTCTCTTTTATACCTATACCATTTATGTGACTAAGGAAAACATAGATTTACTGATAATTTTTATATTTTTTGTTAGGTATTTGTAGTTGTTAATTTTCAACAACTACTGTAATAAGTTATAAAGGTATTTCTTGGATTGTAATGTTGAGTTTCAAAAAGTACTATATCCATTCTAGGAAATTTTACTGGAAGGGTAAAAATTTCTCATTGCTATATTATTAAATCAACTTATTTGATTATTTTTGCATTTAAATCTAGATTTTTTTTTGTTTTGTTATTATATTAATAACACTATTTTAAAGTTATGGAATGAAATATATTAATATGATTTGGAATGACACTAAATGTGTAATCAGTATTTTTATAAAATAATTACATTTCTTAAGGACTTGAGTATTCATTCGATGATATTGAATAGAAGAGTTAAATAAAAATAAATGATGAGAATACAAATATATCAAAATGTCAATATCGTAAAAAATGTCCTTTTGGAATTTAATGCCAACATTAAAAAGTTTTTAAAATAAAATTTGTTGGACAGAAACTAAAAAATTTTAATAGCAACTTTGGAGAATTTTTATAAAAATGTTTTGGTATTTTTGAACATTAAATATTAAAAAAATAAACTTAATCTAAAATAAATCATACAACAAAGTTGAAAAATTATCGATGAATGGACCAACACTATTCATCATTTATATGACTGAGTTTTGAAAGCCAAAGAGATCATATTAATATCTTGCCTTTGACATTTTACTGTTTAAATATTTAACTATGCTAAAATGATATAATTTTCAAAACATTATTGAACATAAAAAAATATATAAGTATGAAAACCTGTTACTTTTAGGAAAGAAAAAACACTTGAATCCTGCTCTAAATAAGGGACACCTTTGAGATCATTAACTTTTTTAATTTGTGTAAAATGAAACTAAAAAAGAAAATGGAAATATTATGTAATAATATCATAAATTATGATACTTTTTTTGTTTTCTTCAAAATTAATGGATTTCTTATTTGTAGAAATGATATGCCCTTTTAAGAGTTGTTTGTATGAACAATAAAATGTCATAGAAAATGTTTCTCTTTTTAAAGACTAAAAAAGAGAAAAAAGGCCATAAATATGATTTATTAAAAAACTATTATATTTTATAAAAAAAAAAAAAAATGTTGGAATAAATTGTTTATTCTTTACTTACCTAGCTTAACCTATTTAATGAATATGTCGAGTAATGGATGTCTGAATTTGTGAATGGTAGGTTCAAATAATGATAATTTATTGTACTGATCAATTTGTTTGTTACTTGTATTGATGTTTTATAATATCTATATTGTGAAAAATGTATTAATAATTAAAGAATTATTGAAATAGGAAGTACTTTGGTTGGTTTTAGGACCAAAATGAAGTAGTTATAAAAAATATTCGTTATATGAAACTATCTCTATAACATTAAGTTTCTGATAACTTCTGCTCAACCTTTTCTTTATTACTTGAAATAGTGTACATATCATTTTCAAAGAAAATTAGTTTAATAATATTTATGTTATATTTAATCAATGTACAATTTTATCTATTGTAAATTAAATTAATTTTTCACTACTTGTGACTATAGTGGAATTATTTAACTTTTCTTGTATATTAATATTATAATATAATATTTATTATGATATATTACTTATTATAATAAGTAATATATGTATGTTTATTATAAATACACAGTATTATAGTATAGATATTTATGTATTAAGTGTTAAATGTGTTAAGATCACATGTGAATAATTTATGTGTTTATTGTTATTTATCTGTGGGTAATATGTACCGAATAAGCAACTATTAAGCATTTTTCCTTATTAATAAAAGCATAATTCTAAAAATCTTAAAACATTACATTGCTCTTGAATTTGTAAGTTCAAGATTGTCAATAACATAAATATACATTTTGTGTAATGTAAACTGAAAAACTTGTGTGTACAACTTGAGATTGTAACTATGTACAAATTTTATATCCTTAAATATTAGTGAACTTGTTATATGACCGTGTCATTGTTTGATGTAGTGAGTAAATGATAATTTTATTAATATTGAATCCTCTAAAAAAATTATTTATAGTTGACTTGACTTTTTTTCTCCAAGTCCCAGTTGTTTCCAGATTAAAAGTGTTTTTAATATAATAATATTCAAGAATTTTGTTGCAGTTTTCCTAATGTAAAGTAAAAACAAAGTTTATTATTGAAAACAATAAACCAATAAGTTATCTTAAATTAATTGATAATTTTATTAAAAAATAATTACCCAACTAGAGTAGAGCCGTTGATCGTTCAATTGATAATTTTATTATACCTAACAGAAAGCTGAGATTTAAAAGTCTCATTAATTACTTAAGTGTGAATACAATATTATTACCTATTGCCCTATTAATTTATGAGGTGCCTATAAATGATATTAAGGATGGAATGTTGATTTATAAGAATGTGTATTGGCTAATTCCATTTCGAGATTGATCATTCAAAATCTCCAATTATAATTCTTTTATTGGAATTTTAATTTTTTAACCAAATATTACTAAAATTCATTATCTTTATCTTTATCATTGATTGCCGTCTGATTAAAAAAATACTTATATTACAATAGTGGACCAAATTCTTGCACTACCTCAAAATATGCTTTTGTATAAGATATTTATAGTATTTTGATTTAATTAGGATTTCAATAGTGAAATTAAAAAACATTTATCATTAGGATACCTTGTTCAATATTTTGTTTACAATGTTCTCGTAAAAAGGGAAATTTCAATAATAATAAAATATGAAATTTCATTTAAAATTAACCTTCTTTCTACTTTTGGTCTGAATTATTATCAATTGCCTTGATATAATACATTTGTTACTGAACTCCTGTGTTATTTTATCAGTCAGCGATGTTTTCTACTTTATAAATATTGTAGGAATGGAAATCTAGTACCTGTTTGTGCTTGAACATTAACAAAACATGCACTGGCAGATTCAGGGTCACTCCATGAATACAATACAAAACTCTTAGAGGTACGCAATAAGATTCTTAAGGAAGATTTTAATCCCTGATCTATTCTAAGGCTTTGTTTCCAAGAGGATATCATCATTATATGTATAATTATATTTTTTTATTTATAAAATATGTTAAAAGCTTTCGTATTTTTGGACTAGGTAAGTGTAATCCTCGTTTTAGTTGCATGTTTATATGGTTGCATGAATTTGATTTACTAATGATGATCACATCAACTGAACTAACAAAATAAACTGGAGGCCAGCTTCCACAAACAATATTTTTTGCTTGTTATGGATCAAATATGTGAGCCATGATCAGGACAACAATATAATTTTTATTCTGTATCATAGTAATTTTCCTATAACATTTTTCAATTGTTTTGACATGACCATTTCTTTAACATCTAGTTAATAAATAAACAATTTTATTTATGCAACATTTCGATAATTTATTGTTCTCATATTCATTCCTCAACAGTGGAAAAACAGAAGATTAATATTTTTATACAATAATCAATATATGATGTTATTGTTAGAGATACAGAAAAGAATACATTGAACATTAAATAGACATACAGTAGTTAAATAGATATTTCAATTAGAATTGACTTAAAAGATATTATTAAAAATTTACTTACAATTTGAGATAAAGTAGTGTCTTACATAGACATATGTGTATACTATAACTTTGAAAGAACAATGGAGTAAAGGTGCAAAGGAATAGTTCAGGTATGGAGGGAGGATTTTCCATATTTATGTGGCCTAGAGTCTGGGGTTTTCTCCTTTTGTTTATTTGTTTTTATTTTATTTTGAATTTATTATTATTATTCAGATATTTTGTTAATATGTGTTTGTTAAATTTGAGTAACATGCATTAAGTTTTTGGACATCCGACTTTTTATTTATGGCACGAGTTTTATATTTATATTTTTTAATGGTAACCATTTCTTTAAAATTTCGTTTGAAGCTGTTTTTTTCATAATGACTAATTTTGGATGAATGAAATTTGAATCTATGTCCCTTTTTCCTGAAATGAGTGGTGAGAGCAGTTTGATCTTGTTTATTAGAGTTTTTTTTTTTTTTTTTTTTTTAAATTGAAGTGTAGATATATATATATATATATATATATATATATATATATATATATATATATGTGTGTGTGTGTGTGTATGTGTGTGTTGATACACTCAATTAAAAATGCGAAAAGTCTCATTTTGGAACATCTGAATAATATTTAAAAAGGAGGGTTTATCAACACAAATATAGATATACCAGATCAAACTGCCCTCACCACTCATTTCAGGAAAATGGGACATACATTCAAATTTCATTTACCCAAAATTATTCATTAAGAAAAAAACAGCTTAAAAAAATTTTTAAAGAAATGATTATCATTAAAGTTTATAGTATACACATATGTCCATGTAAGACACTATTTTATGAAAAATTGTAAGTAAATTTCTAGTAATATCTTTAGTGTAAATTCTAATTGAAATATCTATTTAACTGCTGTATGTCTATTCATTGTTCAATGTATTCTTTTTTTTATCTCTATCAATAACATCATATATTAATTATTGTATAAAAATATTAATGTTCTGTTAATTGTTTTTCCACTGTTGAGGCATGAATATGAGAACGATAAATTCTCAAAGGATTGCAAAAATAAAATTGTTTATATATATAATTCACAAACCTGTATCTTTAAAGTTTCTATGTTGTTAAAATATCTTTGGCTCCATCACTAACTTGTTTCAGACCTAATTTACGAAACTATGTTTCTGTATCATTGATAATATATTTATCATAAGATATTTTCTAGCATTAATAAAATAAAATAGACTTAACGAGAAAAATTTAAAGTTTATTTAATCTCTTTTTTTCTTGATTGATGTTTTAGAGACACAGAAGAAATTTATTAGATTCTGACCTCTTAAATCAAAAGTAGATGTGTTTAGATGATTTCATGAGCAAATCAAAGACTTAATCCTACTGCTCCTACACGGCAGCAGGCTGAGAGGTGTATATAGCAAAAATAGTAAGTATGCAAATCATCTTAATTAATTAAGATAAGTAAGGATGAACAGTAATCCTTATTCTCAAAATATTTGTGATATTTATGATTAATATTTTATAATGATGTTTATTTTGTAGTGTTTTAGAACTATTCTCAAATTTACTGTCCCTTTCAATATTTGATTGAAAAAAACATTACATTCAAGGAAAGTATTAAGATTATGTTAATCCTAAAGGCAATAGAAATATTTTTTAGCCCTTGATTTTACAACTAAGTAGCAGTAGGTGCAGTTAAGATTTTTGAGGGAATATTAAGTAGTTTTCTTTTTTTTTTACCAATAAAATGCAGCTATCCATTATAACCAATACATTCATCATTTAAATTAACCTATAAAGAAATGTATGGAAGACTTGACCAAAATCATAAGAGAAAAGTAGAAAAGTGAGAAGAAAATCAGTAATTTCCAAAAGGTTACATCAGTATCCAACAAAAGAGAACTGACAGTTCTAATAAATACCAGCAGGTTTCAGCACTATCCAATAAAAATTATTTGATTGGTAGTTCTAATAATTACTAGCAGAGAGCAGCACTATCCAATACAGCTAAAAGAAAAATTATATGTTGCCCATTCTAAGAACTAAAATTTGTGATTAGTGGTAATTAATCCTGACAAATCTGGAAAAATTATTAATCAGTTTTTCACATATAAAATTTAACAGCGTTAAATTTACTTTCCAAAAACTACCTTAGTCATTAAATTCGGTTCAGTTGTATGGCTGCAATTGTTCGTCGGAAATAGTTAAAATTTTCTAACTTTGTTGAAAAACCTCATTTGGTCTCTAATAAACATCAGTAATTTTGAAACAATTATCCAAAACGAAAAAAAATCATTGAGAGAAAGTTGTAGAGCAGCAAATTTCAAGTCGAAAAGGTTGTTACGACTTTAAAAAAAAAAAAATCTCAATTTTCCTTAACCCAAGTCTTAGTGTTTCCGAGAAATGCTTGATACGTCCCATTTATTTATGTAGCTCATTCTGCAGTGACTGATTATGTAGTTTTACTGGAAATAACGATATTTGCAAGATGAATCATATCTTAACTAACCAAATGGAAGCTTGTCTCCGACGGGTTAGTTATACCACTTTTAATAGATCGTCTCAAAATTCAATTGTATTTTAAAGTTAGGTCTGAAAATACTTCTTTGATATGTTTCATTCAACATATTCTATAATATTCATTATTTTTATCTTTAATACTCTTTATATAACGCATGACATTGTTAAAAAATCTGGTGCGGGCAACACACGACTTTCACTTACCTCCGTTTTTAAAATCGAGTAAAGAATTTCCAAATACAGTTAGAGATAAAAACGAGTGAAACCATTAAAGAATTAATTAAATTGAATTTATATAGAAACATTGTTTTCTTAAAAACTCTATTATATTATTATCTAAAATAATCAGTTAGTTTTATAGGTTTTTTATCACTCTTTATTCAATTTTACAAGCTTGTGTACAAGATAGTATATTTTCTAAAGTCTTTCTTTTTTAAACGGTATATTATACGTCTATATTACTGTTCTTATGTTCAAAAACAAAATTGGGCGGTGTGCTTCATTGGCAAGCCGCCAGGCTGCAGCACGGTCAACATGAATTTCCCTTTCCGGGAACCCAAACAACAGTTAGATTTATCGGCTTTTCACCACTCTCCATTACCCTTTACGATTCCGTGTATCAGATAATATTTTTTCTACAATCTTTAGCTATCCAACAGTATATTATACATCTATATTACTATACATCTAGCACTTCCGGTCAGCCGAATTCATTAAAAAAGTTGCTGTAACATCTCGGGCGTATAGTAGTCTTAAATATGAAATTTTAGTTTCGTACGACTTTCCGTTTTTGCGCTAGTGTTACTACACACAGACCTTTTTGCGGGACTTGGTTATTTGGACTCAGGGGACCCTAAAACGTGTATATCCGTTGAAATCTAGAATCCGAAAATTTTCACGATCGCAATACTTTCCCGTACTATATATTTCATATATAGGTAAGTGAAATTAAAAAAAGGGGAAGGAAAGAAATTGTATAAATAAAAATAAGTATTTTCACTATATTATATTTATATTTGGAAGGACCTACAATTAAACATCAGTAAAATTTAGTATAGATACATTGGAGAAGTAATTTAGTAAATATTCTTCATGTGAAACGCTTTTTGTTTTATTGGGGGAGTGATTGAAAGGAAAAAAGAGATATTTCCAGGAGTGTCTGTGTCCATATTGTTATCAAACAAAATTATCGATACTAATATAATTAACGATATTAAAATATTGGTATCTTATCCGATATAATATCGATATTTTATAATATCTGCAGTACTCATTAATCAAATGAGATTGATATTGCCTGTATTCCATATTTAGATAATTTACTAACAACAATTTATGACAGGTCATATTATGTATGACCTCGACATATTACTCCAATCACATAATATAATATTATTTGGTTTAGTTTGTAATATCGATATTTAATTTGAATTAGATAATATGGTAGTGGTATTCTAAAATTGTGTATAAATCATGAATGCATAATGTAATATCGTTTTCTAGTTTAATTGTTATGACGATATTTTGTAGCATTTATGTTATATCATATCGATATTTTGCGACATATATTTTATATAATATCGATATAATATAAATTAGATATTTTTATAGATCGATATTCTAAAACAATTTGATAATTTATTAACCATAATACATAATATGGCCTCAGTATATTACTGCAATACATACAAAATAAATTAATTCATTAGGATAAAAGGCGTGGTTAGAAACTGTTTAACTATGTTAACCAGGCTCCCAATTTTCAAACTTAAAAAACTATTTAAAATATAGATATCAGTCTACTTATTTCACAACTATTTAACTTTTTTTAGTACCAAAATATCATATAATAAAATTATGGATAAACAAACTAATATTTTTTTTTTAATTTTAATCTTTTTTAAGCAATAATTATTAGTTATACAACGTAAATAATTGATAGAATAAACATTTTAGGCAAAAAAAAAAAAAAATAAATCATTTCAGAAATAAATAATAATTTATGCAGGACAGCATTATTAATAATTTTGAGTAATTGGCTAAAAAGATCTTCATCAAATAGTTCTATTAAATAACACAAGAGGTCAGCACTATCCAGCATCCGTCTGCCAAAAAAAAACTCACTAGCCTCACAGACAGAAGAGGTGAGCTTCTGTAAACTCCTGATCTCCTAATAGAGTTCGATATTGGCAAGAAATATCGGAGAACTTCCGATATTATCGGAGGAAAGAAAACTTCTTTCAGTATCGGTAAATTTTGTAATAAAATATAAGTAAATTTTACCAAGATATTGCAAAACAAAATAAATTATTAAAAAATACTGCACCAACATATATAAAATTATACAAATACAATAACATTTCTGGTTGAACCTTAACGATAGATAACTTACTAATAAACTAATAATGTATTGATGTTATACTGTTAGATTGCAGAATATATATATATATATATATAATATATATATATATATATAATAAGTTATTAGTATGTAAGTTATCTATCGTTAAGGTTCAACCAGAAATGTTATTGTATTTGTATAACTTTTATATATGTTGGTGCAGTATTTTTTAATAATTTATTTTGTTTTGCAATATCTTGGTAAAATTTACTTATATTTTATTACAAAATTTACCGATACTGAAAGAAGTTTTTCTTTCCTCCGATAATATCGGAAGTTCTCCGATATTTCTTGCCAATATCGAACTCTATTAGGAGATCAGGAGTTTACAGAAGCTCACCTCTTCTGTCTGTGAGGCTAGTGAGTTTTTTTTGGCAGACGGATGCTGGATAGTGCTGACCTCTTGTGTTATTTAATAGAACTATTTGATGAAGATCTTTTTAGCCAATTACTCAAAATTATTAATAATGCTGTCCTGCATAAATTATTATTTATTTCTGAAATGATTTATTTATTTTTTTTTTGCCTAAAATTTTATTCTATCAATTATTTACGTTGTATAACTAATAATTATTGCTTAAAAAAGATTAAAATTAAAAAAAAAATATTAGTTTGTTTATCCATAATTTTATTATATGATATTTTGGTACTAAAAAAAGTTAAATAGTTGTGAAATAAGTAGACTGATATCTATATTTTAAATAGTTTTTTAAGTTTGAAAATTGGGAGCCTGGTTAACATAGTTAAACAGTTTCTAACCACGCCTTTTATCCTAATGAATTAATTTATTTTTTATGTATTGCAGTAATATACTGAGGCCATATTATGTATTATGGTTAATAAATTATCAAATTGTTTTAGAATATCGATCTATAAAAATATCTAATTTATATTATATCGATATTATATAAAATATATGTCGCAAAATATTGATATGATATAACATAAATGCTACAAAATATCGTCATAACAATTAAACTAGAAAACGATATTACATTATGCATTCATGATTTATACACAATTTTAGAATACCACTACCATATTATCTAATTCAAATTAAATATCGATATTACAAACTAAACCAAATAATATTATATTATGTGATTGGAGTAATATGTCGAGGTCATACATAATATGACCTGTCATAAATTGTTGTTAGTATATATATATATACATTATTTATATATATATACATATATAAATCTCGTGTCACAATGTTTGTTCGCGATAAACTCTGAAATTACTGAACCAAATTTGATCAAACTTCGTAAGTATCTGTTATTTGGTCCAACTTAAATGATAAGATAGTTTTTAATACTGTTCTAAATGGTTGAAAAATATATTTTTCTAAAACGTAAAACAAAAGTTGTTTAACTGTGGCAACACAGGTTCACAGTAAGTAACCTTCCCATATATTCACATATGTGATTATTAATTAAAATATAAGAGTGTGTTGATTGTTTCTATGCGTTCTTATTTATAAAATATTATTTTTTTATTTAGATAGATTTATTGCTATTTACAACTGTATAATAATATACATCTAGTAAATGGGATACAAGATAAAAATGGCATGGATTCACATGTGGGGATACTACCCATTGGCAGCTCCCCTTTATAAAATATAAATTCACATTATAGTTTCCAGTTATAATAGAATACATATTAGTTGGCGAGGAGGATGGGACAAATATACATTTATTTACTCCATAGTTCACAGTTATAATAAAAATAATAATAATGTTCAATTATTTTTAGTTTATAAAAAAAAAAATTCAAAATGTTAAACTTTCGTTAAAAAAAAAAAAAAATAATAAAAGAACTTATTTCTGGATCCTAAAAGAACACGTTTTTTTTAGTGAGGCTTCATCCACAATTGAAGAAAATACGCATCTAACTTGCAAAGGAGCTATGGTGATATATGTACAACGGTTATGTTTATAAGATAAAACGACGTTATTGAATAATTTAGATGTGGCTACTTGGTACTGGTATGTTATTGTAACATAGAGTAAATAAAATTGATATCTGACATGAAATAATAATCTTTTATTTATCATACATAGAGTAGCTCATTGCTATTCACCTGTATTTCCTTTATATAACCTCATTCAACATAGTCACTACCAACATCTTTCGTAGTTTGTAGCAATTTTAATTTAAATAATTTGTTTATCAAATTGAATTCGCTAAACCGCAAACAAAGATAATGAAGTGTATTTTTTTTTATTTTTTACTTCCACTTACCTATATATAAAATTAATTACTATATGAAATATATAGTAAGGGAAAGTATGGCTATCATAGAGTCGTACGAAACTGAAATTTCATATTTAAGACAACTATACACCCAAGATGTTACAGCAACTTTTCCATTAGAATCGACTAACCAGAAGAGCCACTAAATACCTTGCCTTTTGCACCTTTTTTTACGATTTTCTCAAAAACGGCTCTAACGATTTTGATTAAACTCGCTATATTGATGTAAAATTTAATGGGCTTTAATATCATGTAGGTTTCATTCTGATAGAAATAGTCTGACAAGGCTTAAATGTCGTTATTTTAAATTTTCTTCCTCTAAACTACCTTTAGTTTTGTACATTCCAAAAGATTAACCATATAATCTTAATGACATTGATTAAGGACTAAATATAAGAGTTCGACGAATTTGATGACTAACTGAAGGATAAAAGAGCAAAATAAATGTCCGTACGATGGTAACATACATAATTTTCGACACCTACTATTCCACTGTAAGAAATTAGACAACATTCGAGCTAAACTTATTCAGGACGTTATATTAGAGCACGGGACTTGGCCAGAAACAGAACAGAGACTGATGACAAAATTAAAAAAATATTTTATAAATTTCGTTAACAAAATAGACTTCAACCAACTTAATACTGATTGTAGGAAGGCAGTTCAGTCTATGTAATTCTTGTTGTGCTAAATTCATTCTTTTTTGTTTGTATAGATTTAGTTGCTTTACTCTAATTTTGAAAAATATTGAAAGGTGTAATTAACATTATTTATAAGCTATTTTCTTTTGTTAGTTATTTTTGATTGATGTTAAATTAATCTTATTTTTGTTATTTTTCGATATATATAATGTTTAAAATGAAGATCAAAATAATGTAAACTTAATAATTTGTGAAATATAACATAGATTACGTGTAGTGTGCCTAAAAATAGGCATGGAACATGTATATAAACAAAAAATTAATAAACTCTCCTTCTTTGGGGTTACCATAGGAGGAAAAAAAAAAAAAAAAAATATATATATATATATATTTTTTTTTTTAAATCATAAATAAATACCTCTTGAAATGATCTATAATCAAAATGTTTTAAGTTCAACATCGGCTAAGAAATAATGGTGTAAAAAAATAAATTTCTTTTGAACAAATTAAAAAAAACTCAGTTTAGGAGGCAACATGTTTCTGAGTCAAAAACTCAAGCTAAATGAACTAAATACAAAATCTTGATAATATCAGAAACTAAATATCCTTACTTTTCTTTATAATAATAGTGAAATTACCTGTTTCATAATATTTAATATTAGCCAGATTTATTTTTACAAGACGTATGAATGCAATTAGATATCGATACTTAGTTTAACGCGTATCATAATATCGATGTTTTGTTCGAATTAGATGATAAAATATTGATATTTCATAATATGTATGAATGCACTTGTAAATGAATACCTTTATATTCAGTTATTTTCGAAAGGAGAGAAACAATTGTATAGCTTTAGAATTAGTTTCAAGAACCTGAAATACGAATAAAAAAATAAAATAAAATGTCCGTCTATCCACCGTAAGAATTTATAAATACCAAAAAGTTAGTGCTATTCGATAGAGAATAAAATTTCCTGTGAAACAAAAGTAATTGAAATCGGTTATTAAATATACAGAGATATTTCGTTTTAAAATTAACATTGATGATTGGCGATTTACCTTTGAAAATTTTATCGCCTGTCATATACGCTAATTTCTTTTTAACAGCTATATGAACTCTTATAGTTACTTTACCATTATATAGTTATTTAAAAATAATAAATCATTGTGTAATAATTTGTAGGGCTTTTTTTGCTTACATCGTAATATCGATATTAAGTTGCAATTAGATAATATAGTAGTGATATTTTATTATAGGAATATGAATTATGAATGCCTTTTGGCGTAATATAAATATCCATTTAATGATATTTCCAGCAGCTTTGCTATATATTATTATAAGATTCAACAAAAAAAAAATTACGTATTTATATACTTACTTGTTTTTGTAGTATTTTTAATAATTTATTATGTTTTGAAATGTCTTGGTAAAATTATATTTATCATTTATTTATTAAAATTTATTTGGTATATTTTTTTTTATCTCGATAATATCGGAAGTCCCTCGATTTCTCGCGAATATCGAAGTCTATCAGGAGAACAGGAATGTACAGAAGCTCACCTCTACTGTCTGTGGGGCAAGTTCTTCTGGCAGATGGATAGTGTTATTTAATAAACTCTTAGTTTGAACAACATCTCTTTAGCCAAATAATCAAAATTTTTATAATGCTCTATTCCTAAAAAAATATTATTATTTTCTGAAATGATTAACTGTTTTCTTTACTAAAATTTTATTGTATCAATTATAGCATAATTGGGAATATAAACTGTTTCTAACTATACCTTTCATCCTAATCAATTAATTAATTTTGTAAGTATTGCAGAAATACGCCGAGGCCATATTGTTACTAAATTATCTAATTAATTCAATTAGATTAGATTAAATTAATCAGATAATTAAATATCTTTTGAAGGATTGAACATTATAAATAATTTTTAGTATTTTGCTAAAAAGATCTTCTTCAAATAATAGTTCTATTAAATAACACTATCCAGCATACATCTGCCGAAAAACTAACTAGCCCCACAGACAGAAGAGGCGAGCTTCTGTAAACTCCTGATCTCCTAATAGAGTTCGATATTGGCAAGAAATATCGGAGAACTTCCGATAATATCGAGGAAAACTTCATTCAGTATTTATTATCAGTAGATAAATTTTACCGATATTGTAATAAAATATAGTTAACTTTACCCAGATATTGCAAAACAATATAAATTATTAAATGTATAAAAGTATACAAATACATAACATTTCTGGTTGTACCTTTAGGATAATATAACACTTACTAATTAATATATATTAATATGTATTACCATCCATAACTCGGCGTAGGCTGAAAAGGAGTTGGATGAGGGACCTCCTGACCTGAAAATATAGTTGTGCTTAATGTCAGGAGGATGCACCACTGTTGCTGTCTCTCTCATGCCTGCCCACGCCATGTTTTCCTAGATTTTAGCACATTTGCTTATTGTAATATTTTTTACAGGTGTAAATAAAATGATTAGTGAAAAAAAAAATAAATAAAAAAAATATAATGTATTGATGATATACTGTTAGATTGCAGAATAAATAAATATATATATATATATTATTTTTGATCTGATAAATAATACATACCTCTTGAAATGATCTATAGTCAAAATGTTTTAAGTTCAACATCGGCCAAGAAATAACTGTGTAAATAAATAAATTCCTTTTGAACAAATTAAAACTCAGTTTAGGAGGTAACATGTTTTCTAACAGTCAAAAACTCAAGCTAAATGAACTAAATACAAAATCTTGATAATATCAGAAACTAAATGTCGATATTTTGAAATATCCTAACTTTTCTTTAAAATCAAATTTGAAAAATGTTTCTATTTTAATCTCCCTTAAACAATAATTACTATTTATGGAATGCATATAATTGATATAATAGCTTTTTAATTAAAAAAACATAAAATCTTTTCAGAAAATAAATAATAATTTTTGAAGGGTAGAGCATTATAAATAATTTTGAGTATTTAGCTAAAAAGATCTTGTTCAAACTAAGAGTTCTATTAAATAACACTATCCATCTGCCAGAAGAACTTGCCCCACAGTGAGCTTCTGTAAATTCATGTTCTCCTAATAGACTTCGATATCCGCGAGAATATCGAGGGACTTCCGATAATTATCGAGAGAAAAAAAAAATATGCCAATAAATTTTAATAAATAAATAATGAATATAATTTTATCAAGACATTTTAAAACAAAATTTTAAAATTAAATAAATAAATAGGGGGAAATGAAATATGGCATAAAAAAATCTTTTAATGATATAAAAATAAATATTTATATTTTAATCATTTCTATTTTCTAAATAAGTTTGTCTTGCAATGGAATTCACCTATTAAGATATATTAAATTTTTTGTTTTAGGTTGAAGGAATCAATTTCTTTAAACAGAGTGAAGCACATTGTTGTTATTATTAAAAGAAAAATTGTAAAATAATTGTTTAGTTTGTTATGTCTGTTATGATTGTTGTATAAATTAGGTCAATTATATGCTTTTTTATTTTTTGTTTTGTTTTATTTTAGTTAATATAGTGTATATGCCACAATATATTTTTGTAAAAATTTATGTTTTCTTTTTGATATCCTAAATTCATTTTATTTTATCTATCTATCTTTGTGGTGCTACAACCCTAGGTGGGTCTTGGCCTCCTCAACAAGCCGCCATGCTGCCCAATTCTGTTCTGCCGCTCTACTGTTTCTTACTCGCAACAGGCTCCGATTTTATACTTTTGTGTTATTTAATACAAACTTACAAAAATTTTTAATGCATATATTTTTTTATTTATTTAATTTACAACTGTATTAAACCCAAAAACATGTTAAAATCAATAGTTATTGCAGAAGTTGGTTGGAAGTGCGTTCAACAAAGAAATCACACTAAATAAGTAAACTTATTATATTTGTGTGCCTATGTTTTTGGCCTAAATTTGATCTGACCAACAGATAAATGTCTGGAGACGCTCTTCCAAGGCCAAAGTTTGTCACATTAATATAATTAATTTACTTAGTAATTTATTTTGTTATTACACTCTGAAACAACTTCTTGAATAATTTATTCTATCATCAAGAATGGAGACGTTGATTTCCAAAAGGATTTTTAGAAAAAAACTGATATTTTGACATATGTGTATTCTAATTGTTTAGTTTTACTTTAATTTAGTTCCCAATCATTTTAAAACATTTCCTTCCATAACAGATAAATAATGTTATTTTTATTGAAAAAAATATTTCTAGATTTTATGAGGAAAACAATTAAAGAAATTAGTTTTATATTAAATTAATGGGGGATTTTTCGCTTCCTATATAACTTCCTAGAATAGAACTAGATATTTTGGAAATAAACATCTCAATTCTTATTATCATTTAAAATTAATAGAATTGAATGGTTGTAAAAATTACCTCAAAATGTTGACCATTGGTGTTAGGATAAATCCAATTGGCAAGAAATAAGGAAGTTTGAGGGAAACATACACAGATTGCCTTTATTTTGAAATGTTTTACATACATAATTTTTGTTTTACATAAAAATAACAGTCATGACATTTGTGGGAAATATACCTACATATAGTGTACACATTTAAATTAGTCATATTGTATAAGATAAGTTGTTACACATATTGATTGAACAGATAATTTTTAAATGGCCCTCATGAAGCACATTCCTATAAGAGAAGAATAACGTTCTAAATGTAAATAATTAATACTAACTGTTAATATATATACAAAGTATTTTATGGCATTCCTAAAGAAAATTATATTTTTTAAATCAAATATTTTTGACCAAAACTGTATTAATATTTTACTCAAACTTATATTTATATATTATATTGTTTTGATAATTATGAATTTGGACTCATTATTAATTAGTCATAAAAAAATGAATGATTGTTTATAATTAGAACTGTAGAATTTCAATTTTTATTTTATGAACAATTCCAAAATTTTTATACGGTGGTTTAGTTATAAATTAATTATATATCAACTTCAGTATGAATTTTTATATTTTGGTATATAACTTTTTTTAATCAAGATAAAGTTAAATACCAAGAGAGTGTGGATCAAGATTGTTACCACTTTGTTTTGGACCTTATTTCAGGAATAATCAAAAACTGCTGTTACTTTCATAATGGATTGTTTATATTAGATGCCGAGATCGTTAAATACTGCATCAAATAAAAAAACAGCTCAATTAGTTACCAACTAACATTATCAAGAAAGTGAAATTACCCAAAATAATCATTAAAAAAACTATAAGATTCGGACCAAAATATTCAATCAAACAGAATTAAAATAAGATTGATTTACTGATTTCTACAAATTTGAATCATAGCTAGAGACTGGATTTTCTGGCAGAAAAAAAAAAAAAAATAGAAAATTGTGTCGTAAAAAACTCAAAATGTGCAGTAAAAATACAAAAAACAGTAGCTAACATTTTGCTTAAAATAACTAAAAAAAGAAAAAGAATAATAAATTGAGCCACAGAGATAGAAGCGTCATAAATAAATATATTTTGCTTGGTTTATAAAATTAAATTTGTCCAATTAGCCACAATTGCCTAAAGTGACGTTTACTGAATAAACAAACAATAAAATTAAATTATAGAATCTTTGTGTTAGAGTTATGGAGTTATTAATACCATAATGCCTAACTTGTAGTAGTGGTTCCATGGAGGGAAGAGGGAAAAGAGTAGAGCATTGGTAAGTACTTTAAACGTTCCCTTCTAAAAGGTAAAAGTTCCCCTTCGCCCAAGAAAAAATAAAAATATAAACTGCTCCTGGATATACCACTCATAACTCGGAAAAACTCATAACAAGGTAAATTTAATACAAAAACAAATCACAATAAACTTAAATCTACATATAAGAGGAGCTTGACCATTTAAAATATAACTGAATTAGAAATACCTTAAGGTTAGCATTGATTTAATTCCCTAAACTATTATATAATTAAACAAGCAACAATATGGGTGAAACATTAATTCAATTTGTACCTATGGGGATATAAAATCAGGCATGTTGATTTTTCCAAACAAATATTTTCAAATGTAATATTATTGATTTAAAGATAATTTGTACCTACGTCAAGTTAAATATGATTTTAAATTTTAACAATGCATTTAAAATTTTCTAAAACGATAAAAAAGCTTCAGTTTTTGGTTGAGTTGGAGTTGAAATCATCGAATATATCTTTTCATTGAGAAAACGGATGTTCTTGAAGTAATGAGACTCATTTTGTGGAAACAAACCATCACCTTCTTCTTTTTTGTCAACTTTTACATTATTTTTATGATCCTCCCGAAAATATGGCTTAAAATCTTATTATTTTATCTTGAACGATAAATTTAATAAAAGATTTAATGATGAATAAAAAAAAATTTTAATATTGAAATACATACCTATTTATATAGACATTCTTATATTCGATTATAGTCGATAAGATTAGCAAATAGGTTGAAACTTTCAATTTAATGCTAATAAAATTTAAATGATCAAATTCAAATTATGACTAGCACTTTAATCTAGCCAAAATCAAAAACATGCAATTTAGCTCTAAAAGAGCAAAATGTGCAATATTAAATTGCAACATATTAGCCATGTTGATGAATTGGATAGCTATTATGTATATAAGAAATTAAATTGAAAAAGAATGAAAATCTGACCTCTGGTCATAACAGTGAGAACCAATATCCAGTTTTCCAACTGGGTCGATATTAAGAAATTGTCAAATCCTCTTTTTCAATAGCAGTTATTTAGTTGGCCTCATTTTATTTCCAATATGGTGAATATAGTACAAAAAAGTTGATTTAGGACTTTTATTCCTATAAGTAATAAAAATGTTAACAATAAAATTCTTCTTGGTCATTTATCTTGGACACAATTGATTGCATTTGCTATGATAGGACAAACAATGTTTAATTTGTTTCTAAAAAAATAATTAGAAAATGTGTTGTGTCGTTACAGCTTTTACTAATGCAGAATCTATGTTTAGTCAACCATTTTGTTACATGCAGATGTTAATTGATTCTAAATATTCAAAAGTTTGGAATATTATTCATCACAAACGATTATTGATCTTAATCTGATTACTAAGTTAAATTTGATCGTTAAAATAACTAAAGATCGGTCTTAAAGTGATATGTAAATTTTGTTTAGAAGATAAAATTTTAATTGTTTGAAGTCCTTGGAATACAAAGAAGCAAATGTTTATTGATACTAAGCTTGAAATATTAAACTTATACAATATTCTTAATTTTTTTTTTTTTAATTTATTAAGTTGCGGATCTGTTCAATTTTAAGTAAAGTAAGAGAAGAAAATATTTCCCTCCATGGGGGCTTATAAAATATATGTTTAATCACCAAAAAATTATCTTAATTTAGAAGATATTACAACAGAAATATTTACTACTAGAAGGTTTTCTTTGTTTGATTAAAAAAGAGATTTTTTCTTCAAAATATGTTCATAATGTTTTGAACTTGCAAAATAAGTTTTTAGGTTGCCAATATTGAGTTATGTCCTTTTTGTTTTCTTTTTTTTTTTTTTTTATAATATATTTCTGCTTTTATACTAAAGTGTTTATACACTACAAAGGGAACAGTAATTTTTGTAATATTATTTTTTGCTATTTACAGGATCTATGCTAAAAAAGACACAGAGCATTATATAATATTTTTTACTGATTTATCCTAGAAAATTAAACCACATAGCTGCCAATAAAACTGAAATTTTTCTTAATATTATTACTAAAACATTAAGAATTATTACAACGATAAATAAAGGTCTTTACAATAAATGGTCCTTTTATAGATATACAATAGATTACAGTTAATGAAAAACACCTTTTGTGTATACCTAACCTATAGTAGAATGATAAACTTCACTGAATCATTTTTACAAAAACATATCTTTCAAAAATTTGGCACAGTTATTTGTACAGATATTCAATAAACATTAAAAATGAACTAATGACATTTGAAGCGTCCTTAAGTTCCCCTACACTTATCTGTTTATTTACAAATATGAATATACATTTCATTAGGAAAATAGGTACAATTTTACATATTTATAGTTATTTTTTATTTCAATAAAACAGTTTACAACTCATTGGTTGAAAATATTTCTGTTTCTTCCAAGTGTACCTATCATACATCAGTATCTTGAACAAATACATTATTATATTTTTTCATTCAATTTCAATAACCAGCAAATAGTACAATATTTAATTACAAGATAATTTGAACATTGTAATAAAAAATATTATACAATAATGATAATGACACACCAAATTATATTCATCAATACTTTTAAAAATTATTAGTTGTTGTATATGATTCATTTCTTGAATAATATAAGTTTTTATAACAAGATATGTCTCACCAATATGATTTTTTTTTTAATATTAAAATAATTTCTCATTTGAATTCGAATAATTAAATATTTGATTTATGATTATCATAATTTAACAATTACAACAAACAACCATTTATGAAATAAAAATATCTACTATTTAACAATTCATCCCTTCATTCATCATCTCAGAAATATATTATTTATATTTAACAAGCTTTGTACCCTGATGGTATATTTTTTTTAAAATTAGTTTTTAAAATATAATTCATATTCCATTTATAGTAATAAATAAAAAGTAGATTGATAAAAATGGACATATTGACTGAGAAAAATACTTATATGAATGTTAATGATATATACTTTTTTTTTTAACTGTACATATTAATATAATGGACATTTATAAAAGCTTGGTTTATTTATATACCATTCAACCTGATTTATTTTTTAACATGAGTACTGATTATTCAAGAAATTCGACAAAGTTATAATTTCTAACATCTTTTGAAAATCTGGAAGGAATTAGTCCGGGTGGAGGTCATTAAATGAAACAACTAAATAGTTTCAACTAATTACATCCACAATCTTTTGAAAATGTTTATGCAATGAAGGATGTAATAGTTCAAGAGACAGTAAATAAGATTTTGTGAAAAATAGAAACTAAGTATTGTGAAATAAAACTATTCACCACAAATAGTTTACTCTATTTCAAAAAATCATTTATTGACTGTTATCCCATCTAAGATATCCCTTATTTCATACTCATCTGGACAAGTATTAAAATGAACAATTACGATTTAAAATGGACTTTTTTTTTCTTTTCTGTACATCCAGCCCATTCGGGAGATTATTGATTAATGAATGAATATGAAAAGACGTTACTTTTGTATCTTACATCATATCAAGAAATGTATAATTACAATTTTTAATAATTTAGAAGAATATTTATAAATTTCAGTTTTACTACTCCATGAATCTGAGATGGAAGCGTTGTAGTACTCGACTTTATTGGTTTATGATTGTTATTATTAAATATTCTGCCCTCTGATAAGACAATTTAGCATAGTTTAATTCATACAAAAACCAATATTTAATAAAACAATAGCTATTGTACTAATACAAAATGATGTATTGTGAAAAATTTGTTACTGGAATATTCGTAACACATATGTAATACATTTATGGAATGAGAAACATATTAGTAAAAATATTACTAATTGTATAGAAAATGTTTTGTTTTTTTATTTTATTATAAATGTTTATATATTTATAAGATTTTATTCATTATTAAATATAGAAATGTACTCCTGAAATTCGAAACATCAATTTCTCAAGGATTTCTCTATTAACATAAACATTCACAGATCAAAAAATTACTAAGTGTTGATAATTATTATTTATGAAGCTAATAACATACAACTTATGTGTAAATGTCTTATTTCATGTCACTTAAATTATATAACACATCCAATAGGAGATCTAAGTATATATAATCTGCATATCATATCACTGAAAAAAAAAATAACAACTAAAAAATGGACAGTAAAGCATGAGGTAGTAAAAAAATATAATCAGGACATACACAAATATATATACGGATAGTCCATGCTTGGTTTATCTACCAAGGTCCAGTACCCCCAGTACCGTCATTAGACGTACCTAACGGTACCAGACCGAAAGTGCTATATACTGTACATATCAAACGGGTTTGATCTTTGGAGTCAGACAACCTCTCTCGTCTGTGTAGCTGTAAGATTTCCATTGTCGGTTGCCCTTCTGCGGATTCGCCTTGCCATTGCTTTGAAGGCAGCATGCACATCCACATTCGCAAAGCAGAATAGGAGTGAGACACAGAAACCCTGAGGAGTAAAAGAAAAACTAATGTTATATATAATGAAAAAACAAAGGCATAATTTTCAAAATGAAAGGAATAGTAATAGTAACCAATTTCATCCAAATGCATGGATACATTTAATTTCTAAATTTTGATTTAAATAATTTTAATTTTTAAACTCAAAATCAAATAAAATGATGAATAATTTTTAGATATATGAGTGAAATTAATTATTAATTATGACCTGGATTGTTTGAAATAACATAAAGATAAATAATGAACATTTTGGGCTATTTAATAATTTATTTATTTGTTAAATCATCATAATCTATACTAATATTATAAAGCTGAAAAGATTATTGGTTTGAACGCGCTAATCTCAGAAACTACTGGTTTGAATTGAAAAATTATTTTTGTGTTGGATAGTCCATTTATCGAGGAAGGCTTCAGGCTGTATAACATCATGCTGCGACCAAAACGAGTGAAGAGTGGAAAAAACGAGGAAAATTAACCTTGCATCTCAATGATTCCAAATGATAAACCTATTAATTTTAAAAGAGTTCAATTTCCCGTTAAGTTATCTTTTGCAGTAACAATTAATAAATCACAAGGGCGAACATTTAAACACGTAGGAATCAATTTAAGTCAAAACTGTTTTTCACACGGCTAACTATATGTCGCATTGTTAAGACTGGGTTGCGGAGAAAATCAGTATGTTCTTCTGAAACAAGAAAATAAAACTGAAAATACCATTTACTCAGAAGTACTTTTAAATATATTATTTTAAAAACTTCTTAATATTGATCATAATAACAGCTAGTATGTTATATAGTTTTTTAATTAGGTAAATCTATTTTATTATCCAAAATTAAAAATCAACCCTGATAAATACTTTAATGATAATTAAATTATTAACAGGAAATTCAAAGCCCTCCATGGATCTACAAACTCCCAATATTTATGCTTGGCTTATCATGACTAATCAAAAACAATACACCAGCATCTCATTACAAAACTGAGTTCACGAATCTGCTTCAAAGTATTCTGGGTACTTAATTAATACAAACAGATGTATCAAAATCCGAAACGTCTGCAGCTTGCTCATTCTTTACCCACAATTCAACACACAAAATAATACTTCATAAATTTTCACAAGGGCCGAAAGTCCTCCTAGCAAATTAAAAATCATTAAAGCATCAGTAAAGCCATGGGGCTCAGTCGCAGAGAGGAAGTTGTCCTAGCTATGTTCAGGATTGTCCATATTAACTTGAAACATCTACATCACAACACACATACTGTCAACACTGTAATATTATTACATACTGTCAGACATATATTGGAGGAATGGCCTTTTTACATGTCATATCTAAACAGATCAGGAATAAGACCCGATACAGCAACCTTATTAAACAATGACGAACATAATATAAAATCTTTGCTAAACTTTCTCAAGACTCATCAGTTGTACATTAAAAAAAAATAATAACAATATTAATAAATAAAATAATTTTGTAGGACCAACTTTTTTTTTTTCTAAATATTTTATAATAAGCAAATGAAATTAAGGTGTTGATGACCGCTGGGTTTTACTCCTCGAAACCCTAATCAACAACAACTTTAATAATAATGCATTTTTTTATCTTTGATTATCCTTAATGGTCTTAAATGTACACAGATCCTAACTAAAATAGGTTTTAGGAGGGGATGAAACCATCAGTGCGATAAAAATATTCTACAGTCTGAAATTTGGAAGCACTATCAAAACTATCATTTTCTGTTCAACAAATTAGTAATGGAATGAGGAGTTGTTTGGCCATACTCTCCCACCTTAATTCTTTGATTCAGATCTTCCACAATCGGGAACAGTATTTTGTAATAACGTCATATCCTCAAAAATCAAAATAGACTGAAATAATAAAAATAAATAATATTTGTGTAAAATAATAACTGTTGGGTTGTTTCTAGGAATAATAACTAAGTTTCTTTAAACTTTTTCATTCCGAATTATGAATGCTGGCATTACAGGTCTCTTTCAAAAACAGTTGAATGACTATCGCATGTTTTGAATTGAATATGATTAGGTACATAACGTGAAGTAAGAAGTATTTTATCCGAGAATACTTATAATAAAAACAGATGATCTCAATCAACCAAGTTACCGAACAATATAGAAGAAAATGACGAGATATTCTCTTATTTCGACTCACTACAGGAATTTAAATAATACCATCCACAGAGATTGATCGCAATCGAAAAAAAAAAAATCCAATATGCTTTGGTATTCAGGGCGAGATTCGACTCCGATACCCAAGGACGGATTAAGGGCGGTGAGAACCGCCTTAGGCTGGCAGGAGACCTTCAGCTCAGAAACGATAAATCTTCTTGACACCTCGAAGCAACAGGAGGCCCCCTCTGTCCCACTAAATTTCCAGTAGGTTAAGCTTTATTCCAATGGATTTATGGACCAAAATACGAAGACTTTTATCGGATAACTGTCAGGCAAGGGTGAATTCGTAGAAAATATATCTGTGAATGTGAAAGGAAAAGAGACAGAGGAAATAAACTAAAAAGTGAAGACAATTTGCTACCTATACAATGTTGCTATAAGTATTCTTGAATCAGGCTCAACAAGTTAAAAATCTGGTGTGCACAACACACGACTTTTAATTACCTCCGTTGTTAAAATAAATTTAAGATTTTTTAAATACAGTTAGAGAAGAAACAATACACTCACGTTTCTCGATGAATTTCATAGTGTAGGTCATCACTCCCTACGCCTATATAGTGAGAGGCCACCAGTTAGCTGATGGGTCGCAAATACTCGGGGGAGAGGCCGTGAGTGAATCCCCACTTAAAAGTCCCTCCGGGATTGAGATTGGAACTCACAACCTTTGGCGTGGGAGACTAGCGCGCTAGCCACTTAGCCATGGTTCTTCATTAACTTATACAATTTTGTGTAAAAGTGATATTTTTTTATTACATTATAATATATTATATATATATATATATATATATATATATATATAATAAAAATTAAAAAAATTAATAGTAAAAAAACGAAATAATGCGGCTTTTATGTTACACGTTTTCCTTCATAAAGTGCTTTTAGTTTTGTTTTTGAGTGTGGTTATTATTTAATCTTTTTCTTTTAATAAAATGGTTTTACAAGCGACGACAGTTGCCAGAATAATTGCGTTGGTGGACGAAGGTAGAAGTCAACTTTAAGTGGCTATGACGTTAGGCCTATCAGAAACCAAGATTCGAAGTGCTGTTCAGAGGTACCAGGAGATGGTACTTCACACGAGGAGGCTATGGTCAGGACTGAGCCAGCAGATGACCGTTCCGACATGATGCAAACGTTAAGGAACCGCACACAGATAGCTGTAGAAACGGCTTGCCGGTTGAGTATTACTTGCCAGATGAACGTGAGTGTAATGGCACAAATAAGGAGAAGGCTCCGACCGATATGCTCACCTTCAATTTTGCCGAGAACACACTAATTGGATTGAGCCTCATTTGGTCTCCGTTATGTTCAGCGACGGATCCAGGTTTATCCTGTGTACTCAGGATGGCCGAGTACGAGTATGGAGAAGAAAGGGAGAGAGGTACAGACAGTGCAACATCGCTGAAACGGCATTAAGCAGGTGGGTCTGTTATGGTGTGGCTCCCCTCCGTATCACATGTGTTCAACAGACCGTCCCTCAATGCAATTTCGTACTAGAGGAATATGTGATACCTTTTAAGCCTTTCACTGGCGATAATTTTCGCCTAATGCATGATAATGCCCGGCCACACACAGCAGATGTAGTGACACACTACCTGAATGAAGTTGGCATTCGTATTCAGCGGTGGCCAGCTCGAAGCCCAGATCTGAATCCTATAGAACAGCTACGGGACCAGTTAGGGAGGTGTGTCCGACGTCAGCCAAACCCTCCAGCTAACCTACAGGATCTCAGGATAGTGGTAGTGGAAGAGTGGGAGGCCATACCCGAGGAAGGGGTAGCTATCCTCATTCAAAGTATACCTGGGAGGATTGAAGCCGTCGTTTCTATTCTGGCTCGAAGGCAAGACCCCACTACTGCTATAAGAAAAAAAAAAGCTCCTAGGATTTCTTTGAAAATGATTCAGTAAGGTAATTTTCGAAGAAAATAAAGAGATTTATAGTTAGGTAAAACATGGACCATTTTTATAATTCTTGACCAATAAATGTTTTTTATAACGATACATATAAGTGATATCATCTAAAGAAAAGTAGATTTTCATAGATGGAGGAGTCAAATAATTATTCAGTGTTTGAAATCGCAACCATTTAAGGAGGTAAAACTGTAATTTCCATTTGAAATTTTGAACACTTCTAATGGATTTATCTAACTCTCATGAAATCCTGTCATATGCTTCGAATCTTTCTTTTCATTTTGATGGGTGAATCTTAGGACATCTTTCGTTGGAATGGTAGTCCAAGAAACGTGCTCTGCCATTTTTAAGAAAGCTGTTTAAGCCGAAATAACCGTTGGACTAATGTCTTGTCGAAATTTAATTCACTCTTGGCGAATATATAACTAACAATTTGTGAATATTCAACAAAGATAAGCATGAGGGAGAGCGGCCTTCTACTCCTGCGGTGAAATCAGCATGAATTACTAAATGTCATTGGTTAGTGTATTAGGGTTCCTCGTGGTCTGTCGTAAAAACGCTTTTAGCAGTTCTGTATGTGTCCATTAATGGATGGCATATGAAGGTCGGTATGTAAAGTTGTGTTACTAAAGTACCAAGAAGCTTTTGTAATTGTTCTAAAAATTGTATCCTGAAAAATTTGAAATTCTTTAATGAGTCTTTTTAGCTGGAACATATATCTGTGATGCCTATATCCAAATAGATTTCAGTAAATAAGTGCATGAGTTAAATTTCTGTCGAAGTTTTGAAAAGAGCGAATAAAAAAGTCCCGGGCATTGATTAAGGGTTATTATTTTTTTCTTGATAAGTTGACGCTATGTTCTACGATCAAACGTCAAACCAAGGTAGTGTACAGCGTCCATGGGATTTGTACTTTGTCTAAGAAAACTGAAGATCACATGTCACGGAGTCATTTGTCATGATTTAGTCGGATTTTCAGAGTTTGAACCAGTGATGAAATTGTATTACAATAAATACTGTCGTAGAGTCTCTGAATCATGTGTTGCATTTTTATGTCTTGTAAAGATTTTTTAAGCTGTCTTTAAAAAAACATATCCAAGATACCAGTTCCTATAAGTTTTCTATGAAACACAGAAATTGGAGTCAAGGTAACATAAAAAGCCATTTTATTTCTTACCACAAGATATTTCTTTAACGATACGAATTACTTCAAAGGCTTCCTTCTGTCCTTCCTGTCCTATTTGAGGTACATAAGAGCGAGGAGCCAAATATAAATGGCATAACTCTATGGCTTTATTATCGTAAAATATGGCGGTATATAGGAGTAACTTATAATACAGTAGGGTTCTAGTTTATCAAACTTTGTTCCCAGTAGAATAATTTCGCAATAGTCAAGTCAAAGGTAGTATATTTGTCTCATTAACATAAAATATTGCAAAAATCGATCCAGAGTCACGTTTTTGGGGTTAAAAGTACAATTTCCAAGGGTTGTTGAATTTTTACTACTATAAAAAAGCATGATGCACAAATAGAGAAACTATCAATTGGCAGCATTCCAAAATGATTACCAGGAATCGAAGAGGAAGCAAGGATTGAAACTAAAGGGTTATCGGACTAGTCTTTCATGAACGGAATGTTATCCGGTTCGGGGCCAAGTCAGCAACATATGGAACATTAAGGTCTTTATGGATGAGTTTATTCGTGACAAAGTAAGGAGCATTGAGGATTGTGAATTGTAAGGATTGAATACAAGAAGAATTCGATGGTTTAGTTGAGGCCCATAGCTCTACTTCGAAGTAAAATTAATTTGACTTTACCATTGTTTATTCTGTAAATATTGTATGAATGTGATTTTACAACAATATTATTATTCTCCAATTGAACAGATGATCTGAATATCTGCAGCAGGTATATCTGAATAAAAAAAAATGTTCATAAATCATAATAATATGATTAATAGTACCGATAATCAGCTCTTGTGTTTTGATCATTAAATTTATGATTAAAAACAAAACCCTTAAGTTTCTCTTTCCGAAAAACGGTGGAAAAAAGAAATGTCTTTGGCAAATAAAGATTCAATGACACAATCAACGGAAGACTTTAGACGCTCTACAGAAGGCACTATATATACAACAAAGAAAAACTCATTGGAAAAAATAACGAAATAACTTTTCTTAATTTCTAAGATACCTTATTATTTATTTATTTTTTTCAATACGCTGTCATGGAGTGTTTAAAGAACATGAAATGTATTCCGGAGAATTGCTGCTTAACTGTTTGCATCGATTTTGTCATGAGCGGACAAGAAAAATAAAAAATAAAAATAAAAAAACCTTACCCTATGATCGAAATATTGTTTTGACTTTGGAGAAAATAGTCAATATAAATGTTTCTGCTCTGAGAGATAGTTTTTCTTTTATATCTTGTTTGTCTGTAAAAAGTGTTGTTTTTCTAAAAGTTCTACCATCAATTCAAGTCATCAGATTTGACCTATTTTATTTTGATGATATTCATCTGAAATTTTAATACTGAAATAAATCGATAAAAGCAATATTAAATTTTTATTATTAATGCCTTTGAAAATTATCATCTGAATTCACAATACTAAAAAAACATATAAACAAGTATTTTTTTCAACATTTATCATCCTTTCATGTAATCCTACAAAGCAGAAGAGAAAGTTATAAAACTGCCCCCTTTTACCTTGGGACCTAAACGAAGCGAAAAGCTGCTTGCAATAAAAGCTACGCAGAAATTCTCTTGCAGGGCTTATTAAACTTAAAATATTCAAAGTATGCTCTGCCAAAAAAGTTAGATTGGCAAAACTGGACTTCACTCTATCCCCAAAACGAGTCAACGGACTCTTTACACTTGAATTCGTAATATACTTCTATATTATTTATCGAATTTTAGTATTATCAAAAATAATATCTAAAAGATTTTACTAACATTTTAATTTATTTATTGAGATATATTACAATTTGTTTCATATTGAACAGTAGTAATAGTGATGTGATACACATTCATACAGTATATACAGAAAATAATAATAAAGTCAAATTACATAAAATCGAAAATAAATAAATTCAAATATATGCAAACAAAACAACAACAACCTGTAGTGGAGATAAATACAAAGATGGGAAATAAATAAACTTCATACAAACAAACTTAACCATATACTATCTGCTAAAGGGAAGCCAGGCTGGGCTTCTCCCTCCAAAAGTGGGGAGAGAAGCCGAACCCAGGTACTTTGCCTCTCTCTCAGCCGCATCACTGACGTAAGCCAGTGGAGGCTGAGTTAGGGCGCAATAGCCACAAACATACATTACATGAGTGGAGGATCTGGCCAGTGTCAGAACTCCAGTATAAATGTTTACAAAACATCACGGGGCCACTGCCGTTTCAATCTTCGACGAAGATTGTAGGGATAGGTGGAGCTGGAGAGGGATTGAGCTAGAAGATTAGGATGATGAAGAAGGTTCTGATGGAATTTAGAAAATTTGGATAGTACCAGGTCTAAAATTAATGGAATATTAAGGTCGTGGTTTAGGGTACAGTTGGTAACGTAATAAGGAACATTAACTATTGTTCGAAGGACTTTGGATTGAAAGGATTGGATACGTTTGATGTTAGAATGTTTAGTTGTCCCCCACAGTTCAAGTCCGTAGGTCCATATTGGTTTCAGTACTGTCTTGTATATTAGTAATTCGTTGTCCACTGTAAGATGAGATTTTTTTTTAGTAGTCTGTATAACTGGCCGAATCTGCGGTTAAGTTCTATCCTTTTAAGTCTTGTATGTGGGTTCCACGTCAGTCTTTTATCTAGTAAAAAGCCAAGGTACCGGAATGTAAAAGATTTTACTAGAAATATTTTTTTTGAAGGGCAAGGCAAGTGATGGTAAAAAAATCATTAATCTAAATAGTTAAAACCATTTATTGTGAAACCAACGTTTAAACCCACATTGCCGTTTATTATCAGTGTAAACAATTATTAAGATACTGTGTAAAGGTTTGAATATAGAAATATCTGAATGGATATTGTAGAATTCGTTTTTAACTTGATTTCTTTTTAATTTGTACCCATCGCTCCTTAATTCAACTAAGGTCTCTTATCAGCCACTTTTTCAGCATTCTCTAATGGAAATTTCAGCTGTAGCCATACAGTTAATAAGTATATTGCCCCGTTCATTGTTTGTCATAAAAACACCTCTAATGTATGCGTTGGTTGATTTTTAGTTGTTGTGAGTTACTGTGAAGGATTTTGTTGTACGGAGCTGTAGTTACGATCCTTGAAGTTTTGTAAAATGAAAGTAGTTTTTGTTAGTAAGGCTTTTTTGCTGAACCATAAATCTGTAATGCCTAAGTCCAAACGACTTGGTACATGTGAATATAATTTTTGTTTTTGATCATTTCGATAAAACGGTGTGTAGTTATAACAATCTTTTATTTAGCTAAGTTCGCCCGTTAGGTACTGCACTCTAGATCATGCGTAGAACTAGCAAATTGCTAGTAAGACAAGGTACGAAGAGTAATGCCCTATAGAAGTCACGGTTGGTTTCTTAACTCAATTTTTTATTTGGATGGCAAATATCATATTTTTTTTCTTCTTCTACTAGTAGTTTTGAATCCCCAATTATTCTATTTTAAATTATTGTAAAGGCTTAATATTTTATTGATAAATATGTTATTGTTCAGATAAATAAATATGTTTTGTTCCCCTAGTGAATAAAATTTGGTTTAACTTGAAAAGCAAGTTTTTTAAAATCAGCAAATGGACTCTCTGGACCGTAAAATTGACTATATTGTCGACTTTTAGTCGTTTAAGGAAATTTTATTGTTCCAGTAAAATTATAAAAAAAAAAAAAAAGTAAATATAGCGGCTTTTAGCATATAGTTAAAAACAGTAGGAGGGACTAGTCAAATAATGTGTTATTAGTAAGAACATCCATTATAAAAACAGTAAAATTTGTTTAATTAAATGTGAATTAAAATTTAGAAAGTTAGCATGATAAAGATAAGAAATTAACAATAGATGTTAAATGGGTTTTATGTTAAATACTAACATGCCCCACAAGACTCGCAGAAGGCTGAAAAGAAGTTGGATGAGGAACCTTCTAACACAGTGGTTCCCAACAAAAAATTTTCGCGGACCATTGTAAGGACCCTCTAAATTTTATGATATATATACAATATGTGTATATGTGTGTAGATAGATAGGTAGGTAGATTTTCAAAGGGATTTACCGTATCACGTACATGTCATGTGAAATATCTCTACTCTATATTCTAGAAATGGCCTACTTGGGGAAATGGAAATGAATAAAAAAGAACCAGGCTCTAGGGGTTAACTTCAATCCGCGCAAAATTGAATAACTAAAATTTAATGTTGAACCTGGCAGATGGCTCTTTCGTTAATCCACCTTCATAGGGAACGTAAAATGGTGGTACAGATCCTTTGCTAAATCAGGTAATCCTTAAAGATTCCCTTCCTAATAAAATCTGAAGTGATAGATAAAAGTTAGCATTTCCAGCATATTATCATCCAATTAGCCACAGCAGCATAAAATGACGTTAAGTAAACAAAAATAAACTAAAATTTCAAACTTACATAATATAGGTAGTTATTCAAATACTCATCAAGAAATCGAACATTTTTCATTATCTTCTCCGATATATCTGTCATGCCTTTTAAGCCACATCACCATTATTCAGTTATCCCATTCACTGGTTGTCAACTACATGACAGGTGTAAATATAAATATATGAAGAGGAAAAAAAAAAATAAAAAAGTTAAATAAAAAGTAATAATATGGACGGTAATAAGTTATTGTAAAAGAGACACTATTCAATATTCAATAATATATATTCGATGGTTTGATATAAACTACATATTACCTACTAGTATACAACGTATTAAGGACGACATGAATATGGGCGTAACTGTTTGTGAAATCTTACAGGACTCCGAAAAAGATGTGGCTTCCCTAATGGAGTTTCTTAAATTAACCCAGTTTTATAATAGAATTTTAAACGGCAAAGAACTTCCAATGAACCTTGCGGGAAGAGGCATCCACAAAAGAAAAAAAAAAAAAAAAAAATCATTCTCACACAGATGTACTAGAAAATAAAAAGTAAGAATGTGAAGTAGTGAACAAATAAGCTTAATATTTATAATACGTATTTAGCTATTAATAAATACTTCAGAGAGACAATTCCAGAGAATTATAACTTTTTGCAATCATTATTGAAAAAAAAATTAAAAGAAGATATTAAGTTTTAGCATTATAATTTCAATTAGATAAAAACAATAAAATTTATTACTATTATTTTTATTAATTTTATATAGACAGGGCTTATACCCCAGCCGCGCCGTGCAATATTTAAAATACACTTAGTAATTGTTGATCCGTCGTGCGGGTCTAGCAAACACTATTCCTTTAAGGCGGCAGCTATGAGTAATAAAGTTCTTTATTTGTACTTCACATTAGCCTCATTCCATTTCGTCTAGTTTGAGTAGTTTAAATTTTAACTTGTGTAATGAATTCACCATGGTACGTTAGCAATTAATTTACATACAGACCTTCACTTTATTCTAATAACTAATTTTGATTTTAAAAATACAAAAAGAATAAAACGTCATATTTATATATAATTTTAAGATAATAACGTTGTAAAATTGATAAAGGATAGAATATCTACTTTTTAATTGCCCCACACCAATTTTTTCTCTAATATAAAAAAAAAATATATAAATATACCTCTACATGAAGGTTGATGAGTTCAGAACTCATAGATCAGTTGTTCCTAAATAGTGGTCCGCGGAAACGAGATGCCATTAGAAAATTGTATTGAGTTACTATAATGATAAAAATATTTGTGAAGTTCAGGCTTGTAACAAGAATCACTTTCAAGTATTGCACAGACACAGTAAATTACGTGCGATAATTTATTGTATTTCAAAATTTTAGTGATTCTCCGAAAACTATGTTTCGCGGTTTTTAGTTGATTCTTAGAGCATGGATCTAGCATATAATACCTTTATGCTATGGATTACCTTAAAAAATTCATTTCAATCGCGGTCATTAAATCGTCAGTTCATTGACATAATGAAACAAGAGGCTTTTTGTTAGTCAGATACGCCTGAAAATTAATACAAGGAGTTGGAAAAGACAACATAATATTTTAAGAAATATTCAGTTTTTTTTTTTAGATTATGATTTTTATTTTTTAATATTTTACAAGTGGTCTCATGCCTCAAACTTTATACATGTTGTGGCATTGCCCCAATTAAATGTTAGTTTTACGTGATATTTACAGAGGTTAATGTTTATTGTAGCTTAAGTTACGTTTAGAACAGTAGGAAAAATCTAAAACAAAAACCTACACAATGAAAAAACGAAACAATTAAAGTAAAAACAAAACAAAATATAGTAGTACAAAACAAATAATAATAATAATAATAGGCTTACCGAACCCAAAGGTTCGATGCCGATACCACCAAACTTCGTCTGCACAGACTCGTCCAATGTTCGCCGGTCAAGCCCAAGCTCCCAAAATCAGCTTTAACGCAATCCTCCCATCGCCGCTTCGGCCTACCTTTCGGACGCCCCCAGTCGGATCAGCAAATACCAACTTTCTCGGAATCCGTTCCTCACCGAGCCCAACAATTTTACTCGCCCATTTGAGTCTCCGCGACGCTATCAACTCAATTATATTCACAGGATACAAGTTCCGCAATTCCGCGTTGTGCAACCTTCTAAACTCCCCAGTGCCCTCATCCCTCTTCGGACCAAATATTTTACGCAGCACCTTATTTTCGAAAACCTTAAGCCGTTGTTCATCCCTCAAAGTAAGCGGCCACGTTTCACATCCCTAAAGAACCGTTGGAAGAATAATAGTTATATAAATTCTAACCTTTAAGTTTTTAGATAGAAGCCGTGAGCTAAGTAACTTAGCAACTGAATAATAACACGCATTTCCGACCTTTAACCGGGACTTTATTTCTTCCTGGATTTCATTTTTTCTTGTTATTATTGAACCTAAATACTTAAATTTTTCTACGAATTCAAAAGTATGCCCTGATATATCAATATCACCAAGATCGCCACCATTTCTGCTACTAATCATATATTTCGTTTTATCGGTATTTAATTCGAGTCCTATTTCTTTACCGGTTTTTATTAACACGCTTGTATTTAGCTGTATGGTTTCCGTGTCTTCACCTAGTAGTACCAAATCATCGGCATACCCCAAAACCGGAATCTTGTCACCCATATTTAAGCCTTTCTTCTTTTCTTCCTTTCTTCGTACACATCACCTTTTCTATGACATATTCTAAAGCTATATTAAACAAAACAAACAAAACAAAACTAAGTAAAAACGAAACAATACAAAATAACAATATTTTGGTTATATGCTAATATATAAAACTAATAATTTTTTTTTTTTTTTTTACATTTCAAATTTAATGCAGTAGTATGTCTTTTGTACGTTTATGTACGTAACGTTTAACTGTGTTCTTGTCGTAATCACCTATTTTCGAACGATTGGGTTGTCACTAATAGGAGTAAGAGGAAAAAAAAAAATATTGTGCCAGCGAGTACGTATAGTTTTTAATCGACGGGAGTTGTAAATCCGTTAACATGGTTGTGATGGTAACGAGAACAATTATTTACGATTCTCATGCATGTGTTCTGCACCACCTCCATTTTCGATAGTTGGAATGGCACGTGTAACCCCAGACTGGGGCAGCATAGGTCAGCATGGGACGGATGACAGTTTCATTTAGAATTAGTTTGTATTTAGCGATAGTTTTGAGTACCTATTGAAGTGTGGGGTCATTTTGTTGATAATATTTTTGGCTCTATTGCATTTATTATTTATGTGTTTTTCGAACTTTAAGGATTTGTCCATTTCTAATCCTAAGTAATTTATAGTCTGGGAGGAGATTATTTATCACTTGACTTACCTGAACATTAATTTAATTATACTCTTCCATTTTGAAAAATAGCGAATAAGTTTTTTAAGGAGAGTATCCTATTGATTATTGTATCGATCCTATTTGAAGATGAATAAATACCCGTATCATCAGCGTATTGAGACCGTTCTACTAATGGGTGTGAGGGGAGGGGAGGTCTGAGAAAATGATCATTAATTATTTTTTGTTGAACCAATTAACTTGATTATTTTTGCATTGAAATGTAGAATTGATTTTTTACGCTATGGAAGGAGATGCTTTAGTATGCAGTATAGTGAAATTAATGATGAACTTTCGGAAATAGATGCAGTTTTTAAAGGCTTGTGTTCTTTGGATCAAATTGAATACATTAGAACGCACGAATTTCCAATTGATAGGATCCTTGCTATTATACACATTGGATAATGTGGTCCACCAAATTTTTTTTTTTTGGGAAACATTGTTATAGTGAATCGTTCTGCTTGGCGGCCAAGGAGCTGGTTAGGCCTAAATCACGCTCAGAGGAGACAGTTTTCCCCATTATTTGGGTACCAATTTTATTTGCACCAGGAGGATCTCCATACCCCAGGGTCGCTCAGCAGTTGAATTAACGGCATAATTAATTCTACGACAGGCGAAGTTCAAACGTGTGCCGTGGAGAACAGCAGATAAGTGTTAGTGCTATATACACTAGACTACGCCGCTCCCATAATAAAATTGGTTGAGAGATATAAATCGTTTTAAAAATCGTGATCATTCATTCGAAAACCAACAACTAGTCTGTTGTTTCTTTCAATCCATGGACAATCTTGGGCAAAGTAGGTATTCGTACTTTTTCTTGGTCAACGGCCTTGCAAGAAAGTAATTTAGCTTATATGAAATTCAATCTAAACATTTCTCCTCTTAATGTTCTGCTTCCATATTATAGATTGCTGGTTGGACCATAATTACTACTGGATAAATGAATATTCTGTTTCTGCCTGATTCAAACCTGGGACGCGGCGAAATGATTCAAATATTTGTAGTACTCCAGTTGAGACCCTAAATCCATTCATATGAAATGAGCCCCGTCTTTTCAACCTTCATACACCTATTTTCAACCAAAAAATATGAGCGATCATTTCGTTCCTCTAGTTTTTGGAATTTCCTCCCATCAAGCATTCGACACGCTCCCCCACTATTGTTATAAAAATATTTTATTTTTCTGTAACTTCTCTCATCCCGAAATGACGCTGTCTGGCAATAGGAATGGTTAATGTTGGGTTGTAAACATATATTCATTATTTAACATGTATTTACTTATGCTACTTTAATTTTTTTTTTTGTGAACTCTTTTTTAGTTTAATCAGCAGTAATTTTTATAGTTTATTTATTTAAAGCCCCTTTAGGGGCTGTGGCTAATCGGACGATGCTACAGCGGGAGTTCTAAATTTCGCCTATCAAGGTTTAATTAGGATAAGGATTTTTAAAGAGCACAGGCTCGGGACCACCTTTCAACGTTCCCCTTGAAGGGTGACATGACTAAAAATTTTTTACTCCCATTAAAAAATCCTAGGGCCACCTACGGGTTTGAACTCGGGACCTTGAACATAGGAGGCTGTTGTGCTAACCACCATACTAAGGTAACAAGGCAGTAATTTTTATTTTATAATGCTGTCACTAGAATAATTTATTTCTTATTGTTCTGTATCGTTTTTATTTACGTTGAATTGTTTTATTTTTTAATTAATTTTATTCTATGGCCAGATTTAGCTCTGATGTTATTCTTCGGCTTGTTTCAACTTCAAAGTTTTAATAAGTCAACTACATAAAATGAGATCCTATATTAATATATTAGTTTTCTATCTGGTGAATACCAAAAGTGACCGCGACGAGCTGGCTAACTTTGATGCTAGAATTATTTAAAAATAAGCAAAAATAACGCTCGGATTAATAAAAATTAATACGTAATAAAAACTAGTATACATATAAAATAAATAAAACCCAAATTAAGAAAATGACACGGGGAGCATTAATAAACACAGCGACTATTGAAGTTCTGTCCTTGGGGAGGTTCTTAGATAGTCCACGTCAACACAAAGTTAACTAATCAACAAGTTTATCATATTGCAAAGTTTAAAATTACATCTTAAAAAAACAAACTAAAATAATGGTATCACACAATATTGCAAAAGATATCCAGTAACAAAAAAAAAGAAATGGTGCTAAGGTCATTCCAGATGGGTCGTATCCTTCCTTTTTATCCTCTTCCTTTTAGAATTTCCTCCCAAAGGAATTAGATAAGAAAAGAAATCTCCACACAATGTCTTTGTAGGTTGTCTTTTGATGATATTTCACATTATCGCAGAATGAAAAGATTCACTAAAAACATCAGAAAGATTCAAAAAGCTAAGTAGTATTAAAAAAAACAGAAGGCATATTATTGCTTTTTTTTAATTAATCAAGATAGATAACAAAAAAAAAAACTGGTGTAAGAAATGGAAGTTAAAAATTACCCATGGCAAGTCACTACATGTTACATTTACAGTTATACATGGAACCTGCTCTGCAGTTTACATAGACAATCACCCTTTACCGCAATCAAATACAGTAAAGTACTTAGGACTAATATTTTACAAACGGCTGATATTCCTCTTTGCCCTAATACCTTCCTAGCAACGTACGCTGATGACACAGCTATCCTATCCTCTCACTTAGATCCCGAAATTGCATCTACAGGCCTCCAAACACACCTTTCTCAAATTGAAGACTGGTGTAACACCTGGAGAATCAAAGTCAATCAATCCAAATGCAGACATATCACCTTTACCCTTCGAAGACAATCCTGCCCTCCAGTTCTCTTTAACTCCGTTCCGCTTCCTTTTTCCGACACAGTCCGGTATCTCGGCTTCCTTCTGGACAAAAGACTAACTTGGAACCCGCATACTAGACTTAAACGACAAGAACTTAATCGACGATTTGGACAATTATACAGACTACTGAACAGAAATTCTAAATTATCTATCGAGAACAAACTGCTAATATACAAGACAGTACTGAAACCTATCTGGACCTACGGACTTGAACTGTGGGGGACAGCCAAATTTTCTAACATCAAACGCATTCAATCCTTCCATTCAAAAGTCCTCCGAACAATAGTTAATGCTTCTTATTATGTATCCAACCATACCTTACACCGCGACCTAAATATTCCATTTATTTTAGAACTTATACCATTAAAATTCTCTAAATTCCATCACAACCTTATCCATCACCCTAATCCCCTAGCTCAATCCTTATCCAGCTCCACACATCCTTACCATCCTCCTAGAAGGTTGAAACGGCAGTGGCCTCGAGACCTCTTGTAAAATGTATATTGGAGTTCTAGCATTGGCTAGATTCTCCACTCACGTGCTGTATGCTTGTGAATTGTATATAGGTATGAGTGACTTTTGTATATATTTTTATTGATTTTGTTTTGTATTTATTTATATTGTATTATTATTATATAAATTTATTGTTTTGTATATATCGTGTGAATGCAGTATGAATGTTGTACTTTATCCCTATTAAAAATGTCCTAAATTGGACAGATTGTAATATTGTTCAATAAAGAATTGCTTCTAAAAAAAAAAAAAAAAATATTTTACAAAAGATTGACATGGGCCCCACACGTCAAGAATAAAAGTAAAACGCTAAACTTTCGACTTAGACTATTGTATTCAATACTACCTAGACGTTCTAATTAATCATGTATAAACTTATTTATTAAAAGCAATATGGACTTACGCTTGCCAAATATACTGATCTGCAAAAAAGGTACGCATACGAAAAATTCAAACCTTTCAATCGCAATTTTTAAGACTGGCAACGAACTCACCACCATATGTATCAAACGATACCCTTCATACTGACTTACGTATTCCAACTACAAACGAACTTCTTTATTTAAATCAAAATACAGACATTTTACAGTGCAAGTAGAAGTCACTATCCCACTAAGGCAAGCCCGTGTGTGGAAAAAGAGATACAAACCCCTTTCAAACGATTTTACGACAAACTTAAAGGATGTGTACAAAACATGGCTACAACTGACATACCAAATATAACTCGGCGTAGACTGAAAAGGAGTTGGATGAGGGATCTCCTAGCCGGTAAAAATAGTTTATTACCACTGGGTGCTGTCTCCCTCATGTCAGCCCATGCTATGTTTATAAAATTTAACTCATTTGCTGATTGTAACTCATAAAGGTTCAAATAAAATAATTAAGTTAAAAAAAAAGATAGATAACAAAAGAAAGATATGAATTGTAAGAGAATCATTTGTAGCGATCAAAAAAAAAAAAAAAAAAAAAAAAAGGTCAAATGAAAAGATTTGTATGCGAAGATGAAATATTAGGAGTAAAAAGAAGATTGGTACAACGGTTTATCGTTAAATAATTGTGAATATTTATAATTGTGATATAACAAATCCCGCATAATTTAGATAAGAAAAGAAGTTTTATCCTTTAGTTGCTTTTCAAATTCGCTCAATTTGCATATTTAGCTGTTTTTTCATCAGTGGTAACAAGATAATATAGTTATTTTTATAGAATCAACAAAATTAAAGGTAAAAACAATGTAAAATATCGGCATTTAAGCCCTGTCAGACCATTTTAATCAGAATGAAACCTATATGATATTAAAGCCCACTAAATTTTACATCGATATAGCGAGTTCAATCAAAATCGTCGTAACCATTTTTGAGGAAATCGAAAAAAGGTGCAAAATGCATGGCATAAAGTGGCTCTTCTGGTAAGCTCATATTGATGAAAAATGTTTTGTAACGTCTCGGGCGAATATTTGCCTGAATATGATATTTCAATTTCATAGGATTTACCGTTTCTGCCCGGGAGTTACCACATACACACACACACAAAGACCTTTTTGCGGGACTTGGTTATTTGGACTCAGGGGACCCTAAAATGTGTATTTCCGTGTAAAACTGAAATTCGAAAATTTTCACGATCGCAATACTTTCCCTTACTATACATAGTAAGCGAAAATACAATATGTGGACATTATGTATAATACGTTTCAGTTGAAATGTTTTGCTGGTTAAAAACTACAAATGATGAGCCAAATAATCTGGTTCATCTAGTTGAGCTGTTATATGAAATAAACTGTATGATTACAAGCTGCTTGCATTTGTAAAAATTTTCCAAGCAATTTTTCCTTAGTATGATTGCTCTTATAATCCAAAAAAACTAAAAAGAGAACCAAATTTCAGTTGCTCTAAAACTCAAATAAAATAAATACTACAAGTTTTTCTTTAGATCCGGATTATTATTGTCAATTAGATTTTAGAGATTCATAAAAATAACGAGAAATAAGATTTGTACGTTGACTAATTAAAACTATCTTAAATGTAATTGTAACTATTTCATTGATTGGTTTAAATAATTCGTAACAAGAAGTTTAGAGTCTATTTATAAGGTTGATAATGAAGCCAACACAGAATCATTCTACTAAATCCCTTATCCAGCTATCCACTGCCCTCGTAAATAAATCGGTTCATTATTAAACCATCTACTAATTGTTTCTATTTAGATAGAACCTTGATAAGAACATTGAATGATAATATGAATTTTTTTTTTTTTTTATAAGTAATAGCAATATATCATAAAAAAGAAAGCAAATATATGCATTACAGCGAGGTGTAAAAAATATAAGATTAAGAAAAGGTTTTGATTGCAAGGGTATGCAGTTTTTAATACAGATATTCAGGGATCTATAATTCAAAGCTATCCCTAGAATCCTATTTATAACTCCATATCCATTGCTTGCACCAATATCTCAATCCTAAACCCATGACTGAAATAACAAACCACCACATTCGTCTAAATAGACCCTGTTTTTTTTGTTTTTTGTATATAAAAAGATTTATTGAAACAAAAAGAGAATATTTATTTTTTAAAATTATACTTTTAGCCCTGAATGGAAGGTATTTGCACGTCATGTATTCGCAGTTTTCAATTAGATACGTAAAAATAAGGTATCTTTCTAGTTTTCAAGCAGTGAAAACAAAGTTAGCAGATAGTTCCTACGTTTTAACAAACTTATTTATATATTTTTAGTCGTTAAAGTATTATGAAATTATATTCGAAATTGAAGGATTCGTACCATTTTAGAATCTTGTATTCTAAATGTAATACAGAATTAACTGAAATCTTGGAGATCCAGACGGGAGTTCATTAAACAATTGGTATTATTTGTAAGACCCTAGTTTCACCCTGCGTCAAAGTTATGAAGAAATATTTGTTGTTAAAACTTTGAAAAGGGACCTCAGACTTTGTCCTAACGAATATTTGAGCAAATTTATAATGGACACTAGGTATAAAATAAATTTTGTATTTATATAAGTTTGTTTAAACAATACATATTTATATTATATACTGACTAATTATGATAGAGTAAGACCTAAGTAAAAAAATTTCTTGTTTTTTAAACGCACACAGAAAAAGAGAAATATTTAATTGGAGTTAGGGACAGGAGTTAATGTTTAATTGTCATTCAGTTTTTTATTTTATTTTTGCAAAAGCTGAACATACTCATCACATAAATCAGTAAATTATCATTTAAATTAAAAAAAAAAAAAAACTGTTAAACGCTGCAGCTTTCACTCAACTCCGTTGCAAAAATCAATTAAAGAACTTTTACATGAAGTTAAAGCTGAAAAGTGTTTAGAGAATTCAATTGAGTTTCCACGTCATACTATTTTAATCAGAATGAAACATACATGATATAAAAACCCATTAAATGTTACATCGGTATAGCGAGTTTAATCAAAATCGATTGAGCCGTTTTTCAGAAAATTATAAAAAGGTGCAAAATGCATGGCATTGGGTTGTCCGAACGACGCCGCTCGCAACACCAAAGGCCGGCTTGCATCCACGAAAGGTGATGCTCAGTATTTGGTGGGATTGGAAGTGTTCCATACATTTTGAGCTCCTTCCACAAAACCAAATTATAAATACCGACTTTTACTGCGCCCAGTTAAATCGATTGAAGGCAGCAATTAAAGAGAAGCGGCCAGTTGGCAAATCGGAAAGGAGTGCTATTTCACCAAGACAACGCTAGGCCCCATATGTCTTTAAGGACTCGGCAAAAGTTATTAAGCTTCAGATGGGAGGTTTTACCCGCCGTACTCTCCTGACATTCGTTCGAATTTCCATCTTTTCCGTTCTCTCGAAAATTATCTACAACGGTAATCCTATTCTTCAGAAGATGATATCAAAACGGACCTTTTATTGTTCTTCAGGAGTAAGGACAGGGATTTTCGGAAAAAAAAAAAAAAAAAGGGTATAATGGACCTTCCAAGACGTTGGGAAAGGGTAATCGCTAACGGTGGTAACTATTTCGTAGATTAAATAAATAAATTTTATGATGTTTATCAATTTTAATTTTTGTCCAAATTTCTCTACGAACTTCACGAAAAATAAAGTGGTTCTTATGATTTGTCGAATTTAGTGAAAAAGTTGTTGAAACGTCTCCGGCATCACATACGCTACTAACATATGAAATTTTATTTACAATTTTTTAGCGAGATTTTGTCATTTGGACTCAAATGATCCTTAAACGTGTATTTCCGATGAAAAATCAAATAAGAAAAGGTTCAAACGCAAAACAGTTCCCCTCACTATATATATATATATATATATATATATATATATATATATATATATATATATATATATATTTCATAAATGGGTAAGTAAAAGTAAAAAAAAAAAAAAAATCCTAAAATTATTAAAATAAAGATTTATGAACATATATACCTGGCAAGAAAATTACAGTTTAGGCATTGAATTACCAACAACATTCTCTAAAATTAGCATACGAATTTATTTGATACTTGAGATTGTTAAATGTGTTTTATAGGGTTGGGTTTACACATGCCTCTTATCGGATAACAAGAAATAAGAAACTGTTATCTGCTCAGCAAATCTCGCAACATATTTACACATTTCGCGTGTTACGTCGAAACATCCAACAAACGGGAAGGCCCTACTATCAATCCCAGTCTGTTGACCCATCAAGATGGATTCTTTATCAGCAAATTCAGTACGGCCAAAAATAGGATGTTAATTGTGTACTCTGAACTTAGCTGCCCTTTCGTTTATCTACTCCTCAGAACAAGATATTCAGTCTACAGTTTTATAATAGAATTTAATGTAATAAGTCACGCCACCATGAGGCCATAGTGCACCTGCAGATCACACCATATTCCTTGAATCTTATTCAGCAGTCCTATTAACCTTTATATACCCTGTCCCTTCTCCCAGGGATCACTCTTACTCTCTCTCTTCAAGTCCTCGCAGTAATTACGGTACGTAATCTATGTCAGATCTAGTATAGCCATATTGTTATTATCAAGATTGTCATTATTGTCTTTTAAAGTGTTATTATCGATATTTTGTAACTTTTGAATAAATAAAATATTTTTTTTTTACAATAACGAGTACGAACACCAAAATTGGCGCCCAAAACAGGGACTGCATATTTTTATCGCAGTTTTAAGAACCGAGTTTCCGCAGATCCGAACTTTTTCCGCAAATCCAGAATTAGGACTACCGCCTAGGATTCCTCACCTGTGAAGACTCAAGATTTTGGCTTACCTACCGAGGACTACCAACTTCGAGATCTTCAGATTCTGGACGAGTTCACTCACCCCGAGCATCTCGCAACGCAGGCAAAGTCTCTTATCTGCACTCAACCTTGGCCGGACTTCACTGTCGTCAGGTATCCAGCTCAAGGACAGATCTTCACACCCCGTCGAAGATTATTTTGACAGCGTACTCAATTTTTGTAAGTTAATTTCCTTTACTATTGTAATTTTATGTCTGATGATTATTTAAATTCTTTAATCCTGCGAGTAAATAATTTAATATTAACTACAAATATGGCAAGCTTTCAAATTAAATCGGCAGACTACGATCATATCCCTAATTTTAATGGAAATCCACACAATCTGTTAAAATTCGTGACAGTTTGTAGACAAGTTTACCAAATCGTGTGTAAACCGGACAACTCGTTTAAGGAACTAAACGAACAAAGATTATTAAGTAAACTTTTAGCAAAACTTACGGATGAAGCTGATTATATAAATACAACGTGCGAATTTAGTCGTGTTGAAGAATTACTAAATTATCTCGAAAGAACCTTCAGAGACAGCCGCTCAATTGAACAATTATCGCATGAATTATTTAATAACAAAATACATCATAAGGAACACCCTCTTGATTTCCTTCAAAGAATTGATAAGATCCGCACTTTAATAATTTCTAAACATCGGATAGAAAACACACCAAATAGAGAAACAATTATTAGCGCATTAGAGAAAAGTATTCTTTATTTTTTTTACACTAACATGCCCCTTCACATAAGAACATATCTTATGACTAAAGCAGAAAAGTTAAGAACATTAGATGATTTGAGAAATTTAATTCAGAATGAGAACCATCTACTCTTCGATGACCTCATAAATTCGGGAAATATGAGAAGACCCGGAGAACATGATTACAAAAGAGGCTTCGACCATAAGAAAAAGTTCGATAAAAAACATCACAAACGATTTAATAATTGGCAAAATCCCAATAACCCGTATAACCCACATAATCAAAGACAAGAGCATCAATATCGACAACAAGAACCTCCACAAGACTACCGGCAGAATAATAATAATAATAATTATTACCAACAATGGCCCCGTCAAGAACAACAAAGGTATTTCAACGGTTCAGGTCGATACCGGAATCAAAATTATAATAATAATAAGAAAGATGAAAATCCAACTGTATCCATGAGAACAGTTAGCGCATTCGGGAATAAACCGAAACAGCCTAATTTCCAAATTCAGCAAGAAGACCCGAAAGACCAAGAAATCAGAGAATTAAGAGAGAAATTAGAAAAATTAGATCCAAATAATTCTTTTTTAGAGAAAGGCCCGCCAGACAATCAAAACACATAAAAGAAGAGAATAAAAGCCAACTGCCTTATGTTAAAGACCACGCGAATCGTAAATGGCTTATTGATACCGGATCTTGGAAGAATTATATAAGACCAGACATTGTACCACCAGATGTTGAAAGAGAAAAAGAAAATTTTACAATAAAAACAGCAACCGGAGAAGAACTTGGCACGGAATCTATTTCAGTTTATTGCAGAAATAATTTTCTTAAAAACCCCGAAAAAATAAAATTTTATCTATTTAATTTCAGTCCCAATTACGAAATACTACTAGGAAATGAGACAATGAGGGAAATGAAATTTAATATCGATTTCGAAACCAACAAAATAAAAACTCGCTATACAGAGTTTGATTTTATTATGGAAGACGAAGTTTTAAAATTAGTTTTGAAAGAAGGCGAAAATCAGATAAAAGTAGAACAAAATAAAAATCTATATTTTATTGACTATGAAGATGATAAGATTAAAATTAAACCTGGCATCTATGATCAAAATATAATAATCGACAGTAAAGTTAACGAAACCATATATTTACCTTTATACTATTTGCAAAAAGAAGAAGTAGAATTAACAGATTCTAATAAAAAAGGAAACCATGAAATAATAAAACAAATCCCCCAACTAATCAGAACCGACCATATACCTCCTCAAGAAAAATCAAATTTAATTAAATTATTATCGAAATATCCATCAGTATTTAAGACTGAAAATGATCCCCTTTCAGCCACTGATTTATTGGAGCATAAGATTAAAACAAAAACCGAAGACCCGATATATTCGAAAAATTACAGATATCCCCACCAATTCAAAGAAAATATTAAGGAAGAAATTAAAAATATGTTAGAATCCAAAATAATAAGACCCAGCAATTCCCCTTACAATTCTCCCGTTTGGATTGTCCCGAAAAAGCCAGACGCATCAGGAAAAAGAAAAATACGAATGGTGATTGATTACAGGAAATTAAATCGAGAAACAACCCCGGATAAATTCCCCATTCCTAATATTGAAGACCTTTTAGGCAAATTAGGAAAAGCGACGATATTTACAGCAATGGACCTTTGCTCAGGCTTCCATCAAATAAAAGTCGAAGAAAGTTCTATCCCAAAAACAGCATTTTCTACAGATCAAGGCCACTTTGAATTCCTTCGCATGCCATTTGGACTCAGTAATGCCCCAGCAACGTTTCAAAGAGCCATGAATATCATTTTTTCAGATTCTATTAACGTTTTAGTCTATATGGACGATATTATAATTTTTTCTGAAAATTACAAAGATCATTGGAAACATTTAGAAGAAACTCTTAAAAAGTTAGAAAAACATAACTTAAAGATTCAGCTCGATAAGACAGAATTTTGCAAGAAAGAATTGTTATTCCTCGGACATATTATCAGCGAACGCGGCATAGAACCTAATCCAGAAAAGATAAAAGCAGTAAAAGATTTTAAACTCCCTAAAAATGAAAAAGAAATTAAAAGCTTTTTAGGATTAACTGGTTTCTATAGGAAAATGATACCAAATTACGCAAAGATAGCTTCCCCATTAACGAGATGTCTTCGAAAAGATCAAAAAGAAATCAAACCAGAGTTATATGAAAACGCTTTTGAGAAATTGAAACAACTTGTATGTAGTAGCCCCATTTTGCAAATTCCAGATTTCAATCAGGACTTTTTCTTAACAACTGACGCAAGTAATTTCGCCATTGGTGCAGTATTAGCACAGAAGAAAGATGGAAAAGAACTCCCTGTATGTTTTGCATCCAGAACACTTAATAAAGCAGAACAAAATTACTCAACAACGGAAAAGGAATGTTTAGCCATTATTTGGGCTTGCAATCATTTTCGACCCTACTTATACGGTAGAAAATTTTTCATATATTCAGATCACAAACCTTTAGAATATTTAAGAACGTGTAAAACACAGAACGCCAGATTAATTAGATGGAAATTATTGTTAGAAGATTTCGAATATGACATAAAATACATTGAAGGAAAGGCTAATAAAGTCGCCGATCATTTATCCCGTTACCCTATTGAAGAAAGGAAATTAAAAGAACCAGAATTTGATATTTTTCATACAGAAAATTCTCCTAATAACTATTCACAAGAAATCGTAGATTTATTACAAGAAATGGGAATAGAAGAAACCCAAGAAGAAGCTAACAATGAAAACTTAGAAGGAATTAATAATGATGAAAACATAGAAGAAAATAATAATGGTGAACACCAAGAAATAATTCAAGATGATATATCTTCTTTAGCAACGCAGCACTCCACAGAATCCTCCGATAACAGAATCTTAATAGTTGATGATAAATCTAGACCAGTAAATGTTGAGAAAAATCAAATAATAATAAAAAAGGGACACGCGAAAATTCAACGCGAAACAATATTCAATAATAAGCAAAGAACAACAATTGAATTTACTTGGCCTTATCATGAAAAAGATTTTGAAATAGAAGAAAAACTTTTAGAAATCTTAAGACCAAATATAACTTACGGCATATACTGCTCACCCATATCAGATTCTATAGAAAGTGAAAATAATTGGTATAATGCATTATTTAATAAAGTTGCATCACTCATTAGAGAAAAATTTCCCACAAATAGAATTAAAAGATATTATAAACTATTGCCAGATGTAAAGAACACGGAAGACCAGAAATTACTTATCCTTGATTATCATATCGCCAAGACATGTCACAGAGGTATAAATGAAACATATTTAGTTTTGAAAACCAAATTTTATTGGCCCAATATGAAAGATCATATCACAGAAATTATAAACAAATGTGACACATGTGGAAAAGGCAAATACGATAGAAGACCTATAAAACAAAAATTTAAAATTACTCCCACACCTGAGAAACCCTTTACAGATTTAATGATTGATACCTTACACATGAGTAATTATTACATTTATTTAATAGTAGATACTTTTTCCAAAAGAATATTTTCTTATTACGCAACGAGTTATAATGCCATAGAAAGCATGAAAGTATTGAAAAAATATTTAGCATATTTTCCAAAACCCCAAAAAATATCATGTGACAACGGAAGAGAATTCGACAATAACTTGTTTAAAGATTTTCTAAACTACTTAAATATTGAATTACATTATACTACCCCCAATCACCCTAACTCTCTTGGATTGCTTAATCGAGCAAGCTCTTCGTTATTAGAAATTTTAAGACTTATAAACATAGAAAACAAAGATGATAAAGAGGAAGATAAGTTAGAGCAAGCAACGACAGCATATAATAATTCCCTTAATCAAGATCTTAAAATGACCCCTAACGAAATAACTTTCGGTATCACTAATGAAACTTATAATGAATCCCCGGAAATAAAAGAATATCTTGTTCATGAGTACCATCGGAAAATGAAGCAGCTTTTCGAAATAACTAAGAAAGGTATAGAACAAAATAAAGAGAGAAAAATAGGCAAGTTAAATGAAAATAGAGAAGACATAGAAATCCCGGAAGATGTGTATATAAAGAGACAACAGAAAAAGAAAATAGATCCTAAATACGAAAAAGGAAAGTATGTTGATAAAAGATTTCAAAATAGAAATAAAGGTAGAAAGAAAAAACTCCACCCTGATCAAGTCAAACGACCGAAAAAGGTCACTAAGAAAAAGAAATCAAATAATAATAATAATAAACCTAGTACAAGTCAAAAAAACCCAGAAATAACTGATGAAGATATTGAGAATGTTATAAAAGAAATAGAAACGTCTAATGTTACAGGAGTCAGCCAAGATGACTTTGAGTTCGACGACGAATTGTTTCAAGTATCTTCTGATCGCAGCGCTTACGGTTCAGATACAGACCCTGCTAATACAAGATTTATCTGACGGACCAGGAGCATCCATCGTACAAATTAATCCATCTTTTATAATTGAAGATTGGTACACATTTTTACATTATAAGAATCTTACAAATTTAACAAGAGAAATTCAAACCCTTAAGATTAGCATTGACGTATTAACAATTAGTAATGAATATAAAACTTTGCATAATATTATTGAACAAAAATATAACAAGATATTAGAAAAAATTAATCATATTGTAAATATAAATCGGAATAACCGATCAAAAAGAGGTTTAATTAACGGACTAGGCAATGCTATTAGTTGGCTCACCGGCAATATGGACGCCGATGACAAAGAAAAGTATGATAATATTTTAAATAAAATCGAGAGAAATATGTATCACATAGAGCATAATGAAAATGTTAGATTAGGATTAAATAAAGAATTAACATCTAAACTTAATAAAGAAATAATTGTTTTAAATAAATATAAGGATAGTATAGAAAAAATAAATAATTTTACAGATTTAGCTCTTACTAAGTTAATGTATCATGATTTATTAGCCGTATTAGATTTAGTAGAAAATCAATTAAATGATATAGAATTTTCCTTAGAACAATGTAAATTAGGAATTACCCATCCAAGCATATTAACGACTAGAGAACTAGAACAATTAAACATACCGTTCGGAGAACCAATCACAGAAAATGTAGAATTAAACTGGTTACTTAGCTCCACATTTTGTTCCCTATCAGATACAGGATTAATTTATTATTTTATTAAAATCCCTTTGAAATCATTGCCAAAAACAACTTATTATGCTATGTCATATCCAGTTACAAGGAATAATAAAGTCATTACTCTAAAGATTAAAGAACAACTAATCATTAGATTTAAAAATTCGTTTTACAATGGAAATTGTATTAAATTCAATAATCATCATTACTGTAAAGACATGATAGAGATTAAGGACAAATGTATTTTAGAATTATGCAAGAATATAGAATTAAATGATTGTAAAGCTGTAGAAATAAGAACAAACCCTATAATCAAACTTATACCCACATTACACCAATATTTAACCTTTAATATTAGCAATGTAACAACTAGTGTAACAAACACACAAATGTATCATCTACCATCTACTAGCCTCCTTAATCTTAATGAAAAAGAGAAATTTGTAAATATAAATGTACCACTTTCTTATGTTGACAATGTAAATATTCCTTTTATTTCCTATCATTCTGTTAATAATAAAACTATTGTATCAACAAATTTTACTTTTGAGGAATTACAACAAATAGACTTAAGTAATATAGAAATAGAAGAATTAGAACCTTATGATATAACTGTATCCCAATTTATTTCTTATATATTTTATGTAATATGTTTATATCTTTTATGCTATAATCTTTATCGTCAGTATTGTAAACTGGAATTACTGTGTTCTAATCCTTCAAATGATAATCCAAGTACCCATCCTCAACCACCTGAATGTTTTGATGGCAGAGCCAGAGCTTGGTTTCAATATTTACAGAATAGACAAACCGTCCCAAATCCTTAAATTTAGAGTTCAGTGGGCTTCACTCTCATAAGGACGGAGGAGTCACGCCACCATGAGGCCATAGTGCACCTGCAGATCACACCATATTCCTTGAATCTTATTCAGCAGTCCTATTAACCTTTATATACCCTGTCCCTTCTCCCAGGGATCACTCTTACTCTCTCTCTTCAAGTCCTCGCAGTAATTACGGTACGTAATCTATGTCAGATCTAGTATAGCCATATTGTTATTATCAAGATTGTCATTATTGTCTTTTAAAGTGTTATTATCGATATTTTGTAACTTTTGAATAAATAAAATATTTTTTTTTACAATAACGAGTACGAACACCAAAATTATATATTTAAAAATGTGGTGCGGAGAACAAGCGACTTTTACTTACCTCGACTGTTTAAATCAATTTAAAAACTGTTAAATATACTTTGATTTGAAAAATATTGTCAGTTGATTTTAATAAAACGAGTATTCATTTTCGTTGGAAAAATTTGACAAATTATGATATAGCTATATTAAATTGTTAATCAGTAATAAGTTTAATCCATATTTGTCACTTTATATTGCCTTTCACAACTTCGTGTATCAGATAATATTTTTTTCTAAAATCGTTTTCTTTCCAACGGTATATTATACGTCTATATAACTGTACTATGAAAACCAAAAGTTTCATTAAAAAATAGTTTTGCTCTTTTATCCTTTAGTTGGTCATCAAATTCGTCTACCTTGTATATTTAGCCGTCCTTCATCAATGTCATTTAGATGATAAGGTTAATCTTTTGGAATGTACAAAATTAAAAGTAGTTTAGAGGAAGAACATTTAAAATATCGGTATATAAGCCCTGTCAGACTATTTCAATCAGAAAGAAACCTACATGATACTAAAGCCCATTGAATTTCACATAAATATAGCGAGTTTAATCAAAATAGTTAGAGCCGTTTTTGAGAAAATCTTCAAAAGGTGGAAAATGCATGGCATAAAGTGGCTTTTCTGGTTACCCAATTTTCAAGAAATAGTTGCTGTAACATCTCGGGCATTTAGTTGTCTTAAATATGAAAATTCAGTTTCGCGCGACTTTCCGTTTTTGCGTTAAACTTACCACACAAACACGCAAACGCCCAGACCTTTTCTTGGGAAGTGATAATTTGGACACAGGAGACCCTAAAACGTGTATTTCTGTCGAAAACTGATATTCGAAATTTTTTTCGATCGGAATACTTTCCAATACTATATATTTCATATATAGGTAAGTGAAAGTAATAATGAATACAAAAATCTCAAAAAATAAAGTTTTTTTTTTTATTAACTAAATAACTTGACAGAAAAACAAAAGTTAGATTGTAATTTACTGCACCGAGGAAGTGCTTAGTCCGCTCTATCTTTCTCCCTTATTAGTTTTGTCGTTGATCATTAGGGACAAACAACAGTCAACTGAAATCGATCGTGTGCCATTTTCCGGCTTCAAATTCGTTTAAAATTAGCTTCATTGTTGTTCGCAGCAGAGGATTCGAAAAAAAAAAAAGTCTTCTACACTTCTGTGAATGAATGCCCGGATTTTTTTTATTAATAAGAGCTTTCCTAAGATTAAAAAAAAATAGTGAGCTTAACAACATTTGTATTTAATTTTCAATTAAGTGTAATTAGCAAGTTATAAAACAAAATAATTATAAATGAAAGAGTAATTCTTGCAATTCCTAGATAGAATTCTCTCCGTTTTCAGCTAAATAAACATTTAATAGATAAACAGTCTACTCTTCCACTCAACCACAAATGACTCATTTACATGTCTATTACTGGGCTTGGCAAATAAGTCTATTCGGTTTTTCAGGGTGAATTAAAACTGAATGTATTACAGACACTTTGTCTTGCTGGAACACAATACCCTCCCGATTTTCTAGTTTTGGGCGTTTATTTTTTATTGATGAATCCAATTTTATTAATCGTGAACAGTATAGAGTAGAATCCATTGTTTGTTCTGATGGCAATAGCTCATAGAAAACAACACCCTTGAAATTCTACCATGTGGAAAGCATTATCTGCATTGGATGCGATCCGGGTTTTGACATTCTTTTAACAGACTCACTAATAGGTTACAAAGTTTTCTAAGGACTATATTATCTCACAACAAAAAAGCACTCCTTAACTTCCTTTTCATACACCTTTATTTGTCCTCTCAATCTATTACATAGTTTTTCTACGTTTCGGGGTTCTTTCTGCATTATCAAGATATTAGATGCTTTTTTAAAAGCTCCTCCATTTTTTTCTTCAGATTTGATAAATTGTTGGTCATATGGTTGGTGCTAATTTCCAAATTTAAATTTAGTTTACTTCCTTTTATAATTTTTTAGGAGGTTTGTTTCACAATAAAAATAGTACTCCTTAACTTATCAAACGCATTCAATCCTTCCAATCCAAAGATAGCCAATGCTCCTTATTATGGCACCAACCATACCTTACACCGCGACCTAAATATTCCATTTATTTTAGACCTTATACGATCAAAATTCTCTAAATTCCATCAGAAACTTATCCATCACCCTAATCCCCTAGCTCAATCCTTATCCTGAAGGTTGAAACGGCAGTGGCCTCGAGATCTCTTGTAACATGTATAATGGAGTTCTAGCATTGGCTAGATTCTCCACTCACGTGCTGTATGCTTGAAGAGTGTACATATGTATGACTTTGTATATATTTTTATTGATTTTGTTTTGTATAATATTTTTATTGATTTTGTTTGGTATATATGTATATTGTATTATTATTATATAAATTTATTGTTTTGTATATATCGTGTGAATTTAGTATGAATGTTGTTCTTTATCACTATTAATAATGTCCTAATTGGACTGATTGTAATATTACTTAATAAAGAACTGTTTCTCTCTCTCTCTCTCTCCTTAACTTAATTTTCTTGCACCTTAATTTTTCTTCTCAATCTATTACTTTTTTTCTACGTTTCGGGATTCTTTCCCCATTATCAAGACATTCTTTAAAAACACTTTTTAACACACAACACATTATATTAAATTTCTAACTTACTGCTATTCGTCCTCTTTGATGTTTATTGATAATGATAAAAACATCAATAAACATCAAAGAGGACTTTTAGAAAAGCATATAATGTCTTGATAATAGGGAAAGAACCCCGAAACGTAGAAAGACTATGTAATAGATTGAGAAGAAAAATAAAGGTGTAAGAAAAGGAAGTTGAGGAGTGGTTTTTTATTGTGAAATATTAAACAAACTTTCAACAAATTTATAAAAGGAAAGAGACTATATTATCGTAAATCATCCATTTTTTAGTCTCCTGTTACCAACCTTTCCAAAAATGGGTCGTTTTGTTGCCTTTTCCGTAGCGTATCACGAACAGAAATGCGTATTACTTCGGTTAGAATCGAGGGACCCAAACATTGAGCTTGGAAACATAGCCGAGCTTGTGCAAACGGTTTTCTACTCTTGTGTACGAAACATTTAGAACCATAGCAATTTCTCGCTTTTGGGATTTTGACCAACATTGACCTTAACATTACTCGTTTCAATATCAAGCCGGCGACCAGACTTGTTGAGCATCATTGATGTGGAAATTTCCTGAATAAAACTCGTGAAACCGGTTAATGCATCATCCACATAAACACAAATTTTCCATTATGTTTTACAGCACGCTTACCTTGTTTAAAGTAATGCAACAAAATATGCCGATAATGAATGAGATTTTCTCCCACATTCACAGTGCAATAGCAAATACAATACTAAGCTAATTTCAACTAGCGTTGACAGATATTTTTTTTTTTTTTTTTTTTTATTCGTATATATTACAATTTGTCATAATAGACAATAATAATAGTGCTACAGGATCTCATTCATACAATATTTACAATATAAACAAAAGGAAAGTCAAATTACATAAAATAAACGAATACAATAACAAAATTAAGTAGACAAAATAAATAGAAATAAATTAAGTTAACAAATAAATAAACAAAACATGTCACATTCATACCTATGTACAATATTTACAATCAGCTCGGGAACCCCGGACGGGGCTTGTCCCCCCACTTGTGGGAGGACAAGCAGGGTCCAAAGTCGCCTCCCTCTCAGCCGCATCACTGGTGAGAGCCAGCGGAAGCTAAGTGAGGGCGCCACAGCCACAATCACACCGCACATGAAGAGGAAAATCTGACCAGTGTCAGAACTCCAGAATAGATTTTTACAATATGTCTCGGGGCCACTGCCGTTTCAACCTTCTAGGAGGGTTGTATGGATGAGTGGAGCTGGATAGGGATTGTGCTAGAGGATTAGGATGATGAATGAGGTTCTGGTGGAATTTGGAAAATTTAGATGGAATCAGGTCTGAAATAAATGGAACATTAAGGTCGTGGTGTAAGGTATAGTTGGAGACATAATAAGGAGCATTTACTATTGTTCGGAGGACTTTGGATTGAAAGGATTGAATGCGTTTGATGTTAGAACGTTTAGCTGTCCCCCACAGTTCAAGTCCGTAGGTCCAGATTGGCTTCAGTATTGTCTTGTAAAGTAATAATTTGTTGTCAACTGTAAGCTTAGATTTTCTGTTTAGTAGTCTGTATAACTGTCCGAATCGTCTGTTGAGTTCTTTTCGTTTAAGTCTTGTATGTGGGTTCCACGTCAATCTTTTGTCTAGTAGTAAGCCAAGATACCGGACTGTGTCTGAGGTAGGAAGCGGTATGGAATTGAAATGAACCATTGGACAGGATTTGCGTCGAAGGGTGAAGGTGACGTGGGTGCATTTGCTTTCATTAACCTTAATACGCCAAGCATTACACCATTCCTCGATAAGACAAAGGTGTCTTTGCAGGATTAAGGATGCTATTTCAGGATCGGAATTGGATGATAGGATGGCGGTGTCATCTGCAAATGTTGCCAGAAAGGTGTCAGGATGATTAGGAATATCAGCAGTGTAAAGGATGTAGAGGACGGGTCCCAAGACGCTACCTTGAGGAACACCGGCCTCAATGGGATAAAAGTTAGAAAATTCTACACCACAGCGAACTCGGAAGGAGCGATTTGAGAGATAGGATCGTAGAATGAGGTATAGAGACTGGGGTAAATGCGTTTTAAGCTTGAAGAGTAATCCGGTGTGCCATACCCGGTCAAAAGCTTGCGCTATGTCCAGAAACGCACCAGAACAATACTCTTTGCATTCAAGGGCTGAGGAAATATGGTCTACAACTCGGAGTCCTTGTTGAACAGTGGAATGATGAGCACGGAAACCAAACTGATGTGAAGGAAGATTTTGTGATTCTAATATAGGCAGGATTCGTTTTAGAAGGAGTTTTTCAAAGACTTTTGAGAGGATGGGGAGTAGACTAATAGGTCTGTAGGAGGAAGTGTTGCTGGAAGGTTTACCTGGTTTTAGGAAAAGAATGATTGTGGAATGTTTCCATAACAGAGGAAAATAGGTGGTGCGAAGGATGCAGTTGTAAATGTAAGTAAGGAATATAATAGCTTTCTGCGGAAGTTGACGGAGGATCTGGGGGGTAAGGAGATCATGTCCAGGAGATTTACGGAGGGTCAGTTTCTGGAGAAGATATTTAACCTCAGAGGGATTAATAGCTGTAGGAGGTAGTGAAAGAGGTATTGGTGACAAAAGGAAGTCTTGTACTTCTGCGGTATGATTGCTTTGGGATTCCGGGTGAGGAGTGAATACTTTGGAGAGGTGTGTGGCGAATTCCTCGGCTTTATCTTCATCAGACGCAGCCCAGGAGTCATCACCACGCCGGAGAGGATGGGAAACTTGATGGGATTTTAAAATCTTCTTCGTGACATTCCACAGGGAATTATCACTAGCTGACAGAGAGGAGAGATAAGAATTAAAGGACTGGGAACGGAAGGTCGCCAACTCCTGTTTCAATTGTCTACAATAGAAGTTATAGGAGCGGCGATCTGTTGGGTGTCGGGTGCGCTGCCATAATGATCTGGCACGGCGCTTTGCATGGATGAGGTCTGCAAGGTGTTGAGGCAAATGGTTTTGGTGAGGAGTTATATTGGAGTGCTTAGGATAGGAGGCAGTCCAGACAGCTTGCTGAATGGCGGTGGTGAAGGAGTAGACGGAATCGTCAAGGTCTTCTGGGGTTTTGAGGGTCGCTCTGAGGTTAATATTATCTTATTATTATTATGGTCAGGATTTGGCGAAATAGGTTCCAGTTGACAGGGCCTCGGATAAATGACGGTGGGATAGGTTTTGGAATTGGAGTGAGAGATACTTTAAGGATCAGTGGACTATGGTCTGAGGATAGTTCATCAAGTCGAGCTACAGATAAGTTGAGGGAGCCTAATCCGCTGTGAATGAAGAAGTCAAGGATGTCAGGATTACGGTTGGGATCAGTTGGCCAGTAGGTAGGGGAATCAGGAGGTAGGAGATTGAAATGACGGGAGTTGAGTGCAGACAGCAAATTTCGTCCACGAGAATTCGTGGTTCTCGAACCCCACTGTTGATGCTTGGCATTTAAGTCTGCACCCAGAATGAAATGATTTCCTAAGGAATTTAGAAAGGATACAAATTCGGTGTTGGAAATGGAATGTTTGGGAGGGCAATATGCTGATGTAAGGGTTACCGGAAAGGAAAAAGTTTTGATTACTATGGCTGTGGCTTGTAGGAAATCATAGGTAGGAAGTGGGAGTAAGTGATGAGAGAGGGACTGGTGCACAATGACAGCAGTACCGGCATGGGCTTTGCCGTCTGGGTGGTCCGTACGGTATGTTACGTATTGAGGTATTTTGAAGAACTATTTAGTGGTTAGTCGAGTTTCAGTAATAAGTGCTACGTCAACGTTTTTGTCTTGCAATAAAGCTGTAAGTTCGTCAGTATGATTTCTAACACCATTCGCATTCCATAGGAGAATGGATAAGGAGTTAGGTGAAGTCATTTAAGGATTTTTTAAGGAAGGGATTAAGTTTGATACAAGATTAGTAAGTAGTGATATTAGCGGCATAACGAGGGATTTGATTTCACTGATGAAGGATGTCATCAAACTTGTAAGGTCTGAGACATTTGATGGAGGAGGAATATGAGAAATTTGATGCGGATGAGGTTTTTGAGGGTTGGGTAAATTTTGAGGAATAGCTGGTTGTGGAACGGGTTGAGGAATTTGAAGTGTGCGTTGTTCCGGCAGGGCCTCGGCCTCTTTGTTCTGGTTCCCACCTCCAAGTAGATGGGCAAATGTTACATTGGAATCAATTGTTTTAGAAGGTTGTCTTCTGCTTCTGATCGGTTCAGCTGTTTCATCCAGATTCTGAGGTTTTTGGTATCTGCTTTTGAGGTTCTTGTAGACTTGACATCCCTTGTAGCTAGCCGGGTGGTCCTCGAGGCACAAGGCACAAACAGCGGGTGTTGATCTTGGTCTTGTACACTCTTCTGACTTATGTTGTTCACCGCATTTCACACAGCGTGGTATGTGGTGACAATAACTTCTGGTATGACCATATGCCTGACAATTGTGGCACTGAACTATTTCTTTCTTAGTGTAAGGTTTTTCAACTCTTACACTAGTATAGTATAATCTATTGAGGTCATAAATTTTTTCAACTCCTGCTGATGGTTCCAAGTCCACAAAGAATAGAGGCAGTGGAATTTTATCTTTTAGGACGTTGGTGACTTGTCGCACTTTATAGCCTATCTCCGTCAGTTCTTCTTGGATAGCTGCTGCTGGTGTCGAAGGGTGTAGGTTTCTAATTACAACCCTTAAAGCTCTCTCCTGGCGTAACTGATATGTATGAAAATCAGCTTTGGTCTCAGTCAGATATTTTACTATTTTTCTGTAGGTTTCGGCGGTAGTCGGGGATATTTTAGTATCACTGGTTCTACTTATACAATAATAACTGTTAGGATCGGTTAATTTGTTTAGATGCGCACACAGTAGTTGAAAGTTTTTAATATTTTTAACAAATATTGGTGGAGGTTGTGGTTCTTTTGGTATAGGAGAAGATTCCATTGTTTCTTTTTCAATTTGAAGGATCTGAAATGGGTTCGGTGTAAAAAACGGTGATTCTTCAGTTAATCCTTGGGATGATGTGCTAGGCTGTGGTTCAGATCCCAAAGAGGTAGCTGAAGCAGTCGCTGGTGGAATCATTTTTTTATTATTATCACGGCGAGGTCTCTGTTTTGTAGGAGACGAGTTTGAACCTGCAGATCTAGATCTTTTACTTGTAACTTTCGAGGACATCACTTGATGATAATATCGCATTGATTAAAAAAAAAAAAAAAAAAAATAGGAGTAAATATATAATGGAATAAGAATAAGAAGGAAAAAAAAATAAATAAAAGAAAGATAAGGAAAAGAAAAGCAAGCCCGAGCTTGCCGAGCTAGCGGCAATCAGCTGATCAGTGACCCTCCTTTCACTTTTTCGTGATTGTACAAAGTAAATTATAACTTTGCTTACCGAAATTTCTCCAATATTCACTGCTGTAGTATTCCTGAGGTCTAGTGACGTATCGTTGACAGATATAGTTGTTGAAATATTGGGTTGTGTCACATGAAATGTCCGTTTTCAAGGTAAAGGATTTTTATTAAAAATACGATATGAAAACAAGATAATTTTATTCGAAGTATTTATCTTCTTTTTCTACACATTTTTCCCCAACGTGACACCAACTTTTTTTATCCCCAAACTGAACAACTCTGAGCTTTGAAGTGAAACAAAATCTGAAAACGCACTTTTCACTTGATCATTATTTTCAAAAAGTTTTCCTTTGACGAAGTTGTCTAAATTCCTGAACAGGTGGTAATCTGTTGGAGACAAGTCGGGAGAATATGGTGGGTGCGGAAGAACTTGCTGCCGCTCAGTGAGATCATGAGGTACCACCCATGAATCGAGCTTTTTTACTTTTCCAATACACTTTAATTGTCTGGAAACGGTAGATGCACTTGCATATAGTTGTGATGAGAGTCCTTTAACTGTTTGGTAGGGGTTTCCTTCTACTGTATGTTTGAGGACATCGTTGTCCATTGCGGACGGAGATTTTCCTCGGAGCAAGTTTACCAACTCGGTATCCCCAGCTGAAAACTTAGCAATCCCTTCCCCAAACACCTTGCAAATATGCGGCCTCAGCTGCTGAATAGCCGAGTTTAAACTCGTACAAAAATATTACTCGAAAATCGCGTGTTTCCATGTTCATATTTGGAGGTACACTAAAAAGTGGGTAATTGATTGGGAAGCTAATGTTTATAATACAAAGGTAGAGGATTACTAACTGCTTACTTTAAATATGTAAACATTCGGAAGTAAACAACAGATACCTGCAAAATCCTTTATGTACTTCAGAAACTATAAAAACGGACACTTCATGTGAAACAACCCAATATTTTAAACAGAATAAACAATTTACCTAAAGGATTAATATATCAGATACGAATCGTTTCATAGTGATATAAAAATGAACAGAAAAAAAGGAAAGGACATATTTACTAACCCTATATATCTTTATTTGTAACGAATAAACTCATCCATACTAATCCCAACGTTCCATATGTTGCTCATTAGGTCCGAACATGGTACCTTTCCATTTATGATAAACTACTGTTCATTTTAACAGGTTGGTTTTAATCCTTGCCTCTACTTTCATTTCTTAGAATCCTCTGAGTAGTCTAAAGAGCAAATGGCCGGTTGATCTCCTGATTTAGAATATTTATTGATGCATGGGAGTGCAATAAATGGTATGTAGTAAATTCTACAAGTGTATCATGCCATTATATTTTATTTCCTCTACATTTACTAGATGTATATATTTTAATGCAGTTGTAAACCTTAATAATTATATATTTTTTAAATAAATAGAACTAAGAGAAATTATTACAAGTTCTACTTTAATATTTGATATTATTAAAATGACCTACCAAAATAAATACCATCAAAATAAACATTTATAAGTTATGAACCCTTAAAAACAACGATTAACAATTAGTTAAAATATTAACTAGTCATAAGTAAAGGGTTTAAGTTATTATTCGCATTCGTTTATAAAGTAATAGAAAGCAGACTATTGTAACAATAAAAAAATATTATTATGCATTCTTCTGTCTTAGTATAATGGCAAGATACATGCACCAAGCTTGGTCTTTGGCCTGCTGAATGTTTCTGCCCCAGGTCTGAGAAGATATAATTCTTCCAACGCACTATTAGTCTATCCCCGTGGTTTCGTTCCGCCTGATCTATATTGTTTTTCCCAGGTATTTGAAGTTTGGAACAATCTCAAAAACAGAATTTCTCATTCTAAATTGTTGGTGTAAAGTTATACCATTCCTTTTAATGACCATGATCTTCCTGTTTTATTTTGCAGCATGCTTCCTCCACAGCAGCTTGGGGTAGTCCAATTATAGCAGTATCATCTGCATAAGCCTGGATTAGTACTATTTTAGTAAATATTGTATTGCCATAGTTCAGTCCTACCCTGCTGATGATTTTGGATAGGACTAGATTAAATATAAACGGTGCCTGTGCGTCACGATGTCCCAGAGCTGTGTGTTCACAAAATCAGCAACTACTTTTTCTGCCCATCCTAATTAGTAATCGTTTATCAATAATAATTTTAAATAATCCAAAAATAGTTCAATTTAAAACAAGAATGTTTTCCTCTTCGTTGGCGCATGTGTTTACGGGACATTTGTTTCGTTTTATCAGAGAACAAATTACCTTTGTTCTTTGTCCAGAGAACAGAATAGAATTGATCATTGCTAATTAAATTAAGTATATAATTTGCGAAAAACCTACTCTTTTTGGAAACACCTACAGACACCACATAACATGGAAATTCAACGTAAAACCGTTTTTACCTTCGGCTTGTATTGACATGTGTGTATTGTTGTGTAAGTATTGAGTGAATAAAAACTTATTAAAAAATTCTGGTAAATGTATTACCATATCATTATGTATATATTATATAAGAATATTCGTAGCTATAGAAATGAAAAATACGGTGCGCCCAACACACGACTTTCACTTACCTCCGTTGTTAAAATCAATTTATATAGTTTTTAAGAATTTTTAAATACACTCAGAGATAATGATAAAGTGTTAAAGAATTATTTACATTGGATTTTAATAGAAACATTATCTACGACAATTAGTTTGTTTTATGGGCTTTTCATCTCCCTCCCTCAACTTTTACAATAGCATGTATAAGATAATATTTATTTCTAAAATCTTTATCATTCCAACTCTATATTATACATGTATATAACTTCTCTCAAGTTCAAATAATAAAAATTGCATTAAACAAATATTTTTGCGGTTTTCTCCTTTAGTTGGGTATTGAATTTGTTCAACTTATATATTTACCTGTGTTTTAGCAATGCTAATCAGATGATATAGCCAAATAATTGTCATATTTAAGGAAGAAATGTTAAAATATTGGCTTTTAAGACCTGTCAGACTATTTCAATCAGAATGAAACTTACATGATATTAAATCCCGTCCAATTTCACATCGATATAGCGAGTTTAATCCAAATAGAGAAGTTTTTGAGAAAATCGTAAATAGGTGCAAAATGCAGGGTATAAAGTGTCTCTTTTGGTTAGCTAATTTTGATGTAAAAGTTGCTATAATATCTCTGGCGTAGAGTTGTCTTAAATATAAAATTTCAGTTTCATAGGACTTCTCGTTTACGCGCTGGACTTACCACACTCACACCTTTTTGCGGGACTTGGTCATTTGGACTCAGGGGACCCTAAAATGTATATTTCCGTTGAAAACTGGAATTCCAAAATTTTCACGATCGCAATACTTTCCTTTGCTATATATTCCAAATACAGGTAAGTGAAAGTAAAAATGCATCTGAAGTTTATTCATTTCTTTTTTTTTTTTTTGCCATTTAAATTGGTTATAAATTACCCAAAGTACAATTTTTTTAAGCTTTCAATTTGACTTTTACTAAGCTTTACATTTATCTCCCATATAGCTGAATTTTTTTAAAAATTAAATCTTCAAGTGTAAAATTTATTAATGATGTGGGGACCGGCAATGTTTGGCTCTACCATTTAACTGGAATTTGTCTTCACTTTATGTTTCCAGTATTTATCATTCTCTGGAATACTTCTTTAATTTTAAATACTAATACGCCTGTGATTTTTAAGTTATTAGTTTAAAATTTCTATGGAACGAGGTGCCTCCATAGTGAGCCTGCGGCTAATGGCTAAAAGGGAAAAACTTTTACTAAGTGACATTTAGGTTTGGTACGTGACTATTCAACCAGAAGCTTGGTAAATTCCGTTGAATGAAGGCTATTATGAAAATATGTCCAGAGTACTGCTATTTCCATCTTTCACTGGATTCTATGAAAATGAAAACGTTGAGAGTAATTTCGAACTATTGAAGTTTGTGGCGAGCTTGCTGAAATGTATTCCTTTAATACTTGATTTTATACTGTTCAGATGTTCAATATTCCACGATTTTAATTTATTCTGAATAATAAACATCTGAGGAACAATATGTTTATATATCAATCCACTGGCTTACTATAAAAGTTTTAGTAAAAAGTTGATTGACTTTTTTGTTTCGCTCTTTGTTGATAAAGTTCATACAATTATCAGAATTTTCAATATTTAATCCTGTAGGAGACATTAAAAATCGATAAATTGATTGCAGGTGTATGTTAATAACTATGAGAAAGGTTAAAGATTGTTGTTGTGTAAACAATATTAATTAACGAGACAGATTGTAAAATTAATACATTTATTCTTAAAAAAGATTCCCTCATTAACAAAACACACCCCCTACAATCCAATGTTGTACCTCAAATATCTAGGTTGTTAATATATTCATAAACATACGATTATATTCTATTAATTTTTTGTCCTGTGCATAATTATATAATGTGTTGTGATCGATTGATTAATTGATAGTTATTTTTAAAAAACCTATCCTAATTTACGTCATTAATTGATTTCACAAACATGCACAAATACAATGGAATGAGTTATATATATATTATCTCAGATTTTGGATTATATTTACCAAAGATTAAAAAAATGTAAGCATGTATTTAATTATTTTAAAAAATGTCTACCATAAAAGCCAATACACAATCACAAGTATAATTATATTACAGTAAATAAAATATGCTTGTAACGAATGGATCGTCTGCTATCTGAATGCGAACACCTAGAGTAGTTGAGCGGATACTCACCAGGCAGCTTCACATGCACCGCACGGAATATATGTTATTAATATTAGCTGTAATTTGTAATATATTTTGTTTATATATAAAAAAACCATGTCCATTGTAAATATATTTTTACATTCAATCACATATACATGAAATATATAGTAAGGGAAAGTATTGCGATCGTGAAAAGTTTCGAATTCCAGTTTTCAACAGAAATACAAGTTTTAGAGTCCTCCGAGTCCAAATGACCAAGTCCCAAAAAGGTCTGTGTGTCCATGTATTTACTACTTAGGCTTTAAAATCTATATTTAAAAATATATATAGTTCTGAAATGTATTGCGAAAGTGAAAATTTTCACTTTCGAGTTTTCAGTGGGTACATACGTTCAAGGGTCCAAATGACCAAGTCCCAAAAAAAGTCTGTGTGTTTGTATGTGGTAAGTTGTAAGTTGCAAAAAACTGAAATTTCATATTTTAGAAGCGTATTTTTCATCAAAATAGGTGAACCAGAAGAAGAACTTTATACCATACATTTTGCATCTTTTTACGATTTTCTCAAAAGCTCATAATACTGATGTACAATTTAATAGGCTTTAAAATCTATATTTGAAATATATAGTTATGAAGGTATCATCCTGATTGAAATAGTCTGACAGAGCTTTAATGAGAATTTTTTCTTCTTTTAAAGTATCTTTCATTTTGCAGATTCGAAAGAAAAAACCATTTCATCTTTTAAGCATTGATAAAAACGAGTAAATATACACGGACGAATTCGATAACTAACTAAAGAAAAAAAGAGAAAAGAACATTTTTTTTAAACATAAGAGTAGTAATTAGATTTAAAACATCCATTAATGTAATTTCTTAAACTTTTTTTCAACTAAAACTATATATTTAAAAGTTCTCAAATTGAGAAATGAAATTCGTGGGTTGCGAAAAATAAATTTTTAAAATTTAACAAAACATTATTTTTTTTCTTAAAAATATTCATAATCTCAAAAAAAGCTCTGAAATGATTCTTGAAAAAGATTTTTAAAATGTTTAGTAATTTTTTGCCTCATATTTATGGAAGTAGGATAGTAGCAGAATAAAGTTTTTTTTTTTTTTTTTAAACAGTCTTATACAGTTTTACAATTTTTAAAAATTCGAGAAGTTCCTATTTTGTTTTAAGATTCCACTCAACAAGTCTTTTTTTATGGTTTATAGAACGCTGCTCTTATCTTAGATTAAAATCCTTCATGTTGAATCATGCAGCATCATCCTTTTTTGACCCAAGATATTACATATTTCCCATCAGATGTTTTGAATACTTAATCTCACTTTACCACTGATTGTCTCTACAAATCTTTCCTTTGATTCTCATAGAAACACGACTTCACAACCTGATCTTTTCATAAAAGTGTCGTAAGCAACCTAAAATTATTCTAATTTTTATAAAATGTTCTTTTAATCAATAGAAAATAAGATTTAATATTTTTAATTATTTTATACTACCATACCGACTGGTAGGCGTCCGAAATGCAGGCCGGAGCGTCGATGGGAGGATTGCGTTAAGGCTGATCTCGGGGGCTTGGGCCTGAACGGTGAACAGTGGACGAGTCTTTATAGGCAGACTTTAGTGGTATCGGCATCGAACCTTCGGGTTCGGTAAGCCTATTATTATTATACTACCATAGATTCACTTAGATATAAAATAAAAATTATTTAAATTATATTTTTCAGAAAAGATAAGGTCGACTGAAATTTAACATGTATAAAAAAATAGGTCTAAATTTGACTGAAAGATGGTTCGGATCTACATAAATATGGATTGATTTTAATATATTTTATCAATAGGTATAAGTTCAATATCAAATTCTAGCATGATTCTAATATTTCAAGGAACTTAGATATTGAAATTCTTCAGCATCTCAAGAATTTCAACACTTTCACAAATGAGACTCCTCACTGCAAAATTCCCACGAAAGACTTAAACCCTAGCGTATTAGTAAATAATTTCAGTATCTGGGACTTTAATTGAAGTAATTTCTTCCGGGGAATCCGATATTAAAGCCATACATTCTTAATAATATATATTATAGACCAACTCCATATAACTTATTATTAATCAGTTACAGTTAAAAATACGCTATCATTATTTGAATTTAACAATTAACGCGTAACACATGGAACATTCTTCTTTTGTTACAACGTAAAGGTTCTAAAATAATTAATTGTTTTTGATATATATATATATATATATATATATATATATATATATGAATTATTTCTTCTTTATATATTTAATTATGTCATATAAAGAAATTTATGATTGGGGTTGTTCGTTGGGGGTGCGGTGTTGAAAAAAAAAAATCACACTGATGAGAAAAACGTATTATATTTTTGTCGCGATGTTTCAGCCTAAATTTAAAGAATTAGTCAGAAAAAGAAAAAAGATAACATTAATAAAATATGGATACAATCAGTAATATGGGATAACTTTTAGTATACAAATGTTTAGAGATTATATTAACAAGACAAAAAATCTGGTGCGGGCAACACACGACTTTCACTTACCTCCATTTTTAAAATCAATGAAAGAATTTTCATAAGTTAGAGATAAAAATACGTGAAATTATTAAGGAATTAATTAAATTAAATTTCTATAGAAACGTGTTTGATTCAAAAATCTATTATATTATTATCTAAAATAATCAGTTAGTGTTATGTTCATTTCATCACTCTCTATTAACTTTTAAAAGCTTGTGTATGATATGATAATATTTCTAAAATCTTTAGCTTTCCAACGGTATATCATACATGTATATTACTGCTCTTATGTTCAAAAACGAAAAATTGCATTAAAAAAATATTTTTTCTGTTTTCTCCGTTAGTTGGGTATCGAATTTATTCAATTTATATATTTACAAGTTTTTCATCAGCGTTAACAAGATAATCTATTTATTATTATTGAATCTACAAAATTAAAGGTACTTTAGGGGAATAAAATTTAAAATATCGGCATTTAAGCCCTGTCAGACCATTTTTATCTAAATAAAACCTACATGATATTAAAGCCAATTAAATTTTACATCGATATAGCGAGTTTAATCAAAATCGTCGGAACCGTTTTTGAGAAAATCGTAAAAATTTACAAAATGAATGGTAAAAAGTGACTATTTTTAGTCGATTTTAATGGAAAAGTTGCTGTAACGTCTCGTGGGAATAGTTCTCTTAAATATGAAATTTTACGATTTTTCGTTCACGTGCTAAACTTACCACACACGGACACAAACCCACAATGACTTTTTTTGAGGGAATTCGGTCATTCAGACTCAGGAGACCCTAAAACGTGTATTTACGTTAAAAACTAGAATTCCAAAATTTTCATGATCGCAATACTTTACTATATATGTCATATATAGGTAAGTGAAAGTAATAAATATTAAAATAAATAACAGTAATTTTAAGGATATGAAAACGATTTTAACTAATTTCTACAATCATATATACATATCTTAAATGTAACAATTATTTCAAAACATTATATTTAGTATGAAAGTTTAACGATGTTTTCTATCATCAGGATCAAATCTTACAAGTAAAAGTAATTTTTTTTTGCTATGGAAATTGACAAATTTTTTTTGAAATTTTAAGTATTGCCAGATTAGATGCAAAGTATTTTTTATATAAATATTGTCTTAACCTTAATAATAGGTTCTATAAAAGTTAATTCATATCCGTAACAAAAAAAAAAGAAGAAAATAAAAGACTCTTTTGGAAATCCTTATCTTATTATATTTACTTCCTTCATTCAATGCTGTATTTATCATATTTTAATAAGTCACAACGGGCATATTTTTGGCTTATTTTTTAATCTTATTATGTTAGTTTGTGGAATTTTACTATTACCAACTCTTTATTTATAAGTTTAAAAAAAATCGCTATGTTTATAACATATTATAATCCACGCCCAAGAATTAGCGAAAATTTGGAATAATGTTAAAAATATTGTGCTGGAACTACATACGGATGGTCGGAATTCGATAAAATTTATTATAGGTGGAATAATCAGAAGTCAGTCTTTTTCTAAATATTTTTAATTTTGCCGACGTTTCGGCTCAAGCTTGTGACCTATCATCGGGGCATTACTGAGCCAGTTGTTTATCATAAAATGTCAGTTTATGCTTGGACATGGCTTAGTAATGCCCTGATAATGGCTCACGAGCTTGAACCGAAACGTCGGCAAAATTAAAAGTATTTAGAAAAAGACTGTCTCCTGATTATTCCACCTATAATAGTTTCTACAGTCGACTATACCACCTCAATATAATAAAATTTGTGAATATATGTATGAAATAAATTGAATAGCCTGAATTGACAGCATTATTGAAATGATTACTTTAATTACTTTTCGAGGAAATGGTACTTTTAAAAAATTTATGTACGCACATTCATGTTACCAGAGGAAATTTTTATGCAATAAATATATTTTAAGTGATTTGGAATACTTGAGAATCTAGTGCAGAAATAAACGCTTCAAGTTCTCTGAATCTAAACAGCCAATGAAGCTAATTCTATGGGAGTATTGGAGAAGTTGAGTCCCTTCAGCGCCTATAACACCCAGCAGTGACTGCTAAGAATGCCAGCACTCCAACCAATTTCCACTAATGACCGTCAACCTTAGCTCTACTTGGATGTGTGGTCTTACCGCATAACTATGGCATATTGATTTATTAAATCAAACGCTTTGTTTGATAATGCTTGTGGATTACTTTACAATACTAGCTGATAATAACTTTCAAACGGTGATTAGATTTTCACTAGCAAATTTCACACGTATGTATTGTATTGTATTTGTCTAACGAACAATGAAGCATAGACAAATATAAAATCAGTTCTTCAATGTGACAATGATACAAAAGCCTTCCGAGAAGTGGCAGAGGAAAATGAAAATGATTTGAGAGAAAGGGCACATAGTCTTCCGCAGCTTTTATTAATTTCACTTTCTGCCTTTTTCGAGTTCTTAGGCCGGTCACGTTCTTTGTAGCCTTTTGGATTTCATATCAAGATGGCTTTTTCAATTGAACCTTTTCTCTTTGTCAGCGTATGTGAGTTGCTTATGAACACTCCTGGTGCTTTCCTTGTTCTATATATATCTAATGCGTATAACACACAATTTTCCCTTATTTCTTTGTCGAAATCAAATTAAGAACTTTTAAATGAGGTCGAAGTTAAAAACTTTGTTTGAAAAAATTTAAAAAAAAAAAGAGTTAATAATTTATCACCTTCAACAACTTTTATGTTAGATAACATTATTTCCAAAATTACTATTGTTATAACATTATTTATGTATTACTTTAGTGCTTTGCATAGTTTGTTTTGAGGTAGTACTTCGATGTCCCAAATGTTTATTAACATATTGTGCGAGCATTTAATTAGTTCCATTGATTCCTGTTTTATGTCAGGAGCTTTACGATTCTTTAACCTACTGATTGCTTCAACAACCTCTTCTTCATCAGGAGGTTCCAGTTCGCCTTCATAAAGCTGTTCTTGGGGACTGTGTTCATTTTCCTCTCTTCCGTTCAACAAACCCATTAAATATCTTCTCCCTTCTTCCATCTAATAGTCGGTCAATAGGATGCCTTTCTCATCCACAAACATAGTTGGCAATTGCTTAAATATATCGATGTAAAATTTGATAGGCTTTAATATCACGTAAGTTTCATTCTGATTGAAATAGTCTGACAGGCCTTCAATGCCGATAATTAATATTTTCTTCACCTAAAGTACCTTTAATTTTATAGAAAAAAAAAACAAAAAAACAATACAATCTTGTTATCAACCATAAAAAATAGGTAAATAAATAAGTTGAACAAATTCGTTATAAAACCAAAGTAAAAAAAGAGCAAAAATATTTGTATGTGCAATTTTTGTGTTTTTGTACGCGAAAACAGTAATATATAAGGATAATATAATGTTGGAATGCTACGTATATGTTTTTTAAATGCTCTAAATAACAAGTATTCGTCACATTTAAAATAAAAGTATATAAGAATTCTTACACCCTTCTATAGTAGAAACATCATCGCTAGTCGTGAAAAATGTGAAATAAAACTTTATACTTCCTAGCCAAAAGTTATTGTAAAATTATAATAATTATTTTTGACGTTTCAGGGTCTTCTCCATCTTCAGATTTTTGATACATGGGTAAGAGGAAGTGTAATATTTTTTTTATAGATATTTTATAATAATGGATTTAATTGTAATTTACACTTACCTGTAATGAAACGAGGAGGGCTGAGAAGACTTGGTATACCCTCTCACCGGGACCGTTGGGCTCCGGGCGGAAGGGGATGAGGATGTGGTGGATGCCGAAGAGCGGGACCAAGATGAGCGCCGCCCTCACAGCCTTCCTCAGCCCGATCGGCGCCGGGTTGGCTGAGTTGCAGTGCAGCTTGGTGAGGAGCACCCGCACCACGTTGATGAGGAAACCCAGGCTGGCCAGCATCGACAGCAGCACTGGCACCGTCAGGATCCACTGTGTGTGGCTCTCGCTCAGCCAGCATCTGCAACAGAGGGTTCTGCATGGTCAGGAAGATAATGGGTTAAAAATAGTAAATAATAACAAGGAAAAATAGAACATATAGAATAGAATAGAAAGATAATTTTTAATCTGGGACAGGGTCCCTTAGGGTCAATTCATATGTATTGTACAATTAGAATATACAATGTGTCTGGCCACAACACCAAAGGATTATAATTAATTCTTATTCAGAATGATATAAGAAGAAAAGAAAGGATACGATCAAACAAAAGAGTAGAATAAATAAATAACTTTTGATAGATTAATGTGTTGAACAAAACTAAACATTGGAACTGATTCATAATAATTGATAAATATAAAAATATGAACAATAAATAATAAATTTTCTTTTTGAATACATCAGGCTTGTCGAACGTTTGTTTAGGATGACAATAAGTACTTGAACAGCTGGGACTTGGTAAATATATAGGTTGAATAGTAGGGACGAAGCATGGCGGATATGAGTAGGAATATTTTCCAGTAAGTAGTAGAGCGGACAAGAAAGAAATGATCAAAAGTTGTTGTTCTGTGGGCAGGGATACACAGGTCAGAATGGCGCAATTTTGTTTGGAGGGAGTAGACTGACGATTCAAATTGCAGAAGTCTGTGGATATATAAGAAGGTAGCTTGGAGTTGATGGTGTGGTAAAGGTATGATCCTACGAAATATTGTCTGCGGTCAGAGGGGAGGAGCCACTTGAACTCACTTTATAAATGGGTCACATGTGTCTACGGTGTGCCAAGGACAAATCTTAATACAAATAATTCGCTTTAGCCTGTCCTCGAGCACAGTTAGGAACGCCAACGTCCTTTTCACTTAAAAAGAGATGCTGTGGCTACTGGTATAAAAGAGAGAGAGTATAAGGAGCCTATATACTCCTCACCCCCAAGAGGGCCAACATAACCTTCATTCATGTAAGGTTCACATATGGCACATCCTCTACTTATTTACAAATGCATTTATAGCTGCAAAGCGTTATCTAGTTTAATATTATTTTTCTTTCACTCACCTATATATGAAATATATAGTAAGGGAAAGTATTACGAACGTGAAAATTTTCGAATTCGAGTTTTCACCGAAAATATACGTTTTAGGTCCTATATGTCGTAATGACCAAGTCCCGCAATTAGGTCTGTGTGTATCTCCGTGAGTGGTAAGTCTAACGAAAAAACGAATGGCTGTATGATGAAATTTCATGTTTTGGACAAATATATGTCCGAAATGTTACAGTAATTTTTTCATCAAAATCAGCTAACCAGAAGACACTTTATACAATGAATTTTGCACCTTTTTACGTTTTTCTCAAAAACAGCCCAAACGATTTTGATTAAACTCGCTAATATAGATGTGAAATTGAATGGGCTGTAATAGCATGTTTCATTCTGATTGAAATAGTCTGACAGGGGTCAAACGCCGATATTTTAAAATTAAAGAGATGTTTTAAATGGTAGTGATTGAACTAATTTTAGTATAAAAAGATTCCGGAGCAAACTTCCGAAGAAAAAATCACTTTCGATAACATTTGACAGACAATGAATTAGAAATGACTTATATTAAAACGTTTGGGATAAAGAATTATAAGTGAATTAGAGTATTCAGACGGATAGGCACGCCGAAACGCCTGGCTTGTCACTAGTAAATACAATTTAAGTGCGACAACTAAAATATACACCTTTTAAATTTTTTTTTTTTTTTTGGTTTCATTATATAGATTAAGCTGGTTTGTATTTACTTGTTTTGTATGATTTACCAACTGTAATTGGGACCTAAGCCTGATGGTGTATGATGTAAAAAAAATAAAATAAATTAAAAAAAACATTAACGCTGTATTGACGGGTAAGCATTAAAGGTAATATTTTCATCGAGCCACGTCATAAAAGTTTTGGGTTCTAAAATTCAGTGAAGAGAATATTCAAGCAAGCTTGTTGATTTTATCAGTCTCGAATTCTGTGTTCGCCTACATACAAATATTACAGTCTGTATATAAAGTTGAAATCATAATTATTGAGGAAAATCATAATTATCATAAAAGTATCGAGGGAATTACCTGAAAATATAAATACTGTCATTAATTCACTAATTAGAGGTAAAAACGGTTAAAGGAATATATATTTTTATGTCGAATAACATTTAACAAATAATAATGTTCTCAACATAAATAAATGGAGAACCCAAACCAAAGGTAGTTTTATAAAATTTAATTTAATTGTGTTAAAGATAATTTAGTTTATTTCAATTTTACTTTATTTCTAATATTTAAATTAATTAATTGGCTGTTTAATGTAATCAACCTATTTTATTTTATTTATTTATTTTTTATTCCTCCATTTATTTAACAACATACATATTATTATATCATATGTGGGATACGGGATATACGGGATAGGGGAGCCCGTAGCTGAGTGGCTAGCGCGCTAGTCTCTCAAGCTACAGGTTCTGAGTTCGAATCCCAGTCCCGGTGGGGCTTTTATAAGGACATAAAAAATAGGGATTCACTCACAACCTCTCCCCCGGGTATGTGAGACCCGTCAGCCAAAGGGTGGCCATTCACAAAATTAGTCGTAGGGAGTGATGACCCTACACTAAAAATAGCATCATGAAACGTGAGTGTAAACTCGCAGGAGTTTACACCGCGAGGCCCAAGGCCAACACGACCTGTCGCGCCACTGAAAGAAAGAAGATGTGGGATACATCAGATATCATCCTTTTACCTAAGACATTGCAAGGTCTTATATATACATGGCACATTGTATGTGTATGTATTTTGGTCGAAAAATATTATAATAGTATATAGCACTACTATTCCTTTCCTTACATCATATAATATAATCATGGTAAACTAAATAATTTAATTCTTCTTAAAATGTTTAGGGAGCGGCGTGGTCTAGTGGATAGAGCACTAGTCTGCTGTGCTCCGGGTCCTGAGTTCGAATCCCGCCTGTGGCAGAATATTATTTATTCTGTTAAATCAGTCGGGGGGCGACCCTAGGGTATGGTGACCCTCCTGGGGCAGACCCAGCCTCTATAAAGTGGGTATCCAAATTAATTGGGGAAAAAACCTGGCGGCGGCTGAGCGTGATCAAGGCTAATCGCCTCATTGCACTGCCGTTGGCCCAGAAACAGTACGAATCTCTATATGTACTGAGCCCAAGACCTTTCATGGGTTGTAGTGGTACAGGTTCTTAAAATGTTTATATAAAGTTTCTTCAAATTTTCTCAATCGGAGGAAAATTATACCATCATTGGATTAGTATTTCTCTTTTCTTTTCTTTTTTTTCTCTCACTTCATTTAAGAGAGAAAGAAGGACACTTTCTTTTAGTTAAACGGAAAACATTAAAACTCTTTCTCATCCTTCCGTTTTATTAAGGACAATAAAACTAGGACATTGTCTTGGCTAGTTTTTCCTTGTAAACTCAGCCAATTACTGGAGGTAAAAAAAGAAATGTACTAAAACAAGTGATAACCATGTTTTGTTTTCTTTTGTAATCTTCAAAATAGCCTGAAAAAATAAAAAAGTTTTATTATTGAGACTTTGCTATCCTGTTGAAGTTAGGTGAAACAGGTTAGACATTTTCAGTCTTTTAGACCGAAATAAAAATGTCTACAATAAATTTCACAGAAAATATTTTTTAATAAACCATTGTTGTCATGTCATTTATCGTCCGGTTTTATTAATCTCAGTAGTTCACTATTACGTGCACAGTGTTCTTATTAAAAGGGTCGAATTGATGTAAATAAAGAAGAACATTTTATGTGGCACCTCCAGGAACTCCAAGGTTTCTATGTTAGTCTATATTGTATTTTATGTTTTTGAGACCTATTGTTTGCTCCGAGATGTTTCGTATGATTTTTTTTTATTGAAAGGAAGTCGAATCAATTATTCCCCTTTTTTTTCCTAGAGTCGCAAACCGTTCTGAAATCACTTCCAGTAACTCATTAAATCCAACGAAAAAATGATTCAGTAACGAATAAAGAAACAGTAGCCGTATTTTCCTTGAAGAGTTCACTGAATGGAAAGTTATCGGAGCAGTAAGGGGAGCATTTTCAATTCCTTTCATAACCACTAAAATACGTTTTAGAAGGTTTGAGTGTAGAACGAACAATATAATAAAAGTTGAGATAAATTTTAGTCAAAAATTCCAAATATTTCCGCTTTTTGAAGGCTTGTCGCACATCAAAGAGGATGTACTACACTTTGATCTTAGCCAATAGGCCGAGAAGCAGCCAATAGGTCGACTCTCTTATTCAAAATATTCTTTTATCATTGCAGTCCACAATAGTTTCTAATAATTCAGTTTTTTTTCGTCTGCGTACCGAGCCACTGCGGTATAGTTGGCAATGAACTCGCAGATCGTGCAACCAAAGAAACAATAACAGATGGCATTCCGTTCTTTGGGGTGCGTGTTGGCGACTATGTTTCTGTCAGTCATCAAGCATCGGATTCGGTCGAAGTGGGGACTAATTTGGCACGACACTACAGCAAACAAGTTAAGGGAAATAAGAAGGGACATCTCCCATTGGAATTCGTCCCTACGACAAAAGCGAAGGGAAGAGGTTATCCTGGCGCGTCTTCGCATTTGACACTCCCGACTAACTCACGGACATCTCATGGCACGGGAACCTCCTACTGACTGCCCAACATGCGGTTGCCCGGTTACTGTTAAACACGTTTTGACAGAGTGTAGGGCTTATGACACTCAAAGAGCTCACCTTGCAATTGACACTGACTTACCAACCGTTTTACAAGACAACATACAGACAACTGCAAACCTTATTGAATTCCTACGACAGACAGACTTGTACAACTATAATATTTAATCCGTGATTTAAGTGACCCAAGTGGTATAAGCCTACGAAAAAAAAAAAAAAAAAAAAAAAAAAAAATGATGTACAATAACCCTCATTTTAAGGCTTATATCTTGTATCTGCTTTTAGTCGATGTTCAAAAATTTGCTTTTGCTTTTTTTTGCTTCTCTTTTTTTTTTCACGTCTGTCAATTTGGCGTGTTTCAGATGTGCTTTGTAAAATACGATTGACTGAGCAATGAGGTACACTTAAAAAACAAAACAAATTAACCTAATTTCTACAATTGAAGCGGTTTCAGGTACTATGTTTTCTCTATCATTTAGTCTATTCTTTCTTGAAGGTTAATGAGTAAAATACATTGCAAATAAGTTTTATTTAAATAGGAATATACAATTTTCTGTAATTAAGAGATCCAAAAATATTCCCTGAAATATGAGTAGCAGTATTGACAGATAATATACCGTTGTAAAGATCTTAGAAAAGTTAATTTGCAAAAAAGAAGCCGTACAATTTCCTAGAAAGTTGTAATAAACCCATAAACATATGAACATATGTTATTTGAAATGTTGTTATGAGGGAGGTTATGGTGATTCAGTGTTACCAACCGAAAAATATCGTACAAGTTAAATTCATTCATATAGTACGTAAGATTTTTAAAAAAATGATACGTCCCAAATTGTACATATGATCTTTAAATAAATGGAAAGTTATTTTAAAAAGTCAAACTAATATCGTTATTAATTTATTTATACTTTTAAATTATCTAGTGAAAACATATGTTTCACTGTGTATGTATTTACACTCCATGAAAACTAAATTTAACTTTTAAAATATATTTTTAATATTTCATCTCAAATATTATTCATGGTTTCCGCTAACTCTAAGTAAACTACACGACTGATTTGTACAAGGTTTTCTCCACCATTCAGGGCATTATTTTCTAAAGATTAATAAGTACAATATATTAAATATGAAACAATATATTAACTTTGAAAGCTGCGTTCTCCCTTCAATTACATATGGATGTCAAACATGAGCATTGACAAAGAAGGAGGAATCCAGGTTAAGCGTATGGCAAAACTCTATCCTAAGAAGCATTTTGCACTACAGGAAGAGAGATAAAATCAAAAGCCTCACTATGCATAAGGAATCTGGGATAGGCGACATCAAAGAAATAATAAGGAAAATTAAATGGAAATGGGCAGGTCATCTGGCCAGGATTCAAGATGGAAGATGGTCGCTGAGTGTCACTGAATGGATTCCTTAAAACCTGTAGAGAAGAAGGGGTCGACATTGTAGACGATGGAGAGGTATCCTGAAGCTAGCTGTCGGAACTAATTTGATGCGAACAGCGAGAGATAAGGATAAATGGAGGAACCTTTGGAAAGAAATGGCCAACTCCACATCCCAATAGGTTTGGTCACCGGGGAAGTTAGACCATCACCTCCGTAAGGAGAGGCCTGTAGGGATAACATATTGTAAATATCTTAAGCAACTAAGGAACATTAATTATATTTTTTTTTTTCATTTAACAATTATATGCATTATTATTATTTTTCACATAGCACTATATTTTTTTTTTCAATTATATGAGAAATTTTTATTATATTATATTAGAAATTATATTAGATTATATTAGAAATTATTTTAGAACTAAAAGTAAATATTATAATTTTTAAATGTTATCCTTGCAAGAAAGGCTTTATTCATTCATTCACTCATTCATATTAAATATAAATTGTTAATTATCTGGGAAAATATTGTTTTCTATAATCAAGGCATCCATTACAGAATGAAAGACATGAGAAATTTTAATATACAACTCGTACATGAAAGCCTATAGCTTATGAACATTTCTTTTTTCCAAGTAGTGATGATCCAAAAGCAATAAACTCGAAATCGGTCAAAAGTGCTTTCTTAAACATAAATGACACCACATTCTAATTGCACCCATGAGAAGCAGAGACAGGTCACTGCTGCTGTATAATTGTAGCCCAAATAATGAATGCTGTCCATCAACGAGAACTATTAAGCCAAAGCCTACAGTATATCTTTTTTTTTCACTACCATCGGCCAAGTGCAAACAGAATGTGGGAACAAAGCTATTGATTTCGCTGGAAGAGTTTCCAAAATGAAACGAACATTCCAAATATATATGGTCAATCCGTTCGAAATCGTCCAGACCTTACCGCTCGACATTTTTGATTTTCGTGATTTTTCAATCGGTTGTTTTATATTCTCTCCTGAATATGAGACTATAAATAAAAAATCTGGTGCGGGCAACACACGACTTTCACTTACCTTGATTTTTAAAATCAATGAAAGAATATTCAAATACAGTTAGAGATAAAAATACGTGAAACTATTAAGGAATTAATAAAATTGAATAGAAATTCAATAAAAATAGAAACATGTGTTTTATTAAAAAATCTATTATATTATTATCTAAAATAATCAGTTAGTTTATCTTATTCTCATCACTCCTATTAACTTCTAAAAGCTTGTGTATGAGATAATATTTTTTCTAAATCTTTAGCTTTCCAACGGTATATCATACATGTATATTACTGCTCTTATGTTCAAAAACGAAAAATTACATTAAAAAAATATTTTTTCTGTTTTCTCCTTTAGTTGGGTATCGAATTTATTCAATTTATATATTTCGGCATTTAAGCCCTGTCAGACCATTTTTATCCAAATAAAACCTACATGATATTATAGCCCATTAAATTTTACATCAATATAGCGAGTTTAATCAAAATCGTCGTAACCGATTTCGAGAAAATCGAAAAAAGATGCAAAATGCATGGTATAAAGTGCCTCTTCTGGTAAGCTCATTTTGATGAAAAATGTTTTTTCACGTCTCGGGCGTATAGTTGTCTTAAATATGAAATTTCAGTTTCATAGGACTTACCGTTTCCGCCCGGGAGTTACCACACAACACGCACAGAACTTTTTGCGGGACTTGGTTATTTAGACTGAGGGGACCCTAAAACGTGTATTTCCGTTGAAAACTGGAATTCGAAAATTTTCACGATCGCAATACTTCCCTTACTATATATAGTAAGTGAAAGTAAAAAAGAGTTAATATCTTTTAAAGAAAACATTATGTAACCAGCTTAGTCTCAATGACCAAATTTATATCACTTAAACGCATCGTGTAGATAGGTAATCCATGTTTAACATCGCGAGAAAATGAATTTTATCCAATTTTGAAAATTCATATACAGAAATGGACTATGTTCTAAAGATTGAAAATTTTACAGCAATAAGGACTATGACTAAGCTACAAAAGAAAAAAATAATTAAAATTGAGTCTCTTTTCCTTTATATACTTTCATCTCCCTAAAAGTCTCGTTTTTTATTCATTTTCGAGAATTGTTTTAACATGCTTATTCAATATTTAGGTTGTAATGAGTTGTAAGAACAAAAAAATATAAAGCATGCCTTATCTCGTTGTTAGTTTTTGTTTTGGTATGATATCTAAAAAAATACAAGAATTAGAAAGATTTTCCCAAAACATGTTTCCGTCTGCAAAGCTGACTTAAAACGGCTGCAACACTAAAATTATTAGCCAGCAAGTTTTTTTTGTTTATGGTTTTATATTCACGATAGGATAGAGAATTACTGGTCGAAAAATCACGAGAATCAAAAATGTCGAGCGGCAAATTTAATGAAAAGTGGCTCCATCCTTCTATCCGAAGACAACATTTCCTAGGATCATATCTTTACCAAACAATCAACTCCCAGCTACCTCCATATATCTACAAACTTCTGCAATTTAAATCGTCAGTCCACTGTCTCCAAACAAGATCGCGCCATTCCGACCTTTATTTTCTACCCATCGAACAACAACATTTGATCATTCCTTTATTGTCCGCTCCTCTACTCTCTGGAATTCCTTACCTATTTATATTCGCCATGCTTCTTCCTCACCATCATTCAAGTCCCCAGCTATTCCAGTACCTACTCTCATCCCAAACAGACGCTCAATAAGATATTTCAAATCAAAAAGAAAATTTGTTATTTATTGTTAATATTTTTATATGGATCAATTATGAATCAATTTCAATGTTTAGTTTTGTTTAACGCACCAGAAGTAATTATTTATTTATTTTACTCTTTTGTTTTATTATATCCTTTCTTTTCTTTATGTATCATTGTGAATAAGAAATAATTATATTCCTTTGGTCTTGTAGCCAGACACATTATATATATCTTAATTGTACATATGAATTGTTCTTAAGGGACCTTGTCCCAGAATAAATATCTTTTTATATTCTATTTCTATTCTATTCTTTTCTAAAATTGGACAATTTCAAATGGATTGACCCAATTTTTTTTTTTTTTAATTTCAAATATAGTAATATTTTTAACTTTAAAGAACATTCTTTTTCAATAGATTCAGTATTTTAAATTTACTATTGTAAGGTTCCGCTGGTCTCGGTTGAACAGATCCGCTATTTAGGCCTCCTGCTCGGCAAACGTCTAACAAGGAATCCGCATACAAGACTGAAAAGACAAGAAACTGCTCGCCGATTTCGACTACTTCAACATTTACTGGACAGCCGCTCTAACCTTTCACTTAACTACAAAAGACTTACTTACATGACTATGATTGTCAGGCCTATCCGGACCTATGGAGTTGAGTTTTGGGACTCTACTAAACTCTTCCCTTTTTTCAACTCTTACTATCCAAAATCCTTAACGTTCCTTACTTTGTCATGAATAAAATCATATACAAAGACCTTAATGTTCCATATGCTGCTGATTTGGCCTGTACCCGGTATCAATCCTTCTATGAAAAACTTCACTCCAACTCTAATCCACTAGTTTCAATCCTTGCTTCTTCTTCAATTCCTCAGAATCAGCCGAGGAGTCTGAAAAGAAGATGGCCTCGAGACCTTCTTGTTTAGATTCACTATTAGAGTGCTGCCAATGGGTGTGATTTTTCATGTATTTCATCACTAAGCAGCATATTCACTAATTGTATTATAATATACAGTAGTAAATTTAAAAAGCTATTGTAAGGTACTTACATGTAGGATAGGTACAACTAACAAGTATATTTGCATAATAAACATTACAGATCAATATTGCACCGTATCAACTTAGATAATACCATACTCACTGGCTTGTCTCGTCGGGATACGAAGACCTGACTAAGGCGTAAATGCCGGCGAGAATGGCGGGAAGGAACCATCCGATGAAGTAGAACCAGCGCATGGCGTTGTCATCCTTAACGAAGACCACGACGAGGGCCAAGTGTAGGTGGAGGCCTTCGCAGAACATCCAAAGGTAATTGGCCACCATCAGGTACTGCAGGAGTACGTGCAAAGCCTGGCACATGAACTGAAAAGGAAACACTATCATCAGAGGTTAAACTTTTAAACAGGAAGGCATGCACAACTATGTAGGTCCTAAAACAAAAAAACAAAAAAAAAAACAATTTTTTTTGGTTTATTATTTTCAATATTAAACATTTGTAATCCAATAAAATAAAAAATACCCTCTCTCCCACTCAAAATTTGAGTGATTACGTTTTAAGATACGTAGAATCCGAATAATGATTTAAAAAAAAAAATCCGTTTGTTGTATTTATTCGTAACTACTGGACCATTTTGTTTTAAATTCAACACAAAACCACTAGGGCTGTTTTGTGAAGTTGGAAGCTATTTAATTTAGATCATTACTATTATTCTTTTTCTTTGGTCTTCCTCTTTTATTTCTTTGAGATTGAAAAGTTTCTGTGTTATTTTTAACAGTATCCTGTTCATTTGACATGAGACAAGATGTTGATTCATCGGCTTCAGAGCTTGTATCATGATTGTCTTGGAGTTCGGAAGTGATGGAAGCGGGGGGAATGAGAAGAGTACAGAGAGAGGTAGTGAGTGGAGGGTGAGGTGGGGTGTTATGAGGAAGGGAGGAGGTAGTAGGAGGGTAGCCAGATGGATCGGTAGGAGAAAGTGAAGAGGGGGTGAGAGAGAGTTGTGAGGGTGGGGAGAAAGAGGAAGTAGTGGGACAGGGTGAGATTTATTGGACGGCACGATATTATTTATTTTAGTTTGTGATTGTTCATTTGCATTTAAAGCAACTGACTTAATGGGATGAGTGAATGGAAAGTCCACTTGTACTCCTACATCTTTTTTGTTCGTACTTTTTATTATTGATGCGTATGATTTTTGAAAAAATGTGGGGTTTTGCGTTTTCATAATTTTCTTTGCATCAGAGAAAGATATTTTTTCTTTAACTTGAATAGCCTTAATCTCTTTATGGATCTCCGCGACAGTCTGGAACAAAGTCCGCAAACTAACCAAAAACGTATCCTCTCCCAACCTCACCCTCTTAGTTAATGGAAGACTGACTGACAACCCCCTAACCGTTTCAAATACATTTGCCGATTTTTTCTCTAATATATATAATCAAAATAGAAACAATAATACTGACAGCAACACCATCCCCAATGAAATGTGATGACTCCACATCATTCTAAAACATTTGATTTACAATTTGGGAATTGAAAGAGGTCTTAAACTCAGTGAAAGGATCATCACCTGGTCCCGACAACATTCACTACGAAATGATTAAAAATTTACCCAACGATACTCTTCAATGGCTCCTTGACTATTTTAATCATATCTGGTCCATAGGAGGCTTTCCGAATGGCTGGCGTGACTCCCTTGTGGTTCCCATTCTAAAAACAGGTAAAGATAAGAGGTTACCAACTAGCTACCGCCCGATCTTCCTTACTAGCTGCCTTGGCAAAACCATGGAACGGATGGTGAACAAAAGATTAATGTGGATGATAGAAAGAGGAAAGCTTCTACAACCTTATCAATCTGGATTTCGCAAAGGGCGCTCCACGATAGATCACTTGGTTGTTGTAGAAGCCGAAGCACAATATTCTTTTATCAATAACCAGTTACTAGGAGCAATATTCTTTGATATGGTAAAAGCTTTCGATTGTATTTCCCATGCCGTTATTCTACGCAAACTAGCCTCAATGGGAATAAGGGGCCAAATGCTTGCTTTCATTAAACAGTTTCTGACTAATCGCCATTTCAGAGTTAGGGTAGGCTGCGAACTTTCTGAAAATAGTTCTCAAAACAGCGGTGTCCCTCAGGGCTGCGTCCTTAGCCCGACCCTTTTCTCCCTGGCAGTGAACGACTTGGGTCTTAACCTTCCAAGAGGAGTGAAACCATTACTATTCGCTGATGACATGGCAATTATCTACAGATCCCACGACATTAGGGATATTCAAAATAAACTGCAGGAAACTCTCAATCGGCTGAATAACTGGTCAATATCTAAAGGACTCCACTTCTCATCAGAAAAAACTAAATGTCTGCTCTTCAGCCGAAAGCGGAATACACCACCACTACCTGAATTGTACTTAGGGAACACTAAATTACCATTTACTGCTTACCACAAATTCTTAGGCTTGACATTTGACAGAAAACTGACCTGGGAACATCATATATCCATCATAAAAGCACAGGCTATGAAAAAATTAAACATACTGCGAGTTCTCAGCGGCACTACTTAGGGTTCAGACAGGAAAACTTTATTAATACTCTATAAAAGTTTGATAGGTTCAAAACTTGAACATGGGTCATTTATATATGCTTCGGCACACCCTCGAATTCTCGCCAGGCTCGACACAGTACTTCATGCAGGAATTAAAATATCCACTGGGGCTTTTCGAACCAGCCCTATCCTTAGCTTATGTTCAGATGCCGGAATTCCGCCTCTCATTTTTAGACGACAAAAACTTGCCATAAATTATATTTCCAAATTATACCCACAGACAAATCATCCCACACACAGATACATATTTAAACCTAAATTTACCAGAGCCTTTCGAAACAAAGTCAATGCGACCCTTCCGTTAGCAGAAAGAATTTCCTCCGCTTCCTCTTTACTTAGAGACCTTCCACTGTATAAAATAAACTCCCATGATAAAACCCCACCATGGACTCACCAACCACCTAAAATATTCCTTCAACTTTCCAACCTCTCCAAAAGAAATGCTTTCCCTTCCGAATTCAAAAACCGACTAACACAGATTATTCAAACCATTCCTGAACCCTTTTTAATTTACACCGACGGTTCTAAATCAGATACCTCTACAGCTTCCGCTTTCGTGACCCATAACTCGACACACAAATTCAAACTGCATAATCTATGCAATATTTACACAGCCGAACTACACGCAATAGCCTCAGCTCTACAGTTCTGTATGAAAATAAATGAAGACCAAATCATAATACTAACCGATTCCCTAACCGCAATTAAAGGTTTGCAGAACTTATATCCAAATCATCCCATACTAGTTCGCACTCACTCTCATATAGCTGCGTTGCGAAACCTGGGCAAGTCGGTAAGCTTCGTGTGGGTGCCGAGCCACGTGGGAATTACCGGTAACGAGCTTGCGGACCGGGCAGCGAAGCAGGCGCTCACACTGCCAGGGGGAGGAACAGCCATCTTGACACCGTCTGAACTCAGTGAACCGCTCAGAAAGCAAGAAGATGACGGAAGGCAGAAAATGTGGGACGATAGCCAGATAAGCAAACTGAAGCATATAAAACAAACAGTGAAACCCTGGTCTACATCTAGCCGTAGCAGCCGGAGGGAGGAGGTCGCGTTGACCCGGCTAAGGATAGGACACTCGCGGCTGATGCACTCTTATCTTTTTGCTAGGCAGCCGGTGCCCCGATGCCAGCACTGTGATGGAACCCTTTCCATTCGGCATATTTTTCAAGAATGCCCTTATTATTCATCACACCTGAATAAAATTGGACTAAGCCCGAATATTTCAGCGGTGCTGGGCGATAGAGAGAAAACCATTCAATTAGTTTTTGATTTTCTTAAGGAGCAGTCATTATTATCGAAATTATAAAGACCATTCCTAGTCAGTTAGCATTACTAGTATTAGCTTTTTAAACTATTGTTTACATAAAAATATTTTTTTTCTATCTTTATTTTATTTTTTTATTATTTTATTTTTTATTTATTATTTATTTTATTTTATTTTTTTTTCTTTTCTTTCTTTCTCTCAATCACCCATTACCTAATAGTTCTTTCTTATAAAGGTTGAATATGCATATAGTGTCTAGGCGTTGATGACCTTAGGGTTTTACGCCTTAAAACCTAAACAAACAAACAAACAAACCACTAGGGCTAGCAACGATGGGGTTAACCAAGACGTTGATATCATCTGGTTATTATTAAAATGGCGGCCGACTAAAAGTGATTTAATGGAATAACTCATTTATTTTCGAATAATCATAAGAAAAGAAAAAAAAAATGAAATTTTACACATAAATACCCCTATAACTCAGTTATTTTTGAAGATCGAGAAATATATGTATAGATTTATAGAATCGGTAAAGCGCGATCTACAAGAAAGCATTAACAAAAAAGGAAAAAAAAAATCTTGCCCATAACTCGGTGATTTTGAAGATAGAGAAAAAAAATTAATAGCGCGTTTTAACGAAAAAATCGCGAATAATGATAAAGAGAGAAAAAAAAGAAACAAATTGAAACTTTATCCATAAATACGCCCACAACACAGTTATTGTTAAAAATCGAGAAATATATGTATAGGGTTTTCAATCAGTAAAGTGCGATAAAAACATTAAAAAAAAAGAAAAAAGAAAAAGAGAAGCTGATCCGTAAATTTAAGTCACAAATTATAGTAGATGTAATTCCACCAAAAATCGGTCATTATATAAGATGGAGAATAATCGAAAAGACTTTTGAGATCAAGACAACGTGGTGATGAAAAGAAAAGAAGAAAAAAATCTTATATGGTCAAGCCACAACTTAAAAAAAATGAGACTCCCTGATAACTCCGTTATTATTTATGATGATGATTAATGAAAAATGTAGGTGTTCTTGAATCAGGAAATTTTGTTGATTATTTAATGAAAATCAAAAGAATAGGAAATAGTAACGCAGTCTACTATAAATGATTTTGGTTTATTATTTTCAATAATCGACCAAAAAAAAAAAAAAATAAATAAAGAACCATCACTTTGAACTTTGAAGGCTTACGTTTCAACATGCCTATAACCCGAATAACTAATTGAAAAAAATCCGTTTCTCCTAATTAATAAATAAATAAAAAACAAAAATTAAGAACTCGCAAGAAATATAGTGTTGGAATTAGCAGTGGTCCTATGTTATTTTCCATTGAATTATTTATTTTTTGCATGCTACTTAATCGCATATCTACAGCTTTATAAACATTTATACCCTGATGTAGTTATTTGGAAATAATAAACTATTGTGTAATAATTTAGAGTGTTTAATAATAATTTTGATTACAGCATTTGACAACAAAATATTCTTATTTCAATAAATATACATTAAATGTAATGAAATAGATATAAGTAATGATAAGTCATAAGATACATCAACATATGTAAGGGGCTAAAGTAAACAGTAGAATAACCTAATCTGGCCTGGCTTAATACAGGACTAATTTTCTCCAAGAATCCGGATTTCTCTTGTCAGTATTAATTGTTTCAAACAGTAGCTTCTCGGAACCGACGGTAGAGGGGTTATCAGTCGGGAATAGAAAATTAACAGGGCCTTGTCCCATCCTCTCCCCGGCCTCCACTCAATCTCTTTTACTAACGGTAATTTAATTGACAGTATCAATTGAGTTTTTAGATATAAAAGATTCCCCAACGTCTCGCCATCCGCCATTTCTCTCTTTCTTTATGTCCAAGGGACAGTCGATAATGAGTTGATATAAATCTATTCCTTCAAGCATTCAAAGTTTAGGCTATTTAAAAAAAAAAAAAAGAAAAGCTTTTTGATCTTTCTTAGCATTCTATACAGAATCGAACATTTAATTCAAAATGAAAATCACATTCCTGGACCAGATTCAAGGACCAATGACAAAGGTTAAAATTTCGAAATGTTTTTATGTAACACGGAACTATGATAATAATTATTCTTAAATTTATTAATGAGAAGTCTTCTAAAAAAATTGATAAATCCTCTATAGTAAAAGTATTTTAGTTAATAAAAGGGTCAGTGCAGGAAACAACTCTGAAAGAAAGTGACGTAGTCGAGATTACACATTACCTTCATTTTTCTTCAAAGGGCCTAGCGGAATAAGCATGTGAAATCTGCCCCCGCGTATGTCAGAACCGAATTTATTCATCCCTATGAGAAACAACCTTTTGCCATTTTTTTTTTTCGAAAACGTGAATTGAAATTAAATTTTTTTTTTCTTTTTTACTCTTCATGCGGGACCAGTTACTACTCACAGCATTGCTGGTGAGAGAGCTTACAAATGGCTGTTTTTTTATTTTTCACCATTGGGTAGATTTGAGATCAACTTGATATATATTTGATATTTCACATGCTTATTCCGCTAGGCCCTTTGAAGAAAAATGAAGGTAATGTGTAATCTCGACTACGTCACTTTCTTTTAGAGTTGTTTCCTGCACTGACCCCTTTAATTAACTAAAATAGTTTTACTATAGAGGATTTATCAATTTTTTCAGAAGTATATACAATATATATATATATATATATATATTGTGCAGGACCCTCCAATGAAATAAAATAGCAATTAGTAGCTGAGCCAATCCAACATAACCTAAAATTGTTTGTTTGTTTATTATTTAACGTCACTTTATGCTACTATGGCTAATCGGACGATGCTACAGTGGGAGTCCTAAATTTTGCCTATCCAGGTTTTATTAGGATAGGATCTTTAACGAGTACCTGACATCGCACAGCTCGGGACCACCTTTTAACGTCCCTCCGAAGGACGGCGTAACTAAGGATTTTTTACTCCCATTAAAATCCTAGGACCACTGCGGGTTTGAACCCGTGACCTTTAGCATGGGAGGCTGTTACGCTAGCCACCCAGCTACAAGTGATCCTAACCTAAAATTCTTTTTGAAAAATTACAAAAAAAAAAAAAAAAAAAAAAAATAAAAAAAAAAAAAAAAAAAAAAAAAAAAAAAAAAAAAGCGACTCTCATTTCGAAAATAACATTTAAAAAGAGATGATTTTGGAACCCTTTCCGAAAACCATTAACATATATATATATATATATTTTATTATATATATTTTTTTTTTTTTGTGAAATTCGGTTGATCCGTTCAGGAGAAAAATTTGTTTTTATTTTTTACTGTGGAGTACACTTGCGATAAAATTGAATAAAATATATATTACAGCGGATCTTCCGATGAAAAAAAGTAGCAAAAATTGGAGGTGTACCGAACCATTATAACCTAAAATATTATTTTGAAAAATTGGAACTTTTTTAAAATCCCTAACATACTTTTTTTTCTAGTAAAAATCCGTTGAGCTGTTTTTCTTTTCCCCTTCCTTAACTTCCCTCTCATATGGATTAAGTGTCTAAAAATTTGCAAAAGGTTATTTCTCATAGGTGTGATCAAGGGTATAGATACCAAATAGATTTGGTTCTGATATACAAGGGGGCAGATTTTCCATGCTTATTCCGCTAGGCCCTTTGCGCTGTAGAGGCTGGGTTGGCCCCATGGGGGTCTTCCAACCAATAAGCCAACATAATAAATAATTATTTGCCACAGGGATTCGAACCCGGGATCAGCAGATTACTAGGTCAGTGCACTACTTCACCCCATTAACTGCTTAATCTTCAACGATTTTCATTCTGTATTATTACATTCCTAATGGCGAAAACGGTAATAGTACATTGAGACTTCATAGCACACTGTTAAAAAAAACAAAAGTAATGTACGATTCTAAAAAAATAAATCAAATTTAAATATTAATGAACATCTTAGAGACTCGTATATCTGAAATAGACTATATTAAGCATTTTAACTTGCTACGGTAACACTAATTTTTACTATCACTTACTATACGTATATATAGTAAGGGAAAGTATTGCGATCGTGAAAATTTTCGAATTCCAGTTTTCGACGGAAATACACATTTTAGGGTCCCCTGAGTCCAAATAACCAAGTCCCGCAAAAAGCTGTGTGTGTGTGTGGTAACTCCCGGGCGGAAACAAGTCCTATGAAACTGAAATTTCATATTTAAGACAAATATACTCCCGAGACGTTACAAAACCTTTTTTTATCAAAATGAGCTTATCAGAAGAGCCACTTTATCCCATACATTTTGCACCTTTTTTCGATTTTCTTGAAAACGGTTCCGACGATTTTGATTAAACTTGCTATAACGATGTAATAAAATTTAATGGGCTTTAATATCATTCTGATTAAAATGGTCTGACAGGCTTAAATGCCAATATTTTAAATATTCTTCCCCTAAAGTACCTTTAATTTTGTTGATTCTATAAAAATAACTATATTATCTAGTGACCACTGATAAAAAACAGGTAAATATGCAAGTTGAGCGAATTTGAAAAGCAACTTAAAAGGGGGAAACTGAAAAAATATTTTTTTAATGCAATTTTTTGTTTTTGAACATAATAGCAGTTATATACATGTATGATATACCGTTGGAAAACTAATGATTTTAGAAAAAATATTATCGCGTACACACGCTTTTAAAAGTTAATAGAGAGTGATAAAAAGCCGATAATACTAAGCGATTATTTTAGATAATAATAAAATCGATTATTAAAAAAAAAACACATGTTTCTATAGAAATTCCATATAATCAATTTTTTAATGGTTTCACTCTTTTTTTATCTCTTACTGTATTTGAAAATTCTTTATCGATTCTAAAAACGGAGGTAAATGAAAGTCGTGTGTTGCCCGCACCAGATTTTTAAACATTAATTTCTTTATATTCTTCAAAGTTAAAAAGTTGTTTATTTTAATTCATGGGATATTCACATGATTCAAAAATAGATTAAAATAAAAATCATCACATCTTCCATCAGTTGGATATATCTAACATAATTAAAGGTAAGTAAAATAAAATGTTGTAATACGAGTTGATTAATGACCATATCAATTCGAAGGTGATTTTCAAAGACGCAATTTTAAAATATTAACAAGATATTACACTGATGCTCTTAAGAGGAAGTGCTAGGATCTCCTGAACTGTGATTTTCCCTCTACTAAGAGACATGATTGAGGAGATAATAGGGGGGGGGCTGGAAAAGGATCACCAGGAGTTTCCCAGGTTGATCGTAAATATTTTATATAGGTATGCTTGCATTTAAGACGTTCATTTGTTTATAGTTTTCATTTCATTTAAATTGCTTCTTCTATTTTGTTATAACATCATTTTGCTTTTTATGTATGAAAATAAAATCTAAAAGTAGTATTTCTAATAATTATATTGTATAATATATATATATATATATATATATATATATATATATATATATATATATATATATATATATATATATATATATATATATGTATATATATATATATATTTGTAATGTTAGTGAATAAAAAATCTGGTACGGGCAACACACTACTATCACTTACCACGACTGTTAAAATCAATTAAATATACTTTAATTTTATTTTAATAAAACGTGTATTAATTTTCGTTGGAAACATAATTCCGATATCTAACTATATTGAATTGTTAATCAGAAATAAGTTTATTCTCTATTCGTCACTTTATATTACATTTTGCAACTTTGTGTATAAAATAACATTTTTACTAAAATCTTTCTCTTTCCGTATATTAGACGTCTCTTTACTGTTCTCATTATCAAAAAACCGAAATTCACATACAAAAATATTTTTTTCTCTTTAATCCCTTTATAGTTGATCATCAAATTCGTCCAACTTGTATATTTAACCGTCCCTCGTCAATGTCATTAATATGATATGGTTTATATTTGGAATGTACAATATTAAAGGAAGTTTAGAAGAAGAAAATTTAAAATATCGGCAATCCAGCCCTGTTAATACATGATGTCAAAGCTCATTAAATTTTGCATCAATATAGTACGTTAAATCGTTAAAGCTGTTGTTGAGGAAATCGTAAAAAGATGTCATTTCGGGCGTATATTTGTCTTAAATATGAAATTTCAATTTCGTACGAGTTTTTCTCTAGACTTACCATACAAACACACACACTTTTTTTCGGAAGTTGGTCATTGGGACTCAGGGGATCCTAAGAGGTGTATTTCCGTTTAAAACTGGAATTCGATAATTTTCACGATACCAATACTTTCACTTACAATATATTTCATATATAGGTAAGTGAAAGTAAAACAGATTTTAACTGATTATTACCACACACATCTTGTCAACAATCAACGGAAGAAATATAAATGGAATGTTCTGAAAAATAAATTTTAATCTGAGATCTTACAGATGAGATTCGGGTTTTTATCGTATTATTTCTTTGAGGAAACAGGCTGCATCACAATCAACTTATCTACACAAGGAAACGATGGTTTCTTTTCTAGTATTCAGTCGATGCGCTGGATTCGGGTATTGGACGTTCCACATTCCTTCTATGAATACCAAATTCGTTCGATTGAAAAAATTCTTTCTCTCTGTAAACGTTTACTACAACTTTCATCGAATCACTTAGCACGTGACTGTTTTACGCGAAGGTTTACAGAAGGTCGACAGGCGAGCTTTTGATCTGTTACGATAACAATCAATGTCCTAAATACGACGAACCACAACATCTGTTTATCAGCTAGTACTTGCAGAAGGCTGGGTCGAGCGTGTCCCTCCGGCCTAGTAGTCGGACAACACAGTTAATTGGGTTTTGGTGTTCCCAGTGGTAGCCTTTAGATAGGTTGACACTGTGGTTAGACATCTCACAGAAGGGGAAATTCAATTTCGCGTAAATCGTACTTGAGGCTCCCGCAAGAACCAATTGATTACTCTTCTTGTGTTGATTTTGGCTCTAACTACTTTCAGAATTTACAATTTCTGAGGTAAAAAAAAAATTTAATTTAATTCAGGCAGTCATATACAGGGAGGGAGCGGCGTGGTCTAGTGGATAGAGCACTAGTCTGCTGTGCTCCGGGTCCTGGGTTCGAATCTCGGCTGTGGCAGAAATATTATTTATTCTGTTAATTCAGTCGGGGGGCAGCCCTAGGGTATGGAGACCCTCCTGGGGCAGACCCAGCCTCTATAAAGTGGGTATCCAAATTAATTGGGGAAAAACCTGGCGGCTGAGAGTGATTAAGGCCTAATCACCTCATTGCACTGACGTTGGCCTAGAAACAGTACGAATCTCTATATGTACTGAGCCCAAGACTCTTCATGGGTTGTAGTGGTACAGGTAAAAAAAAAAAAAAAAGTCATATACAGGGACTGCCGATAGAAGCGAAAACGTTTTTTTAAATTCACGATTTCCACTAGAGTTTTGTTGTAAAAATAGATTATGTTGGGAATGTATGTTTTGTTATTATTGTTTCATTTAATTGTAAAACATCATCATCTTGTAGAATTGTATCTTTAATCGTGCCATAGTAATCTGAATGTGACTGTAGACTGTAGTTGGAATGGTGGCACACATACACATTTTTTTGATGGATCTACCATTTGTATTATGGAAATTCGGATATTCTGTGAAAGAATTAAATTTTGTCTTTATCGTTAACTTATTTATCTCTCTTTATATTTACGACCCTTAATTTTCTCTTCACCTTGAATTTAGGCATTGTAATTTGAATTATTCTCTGTACGATTTAAATATTTAAAGTAAGATCATCATGATTTTACTTCGTATGTTTAAATATTTTCATGCAAAGTAAAGTTTTAATAATATTTACAAATATACGTATTTTAGTGTCAAGAGAATCAATATATTCATTATATGAACTATATATACAGTAAAAGGTTTTTTTCTTTAGAAATAATTCTTTATTAAGTAATATTACAATCAGTCCAATTTAGGACATTTTTAATAGTGATCAAGTACAACGTTCATACTACATTCACACGATATATACAAAACAATAACTTTATAAAATAATAATAAAATATACATATATACAAAACAAAATCAATAAAAATATATACAAATGTCACTCATACAATTCTCAAGCATACAGCACTTGAGTGGAGAATCTAGCCAATGCTAGAACTCCAATATACATGTTACAAGAGGTCTCGAGGCCACTGCCGTTTCAAGCTTCTAGGAGGATGGTAAGGATGTGTGGAGCTGGATAAGGATTGAGCTAGGGGATTAGGGTGATGGATAAGGTTCTGATGGAATTTGGAGAATTTTGATGGTATAAGGTCTAAAATAAATAGAATATTTAGGTCGCGGTGTAAGGTATGGTTGGATACATAATAAGGAGCATTAACTATTGTTCGGAGAACTTTGGGCTGGAAGGATTGAATGCGTTTGATGTTAGAAAATTTGGCTGTCCCACAGTCAAGTCCGTAGGTCCAGATAGGTTTCAGTACTGTCTTGTATATTAGCAGTTTGTTTTCGATAAGACAGTAAAAGGTATGTTCTAAAATATAGTTTACCATGTCTTTAATCATTTCATATGTAACTGTGTGCCGATATTACACTGGTATCGATAACGTTCACGGAAATTGTGAAAAAGTGAACAGGTATACACAGACCGCTGCGCAAGTACCAGTTGGTAACGAAATCAAATCAGTTAAACCCCCACCAAAATTCGCATAACGGCCTAAAGAAGTTTTCACTTCAAAAATTGGTAATAAGAAATAATATATTTACTTTCTGGACCATGAGGAATTCGACACAATAGGCAATAAAGAAATAATATAAAATGATAATTACTTCTAATATAAAAAATGACTGTCTAACTATAAATCTGAGGAGTCTAAAGTAGTTGTATTTCACAAATCTCCCAGAATCAAGAAGCATATACCATTATATTGGCATAATGAAAAACTAGAATACACTAAGACTTATACATACTTAGGAGTTACATTTAGTTCTTCCGGCATTTTTTATGACGCTTCCAAAGTATTTATTCACAAAGGCTAGTCGCAAGTGCCAAAGTGCTATAAATTCTCAGGAAAGAAAGGAGTGATAATTAGGAAACGAAAACTACTCTTTTTAATTCTATTTTTAATTCTATAGCAACGTTTTTATATGCCTTCAGAAGTTAGGGGTCTAAGATACTGGAAATCAATCGAACCTGTGCAACAGGCAATTTATTCAAACATCTTTATTGGCCAATGAATACATCTAATTACATTGTCCGCCTTGAAAACAGTCAAGATTATAATTCCCAAGAGAATTATTAACAATTGGACGAAATTGTTACTAAGTCAGAAGATAGGTTGCCTAAACTGGCTGATATTCCTTGATTCAATGAAAGCGGACGATAAATGCAAATGCAACCTTTGGATTAACTAAAAAACGTGTGGGTATTGTACAGTGATGTTAAGTGGCAAAAAAAAAAAAAAAGAAAGGAGATTGAATTCAATTTTTAGATATAAAACATAGACAGTATTTGATATTAGTATAGTAGTATTGGTAATCGTTACGAATTCTCCTAACAGTTAGAAACAAAATTTAGGAAACATTAAAAATTTCAGGTCATGAATAAAAACCGGATAAAAAAAAAATCACAATGTTTTTATTTTAGTATAAAGAGACAGGTGAAAAGCAGCAGAGAAAAACAAAATGATATACTTTAACAAATACAATATCTCATTCTTGAATTCTTTCGGTGTTTTACATGTAAGTTGGCGTTCGAAAACCGTTATTAGATTTTATAATTTTTGCCACTAATATATACAAAATAATGTAAGAAACAGGTATTAAATAAAAAATATAGAAAAATTCCGTATTTGTTCTATTCCTCGAAACTGGTAGAGCATGGTGTTATTTCCTCCTGAAATTCCAGAAGAACGATGACCGAAAAAAGTATTTGATTATACTCCCATAGAAGAAGAAAAAGAGGGTGCAGAGGAAGGAATATGGAGGGTTCTCAGAGGGAATGTTGACCAGAGGTCTCTTCAGATGGGTTAGGGGCGATCGGGTCAGATGAAAAAACTTTTAGCCAATAAATATAACTCTTATTCCAAGCAAATAAAATTTGCAAAGTGATTCTCAAGTTTTAATAAAAAAATATTCTGAAAAGATTCGCTATAATTAATTACTATTGACCGCCTATATTTAATGGAATTTAAATTAAAATGTTTGTTTGTTTATTTATTTAACGTCTCTTTATGCTACTGTGGCTAATTGCACGATAATACAGTGGGAGTCCTAAAATTTGTCTATGCAGGTTTAATTAGAATAGGAATATTTAACGAGTACCAGACATCGCACAGGCTCGGAACCACCTTTTACCGTCCCCTCCGAAGGACAGCATAACTAAGGATTTTTTACTTCCATTAAAAAATCCTAGGGCCACCTGCAGGTTTGCACCCGGGACCTTTGGCATAGAAAGCTGTTTTGCTAGCTATCCACAGGTAACCCCTAAATTCAAATGTTATTTCTATCCAACTAGAGCTAATCGTGTTAAAATCATGTTTTGTTTTTTTTGAAGTTCGGATAATTTTTTATTTAATTACTAGCTGACACGAACGACTTTATTCTGTCTTAACAATGAATATCACTACCGACAATAACAAACACGACAAAAAAAAAAAAAAAAAAATTGCGAAATTGGTCCAGACAGCAGGCCTTTATGCTGTGATCAAGGGAAGTAGGGGTTCATTTTTATTTATTGTGAATAGATAGGGAGATTATTATTACATCAGAAAATTAAAGAAAACTTAACGAACATATTAATTTTTCTACAGTTCCTTCATTCTTTCTTTGAAACTTTTGTTTGTAACGTTTATATTTAATGTTTATATTAATTTAAAACTTAATGTTTTCTTTTATAAGAACCTTTCTTGATAATAACAAACACAACAAAGAAAGAGTTGGTGAAATCGGTCAAGCCGTTCACGTGTGATGCGAGGACCAAGGAAATAAGCGATTCATTTTTATTTATATATATGATAGTGATCATTTTGGGTCTCAAATCCAACAGATTTCACTGATTACTGGTAGTGGTATTTATTATTTACTCGTTCATGTTACGTTTTTAGCTTATGGCTAATATATTGGTATGCATTGCGAATGTTTTTGCAATATTAATAAAGCAAATAAACTAAAAAAATAAAATAAAATAAATACAAATTTATATACATTTGACCCAACTTAATATTTTAGATCATACATCAAAGAAACCAATAAGAAGTTTCTGATATTATATGAATCTTGGATTTCCACATCCAAGATATAATTTCAAGTTATAAATATTTCGGATCGGAAAGAAACCCCGAAGGATAATGAGGAAACTAGAGTTGGACAGCGATTAGAGCAGGTTAAAAATTTAAAATATCTGGGAGCTCATCTCAATGATAATGGCTATACGAGTATAGTTTGGACATCTTCTAAGGATGGATCCGGAGAGGAGTGCCAGGAAGAAGTATGAGACCCGCACAGAGGGAAAAAGGCCCAGAGGAAGACGGTGTAAAGGAAGCATGCAGGAGGCGCGGGATAGACTGGAATAGGAGAATGGAGTTGGCACAGGAAAGAGATATATGGGCAAGACTCTACAGGCAGGATCCTCACATTAAACAGTGGTAGAAGAGGAAACGATGATGAAATATTTCTGTAATCTGCGTCTGGCCTCAAATTTAGTGTAATATAATGATATATTCATAGCATAATATACTGGCCAACAAAACATAAAAATAATGACTGTTTAAAGAAAAAAAACATAACATATAAACTACGTAAATTTTCATAAAACTGGTCTATTCCGATCTATGAGTCCCAATGAATACTCTCATATCCCATATAAAAAAAACCCAGTAGTCACTCATAAAATATACAATACATTTTATCAAATCATTACAACGAAACCAGATTAAAATACTTCTTAAAATTACAGAAATAAAGATAACTTTTGAAATTGTTGGAAGTACTACAAATATTTTTGATGGCAGAGTTAATTAATTTCTATTTGAAAAAAAAAAAGAAAAAACTTCGCTCACCACAGAAACGGATAGATGATAAAATTCTTAAGCTCACAGCCAAACTTTCAAAAATTTGCCTTAGATTAGTTTTGTTAAGTTGACGAAGCTCCCCTTTACTTGAGAGTAAGAACCTTTAAAGTTTTTAATTAGTTTGATATTCCTAAAAAGCTAAATCCTGTTTATCTTCTTTTTTTGAAAAAATATTTTTCTTAGGTATTAACATTTCTCAAACAAAAAAATAAAGGTTAATTTCAAATAAATATTTAATAACTCATCAAAGATGAATAGTGTTATATTAGATTAAATAAATTTAAAATAAAAAAATAATAACTTCTTATACATTTTTTTAAATTTTTTTATATAGTTATGTAATTTATGTAAATTAAATGTAAGTCACTTAACCATCCCATTGTTGTTGACTGACGCCTTCTCAGCTCGCACAACCACCCTGAAGAAGGCCTATAATTTAGGCCGAAACGTCGGCACCAATAAATTAAGTTTACGCTTAATTGTGTGTTAAATTGACTGCACCCTGAACCAACTTCTCTAATATATACACACAGTCAACCATTGTCACTTCATAAAACTAATTTAATTTAATGCATAGCTAAAATAAAATTTCGACATTTTAGGTTTAAAGTTACCGCATCGGATCAGCAATATAAGATCCATATTATTAAAACCGATAGATGTAAGTGATAAAACAAGCTGTGAGGAAAAATATTTTTCAAAAATTGAAATTTAATATTAAACAGAACGTAATAAAAGGCACCACTATCGCATTACAATCAGATTGGAGTTCATCCAAAATACAAATTAGATTTCTCACTGAAGTAATAAATATTTAAAGGTTAATTTCCGCTTTATAAAAGGATAATAACTAAATTCAACTTATTATCTTACAGTATGACAGAATTATGATATAATGGCTTTTAATTATTATATTAAGTAAGCAATTAAAAAAAAATCCTGTACCACTACAACCCATGAAGGGTCTTGGGCTCTGTACATATAGAGATTCGTACTGTTTCTAGGCCAACGGCAGTGCAATGAGGTGATTAGGCCTTAATCACGCTCAGCCGCCAGGTTTTTCCCCAATTAATTTGGGTACCCACTTTATAAAGGCTGGGTCTGCCCCAGGAGGGTCTCCATACCCTAGGGTCGCCCACCGACTGAATTAACAGAATAAATAATATTCTGCCCCAGGCGGGATTCGAACCCAGGACCCGGAGCACAGCAGACTAGTGCTCTATCCACTAGACCACGCCGCTCTCTAAGTAATCAATTATATCATAAAAAGAAGTTTAATTAACGAATGTTATTGTTAATTATTGTTTTTTTTGTGTTTTTTTTTTTTAATTTCCTTTATTTGACATGAAAACAATAATTCAATTAATCCCAAATAATACTGCAATAGTTTAAGCCTATGAGAATTTACATTACCTTTTAAGGTATTTAAGGTTGAACATTCTTAAGTCCACATATGTGGTGGTTGGAACTACAATCCTGAGTGGTGGTGCAATATTTCTGAAGAAGGGGTTGGCACAGGCCCTTAGCCCATCAAAGAACTTGTGCCTCCGACCTATGTACTCACGACACTGGGTAGCTGGTACTTCACGTGAATGTTTCTATTTCTTGCTTTTTGAAGCGAAGGACCGCGGACGATCCGCCGGAGGAAGTTTATGGTAGCTCTGCAGACTTTGGAGAGTCGTGTTAAAAATATAGCGAAACAGTGGTTCACCATAGAGCAGGGTAGGCTTGATATTGACTTTATAAATCTGAAGTTTCAGATGTAAGGAGACGTCAGCAGATAGTAGAGCCTATGCGTCTTTGATCGAGCCAATTTCAATCTCTCCCGAACGTGACTGGAGGAGGTAAGATGTATGGCCAATGTCACGCCCAGGTAGAGCATGTTGTGGCAAACAGGTACGTTCTTGTTATGTTAATTATTCCTACGTACAAGTTATTTTTTATACATTTTTATACAAATGAATAGACCAGGATTAAAAATTACGGGTACAATAAATATACATGAATGTTAATAGCTTAGGTAGTCAGAGCAGCAATAAAATAATAAATCTATTTAAGTTAGTATAGCCTTCTACGGTATTAAAACAATGACACCAACAGATGACCAATGGAAAATTCAGAAGAAAAGTAGTGAGGGTGTCAGTCGAGTAAGAAAACAGTGACATAGTGTTAACCATTTATAGCTTTTCCAACGTTTCAGCCTGGATTGTAGGTCATCATAGGACACAATGTAATATTAAAATGTAGCAGACCTTTCCTAATATCTTATATTATCAGCACTTGCCAGTTTGTATCTAAAGAAAAACCAAACATACAGTATCTAGGTATTTCTGATGGCTTTCCTGAAGCTTTGAAATCTTTGATAATTTGTCGATTTTCTTTGAATGTTGATGATCACAGCGTTCGTACTGGAGACCACCCATTCACCACCATCACATCTACATTTCATACATATCAACACTTACCTCAAACATTTAACTGTTACTTAACATTTGCTAAAGAACTGATGTTTGAGTTATGAGTCCCAAATGTAAAAAAACAAAACATGAAAACTATTAAATGGACTGCTACATCTCCTCTATACTCAATAAAGTATTAAGTTTCCGCCAGAACATAAGAATATCTACAGTTACTTAAAATAAGAAAATATGATGTGACCCAGCATCTAGGAACGTCCTGTTTTCAGCCAACAAAAGCAAAATGAGAAAGCAACTTCTCAGCATAAAGTACGCTATAGAAAGATCAATCGAAGTATCGGGTTGTAAAATAAGTTTGTTTGTTTTTTTCAATATTTAAATTCAATCCTCTCTGCCTTTATAAAATCATGTTCACTTGTTCAATAATGATTACATATTCTAAACAAGAGTTAGTTATGGTGCTTTTATGCATCAGTTTTAACCGAGATTCCTTATCTTTGAGATGTATTTTGCATGCTCAAAATGGAAGAGAAAAAAAATTTATTTTCGTCATTTGGAATCCACCAAGCCATCACATTCCTCCTGCATCCAATCCTTGCAATTAAAATCCTTGCAATCCAAAATCCTCCGAAAGATATTAAATGCTCTTTATTTTGTCACCAATAAAACTATCCTTGAAGACCTGAATATCCTATTAGTTGCAAAGTTAGATATACCTCCGTTAATTCCAAACTACCAGCCCACTCAAACCCGCTTGTCCGTATCCTTTCATCTCCATCTATTCCCGATAATCCTCTGAGGTGAATAAAAAGAAGGTGGCCTCGAGACCTGCTAATGAAATAAACATTGAATTGCTACTGCTGGGTAGCTTCTTGACAAGAACTTATCAAGCCAATTGTTACTTTTTTCACATTTACTTGTATTTTTTTCTATACAGTTGTAAATAACAATTAATAAATACATTAAAAAATATTTTTGTCATTTAATGATTTTTATTTCTGAAAAAAAAAAAAACACGCGCTGAACAGACGGTTAATAAAATTCGCAGTGTGCATGGCGACGATGTCTTAGGAGAAAGCACCGTCTAAGTAGTTTTCTCGGTTCGGAATCGGAAAGAACGTTGGCAATGAAGCGCTTGTATCGTCCTTCAACTGTTCTAGGGGGACGGGATTAAAAAAATACTTGCAATTTTAACATTTAATAGAAATCTAAATGGGTCATATATAACTGATTAAAAATATTTACATGAATCTGAATTTTTTTTTTTTTAAATCACCGGTAAAAAACGCCATAAACTTTTTTTACAATCCAACATATTGAAATAGTAACAGTACAATTTCAATAATAAACATGGGACATCGAAAAAAAAAAAAAACTGAAAAAAAAAAAACGTCTCATTTTCCATGTGGACTTAATAGGTGTATCAACTGAAGAAGAGGAAAATGAGATATATTTCAATAAACCTATGTTTTTGATATGAACGACATTCATTTACTGTTTGAAATTACTGTTGTATTATATACCTAATTTTAAACATAATATATTATTATTGACTAATTTAAAAATTGAGATCGGGTATCTCAGATCAAGAGTCGATATAAAAAAAATAAATAAAAAAAGTGAAGATGCAAGTTAATTGAAACAGCACGGTGGACTTCATTAATAGCCGATTTTTCCACAAGATTGACCACGTAATTAAAAAATTCCGATTTTCTTTTGCCCTTCGGGTTTTTTCCCCCCACATTTAATTGAAAATGAGCTGTCTGAAATATTAGTGGTCCTTTTTAATATAAAAAAATGTAATTTAAAATCTCAAATTCGATTTGCAAGTGCTCGAATCGCATCTGTGTTTATTTTAATCAGATTTAAATTATTTATAATAGTTCTGTTGTTGTTTTTTTAACACAGGAAAAAATTCAGTCTGCTTGGTGGCCAGTAAAAAAGAAGTAATAAAAAAGTAATAAAATAGTTTTAAATATTCATTACTTAAACAAATAGTACTATTACTATATAACAAATAGATACAAATATTTAATTGTTTATTTGTTTACAAATCTGGTCTAATTTCTTCCTGTATTTCTCAGAAGCTAACTATTAATATCATTTTTTTTTTTTAAAAAGTAAAAGTTATTAATTAATTTGTAGCACTTGAGGGCGTGGTCCACGGGGCAACTGGCCAGCGAGAGGACGAGGCAGACCAGGAGCACGGCGAAGTGCGCCCACCTGTAGGCCAGGTAGCAAGTGCTCGGCTGGTTGGGGCCGCCGATGGATTTCTGAATAAACTCAGAAACCACATGAATACCTTAACACCGGCGCCACATCGTACTAGTTCGAAGTCGATTTTCGTACACAAGGACCTTCGAAACTGTAGCCATGTATTCCTTAGAGACGACAGAATTCGACAGCTTTTCAGCCCGCCATATACTGGTACTCACCTCGTCCTTAAGCGTCAGGAAAAAACATTCGACATTGAGCTACCCTCAGGTCCCAAGACTGTCTCGATCGATCGGCTCAAGCCAGGATATCTCCTAGAAACACCTGAACTATCGCCCGTCACTGCCCAACCAACGCCCGGACCTGCAAGGAGATCGGCAAATGACAATGATCCAGCCGCAGAAGAAACTCACACGCCTCAGATAAAATCGATCTCTCCTCAACTTGGATTCCGCGACTGACTCATTGGGAGGGAGTGATGTAGCAGAAGAGCCCCCCTCTTCGTTGCAAGACAAATCTATAGAGGCTGAAATAATCGATCTTGAAAAATGTTTAATAATAAAAAACATGTGTTAAAGTGGTTAATAAGAATGATGGAGGTTATAACCTGTTCTGTGTTTGTAAATACGTTCTTTTTATTTGTCAACTTATTTGTTCAATAAATATTGTGTGCAAAACTTGTTAGTTTTTACACCGACCTGCCAAAAATGCATTTATTCAGAAATATTACAATTGGTCCCTATGGACAATAATAATAGGGCTGTAAGATCACATTCATACAATATTTACAGTTTAAACGATAGAAAAGTCAAATGGCATTAAAAATAAAAATAAATAAAGGTATATAATAACAAAATTGAAAAATAAAATAAATACAAGTTAACAAATAAATGAAAAAAACATGAACACACTCACACCTAGTAAAAACTAGGTAAAGAAAAAAACAAAAAAAAACACCCTTATTATGTCAGTTCCTTGTCATAATGGGGCTAATTGATACACGGAATTTATTAATAGGCCGATGATATCTGGAACGTAACGAGGTATTACGATTTAATTAATTGACGACAAGTTATGTTATAGTAGATACTGATATGTAAAAGGAATATATTTTATAGTAATTATTATTATTCAATCGTTATAAAAATGATCAGTCCCTAACTAATTTATCAATTAAATCAATAAATTATACCATCACTATCCACTAAATCAATAATGCATAAAAAGAAGTTCGTTGTATTAAAAAAGACTTGACTAGAGTTTATTTATAGATTTTTATATGAATTGATGTAATTCTCAAAATGCTTAAGAATTCTTGCAAGTTTACCAAGCCCTTACGACGGAATTCTTTTTAAAAAGATATTTATTCTTATAGAATCAATTCTAGTGAGAAATATAGTCTCTACTTTATTTTTAACGTTTTCTCGGAAACGATGATAATTCTTCAAGCGTAAAAATATTGTTAAACATATTCTAGGAAATTTTACAGCTGTCTCCTTATATTATATTGTTATAAATACTTTTGAAAGAAGGAAAGTTTTATATTAAAATATTTTTTCAGCATCATGGTACATCACAGAATCCAAAAATATTATGAAATTTCACTGAGCTATTATTTAAATTGTTCTTTTTTGTATAAAACATGTAATGACTTTGATCACAATGTCAACTGATGAGGTTTTTAAAGGCATGATAACTATGACGTTATCCATTACGCAATAGCATCAGCACTCCAATTCTGTATACCTTTATCCCATAAATCTATTGTCATACTATCAGATTCTCTAAGCTCCCTACAAGCCTTAAAAGTTATGTATCCATCAACATTATACGAATTCAGTCTTATCTTTCGACACTCGTAGACCAGGGGAAGTCCGTCAGCTTCATATGGATCCCGAGCCACATAGGCATTGTCGGCAACGAGCTCGCGGATCGGGCAGCGAAGTAAGCACTAACGCTCCCAGGTCGAGGTATTGCCGTCCTCACTCCATCGGAACTAAGTCGACCTCTGAAAATGGAAGTATGGGATAATTGGCAGGTTATGTGGGACGAAAGCCCCCCTAGCAAACTTAAGCAAATCAAGGGAACAGTAAAGCCGTGGTCCACATCCTGCCGGCGTAGCCGTAGGGAGGAGGTAGCCTTGCTCGTATAAGAATTGGTCACACTGCACTAACCCATTCATACCTCATAAAAAAACAGCCACCGCCAAAATGCACCTACTGCAGCTCCACCCTTACCATAAAGCACATCTTTGAGGATTGTACTCATTATAAAGACATTATCATCAGAATGGGTATGACTCCTAACTTGAGAAGTATTTTAAAAGACAACAAAGCTTCAATAGCAATGGTTATAAATTTTTTAAAAGCACACCATCTCCTGTCTCAACTTTAAAATTTATGTGTGATTTTATTCCTTATTTCCTTTGTCAAATAAAACTTTGTATCTTTATAACATTATTCGATTTTCATTCATATTAGTACTTTTCATCTTGTTATTTTATTTAAGTTAAAATAGAACTCCTCTTTCCCTTTAAGTGAATTTTTAGGCGTTTATGACTTCGAAGTTTTACGCCTTTAAGCATAAACAAACAAACTATGACGTTATCATTATTTGTTTATTTATTTAACGTCACATTATGCTACTGTTGCTAATCGGGCGATGCTACAGTGGTAAATAGTATCTGGCGATGAGAGTCCTAAATTTTGCCTATCCAAGTTTAATTAGGATAGGGATCTTTAACGAGTACCTGACATCGTATAGGCTCAGGACCACCTTCTAACGTCCCCTCCGGAGGACAGCATAACTAAGGATGTTTTACTGCCAGTAAAAAATGCTTGGGCTATCAGCCGGTTTGAACCCATAACAATTGGTATATAATACTACAGGGAACCCTGACGTTAATTTTTTTTTTTAAAGGACATTATAAAAGAAGAACCAAAAAAAAAACGGATAAAGGGGGTAAAAAAAAGCGTATTGATTCTTTTTACCTATTTTTTTTGTTTTTTGCGTTGTGGAAATGACGGCGAAGGGGTAGTAGAGAGAAGAAAAAAGTTTATAACTTCATTTAAAAGGCTATTTTGTATTTTATGAGGTTGATAAACTTTAAATATACAGGGCATTAAAGTCTTTATTGTCATTTAACTATGGTTCTTCAGCTACTGTTCACTGTTACCTGTTTCCCGTACCATTCAAATGAAACTTTGAATAAATGAATAATTACTATCTCTCTGTATACTGTCCTCCCACTTTTTACTTCGCCCAATCTTAATAAATCATGCAGTTCTCCTCTTGTACAATTTAGAAGTTGGCAGATGCAAATCAGTACTAAACTTTATAAGTCGATTTGTCAAAGGCAGGAGTTTCCATAGCAACCTAATGCGAACTGTTCCAGACACAATTCAACTGTTGATATGATTCAGCTCAGGAAACGTTTCAGCCAAGTGTCCTGACAATTTGCCGCCATCATTCGCACTACTTGCCGCTTCTACGGAATTATGTATTAGCAACACATAATGAGTTATATTTTATTCAAATAATTGATAGGTAAACTTTTTGTTTTAAACATATTTATTGTTTCATATTAAAATCACTGCACACGAAGAGTTCAAATTTATTATTATATTTAAATTAGAACGAATCTCTAATATCTAAAACATTATATTTATTATAACATTATGTATATATTGTCGTTGATGTTTCAAAGTCTTTTACTTCATCTTCCAAATATTGCTATCCAAACTAAAAACATAAAGATATATGTCACTAAAAATATAAGATATGTAGAAAATTATAAATTAGATACGAAAAAAAATCAGTATTACCTAATCAGACATTAAAAATAAATTGAATTTTTAATGTAAATAAAGAATTTTAAATTTTATATATTTTTCTCAATTTTCACCTTTTATTATTTATTTTGATAATTAAAAAAACACTGAAATATTTAGCAGATATGAATATAGAATAATAAACAAAGATTAAAGGTCAGTATTTCAGTCCAAAAGATACAATAGCTAAATAAATGTGTGACAATAAAATCATATAACCATAATGTAATAGATATTTATTAAAAATAAATAAATAAAATATATATATATATATATATATATATATATATATATATATATATATATATATATATATATGTATATATTAACGTTTACGCGTTTTACTAAATGACGAATGTGTAAAACAAGTAGAAAATATGGATAAATGATTTTGACCTATATTTTTATACTCAGATATGGAAGTTATGTCATAGCTTATATTTGCTAATAGAATTTCAAATCATGACTAGGATATAAATTTTATATGTATGCTTATTTTTTATGTTATTTTATTAGGTGTAGATTATTTAAGGTGAAGGTCAAAGTATAAATTTAAGTTGGAGGTTGATATTTAACTTCGACCACTATTTTATTTAGTTATGATATGCACAACGTTTCGGCTATATACGTTTCGGACATCTACTGGTGCAAAGAACATTTTAAACTGAAAGTACAAGTATAGTTTCTTTAAAAATAATCAATCTCATCTAACATCAAAATTACATAACAATAAACAATGTTTAATTACAATTTTTTTTATTTATTTTCAATTTTATGTAATTTGACTTTATCATTATTTTGTGTATATATTGTATGAATGTGGTCTCATATCACTATTACTATTGTTCAATTTTGTTTGTTGTTAAATAAATAAATATTTAATAAAACAAATTACAATAAATATAATTTATGAAGTATAATTGCTAATAATCTATAAAAAGATTAACGTTACATTCTTAAAAATAGATAAAACCATTTAAAAGATGGAACAAAAAGAATATTTATTCTTTTTGTTCTATCTTTTAATTGGTTGTATCTATTACTTTCACTTGCCTATATATGAAATATATAAAGTATTGCGATCGTGAAACTTTTCGAATTCCAGTTTTCAACGGAAATACACGCTTTAGGGTCTCCTGAGTCCAAATAACCATGTCCCGCAAAAAGGTCTGTATGTGTGGTAACTCCTGAGCAAATACGATAAGTCCTGTGGAAATGAAATTTCTTATTTAAGGCAACAATACGCCTAAGATGTTACAAAATCTTTCCCATCAAAATCAGCTGACCGGAAGATGTACTTTATCCATGCATTTTGCACCTTGTGACGAATTTCTCAAAAACAGCTCTAACGATTTTGATTAAACTCTATATATCGATGTAAAATTTGACGAGCTTTAATATGATGTATGTTTCATTCCGCTTAAAACAATCTGAAAGGGCTTAAATGCCGATATTTTAAACCTCTAAATTTTCTTACTCTAAAGTACCTTTAATTTTGTACATACTAAAACAATTTCAATATAATCTTGTAATGAACTATAAAAAACAGGTAAATATATAAGTTAAACGAATTTCATATCCAACTAAAGGAGAACACTGAAAAAAACATTTTTTAATGCAATGTTTTGTTTTTTAGCATGAGAACGGTGATATACATGTATAATATATCGTTGGAAAGCCAAAGATTTTAGAACAAATATTATTTTATTCAGATAATTGTAAAAGTTGATAAAGAGTGATGAAAAGGCGATAAAACGAACTGATTGTATTAGATAATAATATAATGGATTTTAGGGATTTAGGAAAGCAAGAAGGAGCTGCAAGATTAGTAACAGGCTGGACGTTGCTCTTGGTGACAGTGAGGACAGTGTTAAAAGGTTATTTAAGTTTTTAATAAAATTGTGGAGTGTATTATCATAAATAGTTTATTAAGAAAGTTAAAAAGGAAAAAACAAACAAATGTTATATTGACCATATAATGTATGTAATATGCTAATGACCCTTAGTGGGTAGATGTATTTAAACAATAAATAAATAAAAATAAAATAAACGATTTTTTTAATAAAACACATGTTTCTGTAGAAATTTAATTTAATTAATTCTTTGAAAATTTATTTTTATCTCTAAATGTATTAAAAAAGCCCTTAAATTGATATAAATAACGGAGGTAAGTGAAAGTCGTGTGCTCGCACCCAATTTTTTTAAAGAATGTAACGTTAATCTTTTTTTAGATTATTAGCAATTTTACTTCATAAATTATATTTATTGTAAGTAAACATTTTGTATTGTTATTAATTTTGATGCTATAATTATGGGATTGATTATTTTTAAAGAAACTATAATTGTACTTGCAAATTAAAATTGTTCTTTGCACCAGAAGATGGCATTATAGCCAAAACAAAACATAATTAAATAAAATAGTGGTTGAAGTTAAATATCAGCACTCTAACATTATTTTATTGTTTTTAGTTTGGATAGCAATATTTTAAAACACTTATAAACGTCAATGACACTTTATAAATAATGTGATATTAATTATAACGTTTCAGAAGAGATAATTTATAATTTATTGTTATTTACAACAGTATTAAGAGATAAATTCAGTAAATGTGATGGAAATATGATACAATGACATGAAATACATGTAGAGACACTACCTACTTACAATAAGTAATCTAAAGTTGAAGGTCTCGAGGCCATCTTCTTTTCAGACGCCTTAGGGAATTATCAGGAATCGAAGCAAGGATTGAATTAATAGTTTATTGGAAATGGAGATTGTCCTGAAAGGAAGGGTATCTGGTTTTTCAAATATTTCGAGAAATGAAATATTTCCAAAAGAATCGATATAAATTGTTTTTTTATTATTTAATAATGTAATTTTTACAAGTTAACAAAACAATAATTAAAGATGTGTATTTATCCTAATAAGGCAGTGTTACTCAAATAAACTAATAACATTCATAATTTTTTAGAAAATGAACCAAAAGTGAATTAACATTTTTCATTTTCAGAAGGAAATTAAACCGGGTGGGTCAAAGAAAAACGAAATGGTCTAATCTATTTATTGTTTTGCCAAAGTTTCAACACGCATTGTAGGCCATCAGGATGAAAAAAAATGAATAGTTTAGACGATTTTATTGTTTTTCTTTCTTTGACCGACACCCGAAATAATTCCGTGCTGCTTCTTCATACGGTCAACTTTTTTTTTTTTTTTTTTTTTTTTTTTTTTTTTTTTTTTTTTTTTTTTTTTTTGCCTCTCTAATAATATTCCAAATCGGCTATGGAAAAATGGAATAAGCAAAATTTTCTTCAAAATATTTTTGGTAAAAGCAATAAATACGCTAAATTTTACCTTCACCAGCATGATTATTCAAGCTTTCAATGATCACATTCACTTTTACGTTTCGCATCGATAACTTCACTAGTTCTCAAAAAGTTTCTTAGCGTAAACATGATTTTATCGTAACTGTTAGGTTTTGAAACTAAATTTATCCACAAAAATCTCAATTGGTTGTTATTTGAAAATCATTATTTTTACTTAGTCCTTATGCATTTTTTATTCATATTTTTATTAGCATAACAGCCATTATGTTTTTACACATGGAAAGAATACCGTTTATTTTTAGAAATAGATTCTTCCACACCTAGTGCGCAGAATTCGTTAATGATTTAAAAGAAGCTGAATCAACGAAAAATAGTTATTTTCACACTAACAAAATATAGCTTAAGTTTACTTTATAATTTTTCTATTTTTTATCTTTGTATATTTATATTTACTCCAGTCATGCAGTTGACAACCAGTGAATATGATAGTTCAATAAAGGTGATGGAGAGTGGACGCCCAGATACACCTCTTCTTGGCGTGTTTCTTAATTGGCATTTATGTTAGGAGGTCCCTCATTCAACATCTTTTCAGCCTTCTGCGAGTGTTGTGGGGCATGTTAGTAATGGCCATGTTGTTGTTGTTTGGGGTTTTGAGGCGTAAAACCCAGGGGTCATAAACGCCTATAGTTCTCTTTAAGTATAAATAAATCAAAACTAATAAACTAGGCGTATAATAATTAGATAAAATAGTAAAAAAAATAAATAAATAATTAAAAAAATAAATAAAATAAAAATAAGTTAAATTAAAAGACTATATTTTATTAAATAGTAAGAGGTGACTCTTAAGAAACCTGAACAGCGCCGAGATGTTGTTTTCATTATCGGAGCGTATGAAGGATATATTAGGTATAAGCCCAAATTTGTTTAAACCTGTCCTATAAGAAAGGCATTCTTCTAAAATGTGGCTGATCGTCAGGATATTGTTACAATGTGGGCACTTAGGAGGTGGCTGCTTGGTCTTGAGATGAAGATGGGTCATGTTAGTGTGGCCAATCCTTAATCTGGCCAGGACAACTTCCTCTCTGCGGCTTGAGCGACATGATGAGGACCAAGGCCCCACTTTTGTTTTGACGACTTTCAGTTTGCTAGCAGGACTCTCGTCCCACATGGACTGCCAGGCAGCCGATATTTCCTTTCGGAGCGGCTGAGACATATCTCGCGGTGTTAGGATAGGTACGCCTTGACCCGGAAGGGTGAGCGCCTGTTTGGCGGCCCTATCCGCCAGCTCATTACCCACTATCCCCACATGGCTTGGGATCCAAATAAAGCACACTGTCTTTTCTAATTCTTGGAGCATATGGATATATCGGTGTATCTTTAGGACGAGAGGTTGGGGAGAGTACATGCTATGTAAACCTTTTAAGGCACTCAGTGAGTCGGTAACTATGGTAATTGAGTGTGAGGGAACTGACATAGCGTAGTGTAAAGCTGAAACTATTGCTTGAAGCTCTGCAGTATAAATGTTACATAATTTATGTAATTTTATTTTGTGTGTCGAGTTGTGTGTAACGAATGAGTATTACTGTAAATTCTTCTGATTTTGATCCATCTGTATAGATTAAAAAGGTATCCGGAAGAGTATGGAGCAGAGTGGTAAAGTCATTTTTCTATTCGGAAGGGGAGGTATTGGTTTTGAGTAATCGTGACAAGTAATGGCCATGTTTAGTATTAGCGAGTTGGTATGTTCGTGTAAGTTGTACTGAAAACGTTTGTTAAGGGTCCGAATCTGTTCGTTGACTATTGGCATGAGAAGATCTGTGTGTAAAGTAGTGTTGCATGGTGAGTTTGTAATAGTTCAAAAAGTTTTGGATAGAAAAATTTGAATTTCACGTCTTTTTGGCAGTTCCGTATATCTATGAGGGCTAAGTCCAAATGGGTTTAAGTAGGCAAGTGAAAGTGTTTAGTTTATTTTTAAGTTTTAATTTTGAACGTCTTGATAGTAGTAAGTATAAAAGATTTAGTCTTTTGTTTAGCGATATCTGTTTGTTCGTGATGCGTGTGCCCCACCGTCACTCTTCTGTCGAATATCAACCCGAGATATTTTATTGCGTATGTCTGTGGAATTTGGATATTGTCATGATATACTGACGGGCAGGTGTTATGTAATATGTAATATGATTGAAAGTAGTATGTTGGGATTCGTCTAGGAACTTAATAATCCATACGTTTTTTAAATATTTTCTAGTGATTTAATCTTCTATTACATATGCTTTAAAAAAAAAAAAAAATCAAAAACTATTTTAAAAATAAAGCAGGTTCAGAACATTTTATCCCCTAGTATATTTGACGACCTTTTTTCAAAAGAGGATCAATAAAAAAATAATTTTTGTCATTGGGGGAGAGTACAGTTAGTTAGTAAGTATATGAAAAAAAACATTGAAATATTAGGCTGAAAAAATATAAACAGTTTACTAATAAATCATTATTATTAATATAATAATCATACCTACGAATAATATGGGCAGATGGTGAAGATTACAGAAAGCAATATTGACTAATCCTCAAACAAGTCTGAAACGACAAGAAACTCCCTAACGCTTTCAGTTACTTTAACGATCACTGGACAGACAGTCTAACCTTATATTCAACTACAAAAGGCTCATCTAAATGATCATCATAAGGTCAACCTGGACTTATGGAGTTGAGCTTTAGGGCTCTAATAAGCCATCGAGATCTTCTCGTATCCAATCCATAGAATACGAAATCCCTCGTAAAAACCATTACAACCATTATTGACCTTAAAGTTCTAATTGTTGCTGATTTAGCCTGAGGTAACACTCTTTCCGTGAAAAAATCGATTTCCACTCTACCTACTGGTTTTAATCCTTACTTCCATTTCCATTGAAAAGAATATAACTTCGAGACCTTTTGGTTTAGATTGCTTAAAGGGAAGTTCCTCTACATGTTTTTTTTTTTTTTTTCTGTGTTCTATCTGAAAGCTTATTTACTTGATGTATTATCGAATATAGTTGTGAATTTCAATAAGTTTGAGAATAAGTAAGTTAAAAAAGGCATGATGGTTTCCGCCAAACTTCAAAGTCCGCTAGGTAAAATTATACAATGATAGAGAAAAAAGGAATTGAAAAAATAATATATGCTACCTAGAGGAAAATTTATTGTAACAGATCAGGATATTTATTCAGAGAAAATAAGTTTTCTAACTTGTATAGTTTATTTTAGGTAGAGCGGGATCTTTTCCTCGTCTTAAAAAGATAAAACTACGCCCAATGCTTTATCCAGGCTCTTTCTTGTTCAGTTTACTCAGCTGCTCTATTGTTTCTTTGGAAAGTAGCTTTAGCTTATCTCACAGTTTAAAAGAAACAACTTACTACTGGTGTGCGATATAGGTAGAAAAATTAACTTTATAATAACAAATAAATGTCTAATGGAGTATCATTGTTCTGATTACTTTTACAAACTCAATAAAATTACATTTTTATTACTATCTTGATAAGCTTGAAACAGAATAATGTCTTCTTTTTTTTTTACCTTCGCAAACGTAACCATTTCTTTCAGTAATAACTAAAATTAAATGAATATCAATCAAAATTAATTTTTATTAAAAAAAAAAAGGTAAGAAATATTACAACAAATGAAATAGGGCACGAAGCTATGTCAAATAAAGATTTATAAAGATAAAAAGAAATATAATTTTTTTTTTTTTTTTTTCCAAATATATGATGATGAAATTTATGTTAATGTTTTTTCCTTTGTTCTGTGAATATCCAAACACATGAAAAGGATATAGGGGGTATAACAAAGAAATAAAAGTAAAAAAAATTAGGAAAAAGAAACCTGACTACCATACTTTGCAAATAAATCATGGGCATACCCAGGTTTTTCTTTGGGAGAGGTAAGGGAAGGGAGGCAAGTACTTTAAGATATAAGTTATTATTTTCAGACACATTTGATATACATATACATTTGGAAATTATGCACGTACTTAAAGGTAAAAACACTCTCTAACAACAACATTTATCCAAATACCTGATTTAACTAGTCTCTATGATTTTTATTAGAGGAGGAGCAGTCTTTAACCACATGAACTAAACTTTAGATAAAATATTAACGAATTCATGACCCTGTGATCGGGGCTTTTAACTCTCACATAAATCCCCGCACACCAACCCGAGCCCTTGAAAACCCCGTAAATGCTAAAAAGGTGAAGTAACTTTGATACATTTTTTACAGCATTATTATTTGATATTAATTTATTATTATATAAAATTGTTATAGTCTAAGCGGATATTTACGCATAGCAAGCCTATTATGCTTATTGTCAACTTATTCTAATATATATTTAAATTTTTGAAATTTATTTACTAAGTAGATATTAATGTATGCCGGTGATATATTAAATTATTTGTAATATGCCAACCAGCTCAATTTGTATTGGGATAACCTAAAAAAATAAATAAGTAAAATTATTATTATGCGGGTGGCTAGTCTATCAATATCCAAAGGTCGATAAAAAATATTGTTGCGTAACTATAAATATATAGACCCGAAGGTTTCGGTAAGCCAAATTTCTGTCTACACAGACTCGTCCAATGTTCACCGTTCAAGCCCAAGCCCCCGAGATCAGCTTTAACGCAATCCTCCCATCAACGCTTCGGCCTACCTTTCGGGCGCCTACCAGTCGGATCAGCGAATACCAACTTTCTCGGAATCCGTTCCTCACCGAGCCCAACAACTTTACTCACCCATTCGATTCTCTGCGATGCTACTTTAATCTAATACTAAAACATAAATCTCAATATTCTGCCATCGTTGAGGTAATCTAGAAGGTGTCAGCTTTACTATAAGTTTTGGGTACAATCATAAGGATTGTTTATAAGTTTGATTGTTTCAAAGAACTTTATATTCCTCGCGGTTATGAATTCGGAAAGTTTGTCAATTTTCAATTCCTCGTGAATTCTACAGGTTTTAGATCTTTAGAATGTCGTTCCCTCCCCGATTTTCCGTAGTATGCCATTTTAAAACGATTGTAACCGTTTTTCGGTCGACTTAACAACATGCAGAAAGAGTGGTGCACCATATAATAGAGTTGGGCTGATAACGTTCTTATGTCTTGATATCTTCAGTCGAAGAGACAGACTCGAAGAATTAATAAAGTGATTGAGTAGTCGTAATTTTTGCCTCACTGTCTTATTTTTTTTACTAAAATGAACCGAATACTTTAAATTTAACTCTGTTATAGCTAATAAGTTTGCATAAAATTTATAAATGTTTGATTTCAATACTAAGGCAGTGATTCGATAAATATAGGTATGGGACATATGGGTATGTAAAAATATATTTATAAATAAAAAATGTAATTAGTAAAAATATTAAATGTGACGCTAAGCCGATGATCATTTCGATATTTAGTTAATGTGCTGTCTGAGTGCAGAAAAATTATGACTGTATGTTATTAAAAAAACAAACTGATATAAGAACTGAAATAGCCAAAGCTAATAATATTTGAAGGTTAAACAATAAAAAAATAATATTCGGAGACTTAACGTTCTCATCCCACTGATAATCCCGATTGGCTGTTGTGTGCATTATATGTCACCGCGGAAAGCGGCCAATGAGCTATCTGAGGGATATTAGAGACAATGGCACAATTTCCTCGTCACCGCATTTCCATCTCCGGCCAATTTTGTCGATTGCTTTAACAAACACTGAAAACAAGAGTAGTAAATAAGTACTCCTCCATTCTATTCACACAAAACTTGGTTTATATTCTGAACTAATATAATTTTATGATGAAGAGGTTGGTAAGGGAGCGGTCACTAAGAAACAGCAATAAGACAAGCTTACTTTATTTGTGTGCCGACGTCAATACGTCCTATGACTAAATCAGGGCCAAGAAAAACAAGATAACAACATATAAAATTAAAATAAAATAATAATAAGTTGGGTAAAATCATGAGATTATAGTAATAAAAATAAAATATAGAAACAAACATTAATGTAAACTGATAATATGTGAAGACTATAATGAGAAACTAGGCAACTAATTAAAGTTTATAGAGAACAATTTTTAAAGAACATATAATCTCAACGATCAATAAAAAACTTATCATTAATATAATTTTAGTTACCTTTACTAAATGCTTTGAAACATTAGAATTTCCTTACAACTGAAACTACAAACACGTTCAATATTATAAAGCGAAAATATTAAAATGAAAAGTACTATGAACATTCCTAACATTGCAATTGCATTTTATCTATGGATTATTAATGTTAGCCTTTATTCATTTAACACCACTTTACACTACAATGGGAGTGCTAAATTATGCCTGCCCAGGTTTAGTTTTATCTTTAGGTCTTTGACCGAGTCTGGCACCCGTATACAAACTCCGTATATTCCTTTCCCCTACATATTTTTTTATTATGCAGTCCTACCTCACTGATAGATCTTTCAAAATAAATCACAATAGTTCCTATTCCTCCCTTTTCCTCAGTTTGCTGGTATTCCTCAAGTTATCAGTTAATAACGATCCTACAATTGCCTCTCAAACTCTAAAATCCCATATCAGAGACCTGTATATGCTGTCAGAATTGAATAAATTAATTCCAATAAATCCCAACAAATTACCTTTACCCTTCTTCGTAAACCAAGGATTTCCTACCCAACAATATCCTTTAATAACACTCCTATACTTAGGACACCACCTTGACAAACGTCTAACTTGGAGTCCCCATACAAGACTAAAACGACAAGAAACTGCCCGACGTTTTCGACTACTTCAACACTTAGTGGACAAACGCTCTAACCTCCCACTTAATAACAAAAGACTTATTTACATGACTTAAAGGAGCGGCGTGGTCTAGGGGGTAGAGCGCTAGTCTACTGTCCTCCGGGTCCTGGTTCGAATCCCGGCTGCGGCGGAATATTATTTATTCTGTTATTTCAGCCGGGGGGCGATCCACACCCAGCCTCAATCAAGTGGGTATCCAAAAATGGGGAAAACACCTGGCGGCCGAGCGTGATCTCGGCCGAATCACCTCATTGTACGGCCGTTAGCCTAGAAACAATACGAATCTCTACAAGTACTGAGCCCAAAACTCTTTATGGGTTGTAGTGGTACAGGTTTTTCTTTTTTAATTTATTTACCCAATATGGACCTACGGACTTGAACTGTGGGGGACAGCTAAACATTCTAACATCAAACCAATCCTTCCAATCCAAAGTTCTCCGAACAATAGTTAATGCTCCTTATTACGTTACCAACTCTACCCTACACCACGACCTTAAAATTCCGTTTATTTTAGACCTGGTACCATCAAAATTTTCCAAATTTCATCAGAACCTTAGTCATCATCCTAGCCCTCTAGCACAATCCCTATCCAGTACCACCCATACCCTACAATCCTCCTCGAAGATTGAAACGGCAGTGGCCGCGAGACGTATTGTAAACGTTTAAATTGGAGTTCTGACACTGGTCAGATCCTCCACTCATGTAATGTATGTTTGTGGCTATCGCGCCCTAGTTCGGCCTCCACTGATTCACACCAGTGACGCGGCTGAGAGCGAGGGTCTAGGATCTTTTGGATTTCGCCCATAAGCCCAGTCTGGGGTCCCTCTATAGCACTTGTATATTTTGTATATAGTTATGTTTGTTTGAATGATGTTTGTTTATTTGCAAATTTATTTATCTCAATTATAGGTTAATGTTTTGTTTTGTTTTTATATTTATTATTATTTAATTCTATACATATCATTTATTTGTATTTATCTCAGTTATAGGTTGTTGTTTGTTTTCTTATTTTGTATATATATTATATTTTATTTATTTGACTTTATCATTGTATATATTGTGTGAATTGGTTCATATATCACTATTACTAATGTTCATATAGAAACAAATTGTAATATATCTCAATAAAAAAAAAAAAAAAAAAAAAAAAAATTATTTACATGACCATCAAAAGGTCAATAAGGACTTGAGGAGTATAGCTATGGGGCTCTACTAAACCATCTAATTTCCTCTATCCAATCCTTACAATCTAAAATCCTTAACGCTCCTTACTTTATCACGAATGAACTCATCCATAAAAACCTTAATGCTCCCCCCCTCATACGTTACTGAATTAGCCCGGACCAGATATCAATCATGAAAAACTCTATTCCTATTCTAGCCCACTAGTTTTTATCCTATCATCCTCTTTGATTCCTGATAATCCTCCGAGGCTTCTGAAAAGAAGATGGCTTCGAGAACGTCTAGTTTACAATATATTTAGAGCACTGCCAAAGGGTAGCGTCTCTACACATATTACATGTCAGCTTACTATGTCCATCACATTTACTTGATGAATATATTACAGTTGTAAATATCAATAAATATGTTTGAAAAAAAAAAAAAAGTTTATCTTTAACGCGTACTAGCAGCAGGCTCAGGACTAACATTTTACGATATAATCGAGGATTTTTTACTTTTTTAAAAATCCTAGGCCCATCTGGCGGAATCGAACCCGCAACCATTGGTGAGGTTATAATTTTATTAGAGATTTGACATCCTTATGTACTTCAATAGAAAGGATGAAGCATCCAACAGGTTAAAAAAGTCTGACTATGATGGTCTAGATATATTCCTTCGAACCGCCACCAAATTCCACCTGTCCAGACCGGATTCGAACTTCTGGAAGTGGTGCCACTGCGGTCTCATTCCGAAACGTGACGTGGTAGAGATTTGCCAGGGTCCATCTTTGTACGCCCTTTACATGTGGGTGGCGTTCTAGTAATTAGTTTAAATGAGAATTGATGTAATATTTGTTTTTAAATGGCAGAATGAATTCTTAAATATATTGACATCGGTTTTATTAAAATATTTTAAGTTTACAGATGAATTTTATAAATGGTTGCACCTGACCATGAGAACTCCAAAACCTCAGCATATTGTATTAGATGATAATAATGAAAGTAGATTGCTTTTATTCAGTTGCACATCATTTTAAGTTTTAAACATATAAAAGTCTGGCATCCGGGGCTGCTTTAGAAACTCCGAAAATTCCTCTTTCCAACATACTTCCTCATCATCCAGTCCTATCTCACTGACATATCCAAAATAAATCACAATAGTTCCTATTCATCCCTTTTTGTTCAGTCCACAAGGCAGTATCGTCGGACCCATTCACTTCAGTCTATATAGCTGACATCCCAACCAATCCTAACACTTTCCTTTCTACGTATGGTGATGACACTTGTGTGTTATCAGTCAATAACGATAATACTATTGCCTCTCAAACCATACAATCCCACATCAGAGACCTCCAGATATGGTGTCAGAATTGGAGCATGAAAATAAATTCAGATAAATCCCACCAAATAACCTTTACCCTCCGTCGTAAACCAATGACATCCTGTCCTACAGTAGCCTTTAATAATATTCCGCTTGTCCCGGCTGAACAGATCCGCTACCTAGGTCTTCTCCTTGACAAACGTCTCTCATGGAATCCGCACACTAGGCTGAAACGACAAGAAACTGATCGTCGATTTCGATTACTTTAACACTTACTTGACAAACGTTCTAATCTTCCACTTAACATCAAATGACTCCTCTACATGACTATCATAAGGCCTATATGGACTTACGGAGTTGAGCTTTGGGGCTCGACCAAACCATCCAATTCTTCCCGTATTCAATCCTTACAAACCAAAATCCTTCGTAAAATCCTCAACGCTCCTTACTTTATCACAAATAAACTCATCCATAAAGACCTAAATGTTCCAATTGTTGCTGATCTGACTCGAACCAGATATCACTCCTGTTATGAAAAACTCCACTCCCATTCTAACCCACTAGTTTCAATCCTTGCTTCCTCTTCGATTCCTGACAATCCTCCGAGACGTCTGAAAATAAGATGGCCTCGAGACCTAGTTTAGAATAGTTACAGAGTGCTACCATTGGCTAGTACTTCTACAAGTCTTTTTCATGTCATTTTCTTTTATCATATTTACTTGTTGTATTTTTTAGTACAGTTGTAAATTTCAATAAAAAAAAAACACATATAAAAAACTATAAATACTAAAAAAATGGGTCTACTGACGTAGTTTTCTTTATTTGTTACAAATATAATTATTTGTTTTTTAAAAGAAAAGCCCATGCTGATATTAAGTTTCGTAACTGTCATACTCATATAGTTTTATTTACTACATATTTTCAATAGGAATCCTTTAAAAGTACTATTGATTTCTAAATTTTACCGACCCCATACATTATATTCGTCTACATAGTAATAGATAGTAGTTTAAAATTTAATATATAAGTATAATTTAAATATATGTAGAATTACAATATCAACTTCTTTAACGATATTATGAATATAATTTAAGTTAGTAACTAACTTTACATAAGTAAACACGGTTATTCAGTTTAAGTTTGAGGTTCTGTGTAACTAATACAAATGATAATTCACAACCCATTCCTATTATTAGTTTTGTATAAGTGATTTGGATTATTACTACTAAACTTTGGCATCTATAGAGGTGAATATATCTTTTTTCTGTACAAAACATTGTTAAAATTGGTAAAAATTCCAATGCGATTCTAATATGAACTGAAAAACATCTAAGGACATCCAAGATAATATACAGAATGTATTATATTTATATATAAACATTAAACAAAGAATTCTACGAATTTAAAATAAACTCCAAGTCAAAAGTATTGCAACACTTAACAATATTTGAATTTTACATAAACGTCCTTTTTTTAATAATAATGAAATATTTTGAAGTCAATAATAAACATTTTAAACTGGAAATAAACAACTTTTATTAAAATAAATTACAGTAATTCTTCCAATAAAAAAACAAAAAAAAACTTGGAATTTACTTTTTAAAATTTTCTTTTTTTACAATTTCAAAAATATCAATTTTTAATTTAAATTTAGTAAGACGGACTGGACACTCTGGCTTGAATGAATGCTTCCACTCGTCTTGGCAAACTTCCTCTCAAACTCGCACACTTGACCTCCAATACACCTGTCTTTAGCATTTCAAGGGTAGTAGGAGGAAAATCTCGTGACCGAACCTTTATTTTTAGATAATCCCAAACGTGCTTGATTGGGTTAAGGTCAGGACTTAATTCTAGCTAATCAATAGTCTGAATATTTGTGGTATTTCAGGTATTCAGAAACACATCTTGCCTTGTGAAGACGAGCATTATCATGCATGAGCAATGATTCAGAGCCTATGAATGGCATAAAAGGCACTACATAATCTTGAAGAATCATTTCTACATACCTCAAAGAATTCAAAGCCCATTGGATTCACATTAACTTTGGCATAAACTCGGTGCGCGCAAGGTATGCCACAACCGAACATGATAGAATCCCCTCCAAATGGCTTAGTTTCTAACATGCAGCATTGACTATACCGTTATCCAGGCCTTCTTCAAACTCTTTCACGGCCATCTGGGCTGATAAGGGCCACTCTCGTCTCATCAGTGAATAAAACTTTTTTCCATTCCTCCACAGTCAAAGATTGGTGTTCCCTTGCAAATCTTAATCTTTTCACACGGTGTTCTGCGGTTTCACTGGTCTTCTTGACCTGAGGTTTGACTCTCTCAGTTTTCTGATGACCGTTTACTCCGCGATTAATAACCCTCAAACACCAGCGGATCAGGTTTTTAATGTAATTACGCTTTCGAAGTTCTTGTATTTTAATGAAACGGCCATCTATGGGATTAGTAACCCTGGGACGCCCGTCTCAAATGACCACCAGTATGCCTGTACGTTTTTATGGCCCTTGTAACGGTAGAATAGTGGATCCCAAGGCGATTCGCTATTTAACGCAATGATTCTTCATAGAGAGTGATGACTGTGACCGAATCATCGTGACTTAAACGATTCATTGTAAATAAAATTAATTGTTTTAACTAGGCTTAAGGGAAAAGAGAGAACAGACTTGAGGAAAACGAAAGATAAACATGGACTGAAAGGAAATTTGAAATGAATGAAACAAATTTCCATCGTTTGTTGGTAAACTGTTAATAAAAATGATATGTCTAATCCCTAATATCTCTCATTTAATAAATAATATTACTATAAATATAAACAAAGCCTGGATTAAGGTCAAAACTGATATAGACTCAAATCTCGAGAATTATGGGTGTTACTAAACTTTTGACGGAGAGTGTATTTTCAACATGTAAAGCAATACACTAACTGATTTAGTGTCTGAAATATAATTTCCTAAAACAATATTCATACATTGTTTGAACTTATATTCATAAAAAGAGTCATAAAAATAAGTCTTCAAACATTTACTACCAAGGCAATAAGCCGTTTGTGGCCATATCATGGTTGCACCGAGACTATATCAGCACTAACAAATAACCGTTTCTGCATTAAGGTCTGTTTTCTTTTTTTCTCATGAAATTTTTTATTTTATTAGATGATTTTATTATGGATAAAGTTTGCTGAATGCAGAAACTGACTTCATAAGCAACTAGGATAAAGTTTAAGCTATCCAGAAGGAGTTAAAGTTAAAAAAAAAAATAATAGAAACATAATCTTAATAGATGTTACAGTATACTAAACATTACTAACATATTACAATCCAAATATGTTGGGCTGGTTGGGATCACTTGTAGCTGGGTGGCTAGCATAACAGCCTCTCATGCTAAAGGTCACGGGTTCAAACCCGCAGGTGGTCCTAGGATTTTTTAATGGGAGTAAAAAATCCTTAGTTACGCCGTCCTTCGGAGGGGACGTTAAAAGGTGGCCCCGAGCCTGTGCGATTTCAGGTACTCGTTAAAGATCCCTATCCTAATAAAACCTGGATAGGCAAAAATTTAGGACTCCTACTGTAGCATCGTCCGATTAGCCATAGTAGCAAAAAGTGACGTTAAATAAATAAACAATATGTTGGGCTGAACCTACTAGGATCTGAATTATGAGAAAGTCCTATGCTGTAGCTTTTATTATCACTCCATATCCGCATCTCGTTCAATCAATTCTTATCAAGACAATAAACCATTACGAGATATGGGCAGGAGTGATGAACGATGCGGATGGAGACCATTTAGTAAATTCAAATAAGGTAATGGAGCTATTCCACGTTTTAAATATCATGCATTTTTTTTTTACTACGTTAAGAAAGCCATAAAAATTACAAACATTTCTATGTGATAAGAGGAATAAACGAACTGTAATATAATCTAAACAACCGTAAATTTAAAAAAATGGTGCGCGCAACACACGACTTTCACTTACCTGCGTTTTAAAAATCAATTTAAGAATTTTTCAAACTGTTAAGAATTGAAATTGTCTTATGTTTATTGTATCTCTCTATTTGTAATTTTATTTGTTTTATTTTGTGATTTATTATGTGCAAGCGTGACAGTCATTTGTTTTATTCTATTTGAATCAGCTGTTAAGTGACCGCTGGGCAGAGTGCATTCTGGGATTGTGAGAGGGAGAGTTAATAGTCACTCGCGAGTGTAGACGGTGTTTAATCAAGTTGGTTGTCGCTGAATGTCGCGTATTTTTAGTATAATCGCAACTCGCACATCATCCTAGAAGATTGTCTCAGAATTGTCGCATGGAGTAGGAGTCGCTAAAGGAAAGAAGGAACATCGCAGACGGGAGAGGGAAGGAAGTGATCAAGGATTGAAAGAATCACCGCTTGCACACTATAAGCAGTATTTTGTTTTATTTTAATTAATATAAGCTTGTTCATGTTCTCTCTTTTATTGTTTCATTTATTTACCCTCAACAAAATTACACAGATCGACAGGAAATTCGGCGACTCATAATAACGACCGGGTCGAGGCTGCGAGCAAACGCGTTAGTCGCCCCTCTTCCCAACACAAACATTTAGAGATAAAAATTTTATTTTATTTATTTGTTATTAGAGATAAAAATAAAATGTTAAAGAATTAATTATTAAACTATTAAAATTAATTTCTAACTTGTAAATGTGGTAGTGTGCAAATACTTTTTTCCAAGCACTTCTGTTGTTTTAATTATTTTGTTTCATTATGAAGCCTTTTTTTATTTTTTTGTAAAAGGGTTTATATAATTTTTAATGTACTTTTTATTTTTACAAAGGCAAATGAAGTTTTTTGTTTCCTTGAACTAATTTATTCATAAAAACGTGTTTTGCAAATACTTTTTTTCCATCACTGTACTGCTATACTTTTTTCCACCATCTATATTAATGCTTTTATGTTCCGAAACACAAAAATTGCTTCAGAGACTATTTTTGATCTTTTCTCCTTTACTTGTATATCAAATTCGTTCAACATATATATTTATCCGTTTTTTATCAATGCGAAAAATATGATATGGTTATTTTTATAAAATCTACAAAATTGAAGGTACTTTAGAGGAAGAAAATTCAACTATCGGCATTTAATAACTGACAGACTATTTTAATCAGAATGAAATCTACATCATATTAAAGCCTATTAACTTTTTTACATCGATCAACGTTACATCGATATAGCGAGTTCAATGAAATCGTTAGAGCCGTTTTTGAACAAATATTGGGTTGATGCAAAATTAATGCAGGTTTCCTCTATTGCAATATCTTAATTCCAATTGTGTAAACAAAGCTAATCCTAACATTGATCATTATTATACCAAACAAAACCTTATCTAATACCCTCTCTTTCACCATGAATTTGTTTAGTAAAATCGTTTTGTTCAGTGTATTCAAAGGTCTTGAATCGAAAATGTCAAAGTGCGATTTTCGTCAAATTTATTTTTACGAATTTAAATTAGGGCGCAGCGCTGCGCAAACGGCTCGTAATATTAATGAAGTGTGGGGTTAGGGGGCTATTAATGAGTGCACGGTGCAGCGTTGGTTCCAGAAGTTTCGCAGAGGAGATTTCGACCTCGAAGACAAGGAAGGTCGGGGCCGTCATCTTGCTCTGGACAACGACCAGCTGAGGTCAAAAGTGGAAGAAGACCCAACCAAAACCACACGAGAAATGGCGGCGGAACTCGGAACTCAAAAATTGCCCAGCATTGATGAATCGGAAGGGGCCGATCCTGCTCCACGATAACGCCAGACCACACGTTGCACAACCAACGCTTCGACGACTGCACGAGTTGGGCTACGAAGTTCTCCAACATCCGCCTTATTCACCTGACCTCTCTCCTACAGACTTCCACTTTTTCAGGCATCTGGACAACTTTTTGAGGGAGAAAAATTTTCAAAACCAGGACGACATTGAAAATTCTTTTCGTGATTTCATTGAGTCCAGGGATTCGGATTTTTTTTCTGGTGGAATAACAAAGCTTGTTGAACGTTGGCAAAAGTGCATTGATTCAGATGGAAATTATTTTGATTAAATATATATGGTTAAAGTAAAGATATGGCGTATTTACAATACCTACTAAAAACCTGCATTAATTTTGCATCAACCCAATAGTAAAAAGCATGATATAAAGTGGCTCTTCTGCTTGGCCGACACTGGGGGGGAGTCCTGTCAATATATTTTTTTATCAATTACATTGCAATTGTTTTGCCACCTCTCTCACCAGCCATTTTGTGAGTTGACACTGGTCACGCCTGAAGATTTGAAGTAAAGATGTAAGTAAGGAAGTAAAGTCATTAGATAATACATAAACGCTATTCACCAATATAACATTTATTATAGCTATTATGATATATTAATCCAGGAAGAAATAAAGTCCCGGTTAAAGGTGGGAAATGCGTGTTATTATTCAGTTGCTAAGTTTCTTAGTTCGCGGCTTCTATCTAAAAACTTAAAGGTTAGAATTTATAAAACTATTATTCTTCCAACGGTTCTTTACGGATGTGAAACGTAGCCGCTTACTTTAAAGGATGAACAACGGCTTAAGGTTTTCGAAAATAAGGTATTACGTAAAATATTTGGTCCGAAGAAAGATGTGGCCACTGGGGAGTTTAGAAGGTTGCACAACGCGGAATTGCGGAACTTGTATCCTGTGAATATAATTGAGCTGATTGCATCGCGGAGACTCAAATGGGCGGGTAAAGTTGTTGGGCTCGATGACGCGGAGAAAGTTGGTATTTGCTGATCCGACTGGTAGGCGTCCGAAAGGTAGGCCGAAGCGTAGATGGGAGGATTGCGTTAAGGCTGATCTCGGGAAGTTGGGCTTGAATGGTGAACATTGGACGAGTCTGTGTAGGCGGAATTTGGTGGTATCGGCATCGAACCTTCGGGTTCGCTAAGCCTATTATTATTATTATTATTATATATTAAATTGGATATAAAAAATATGTTTTCATGGATAACAACATAACACTATTCTACTAAATGCTATACTTATATGAAACGTAACTATAAATATTTTTTTTAAACTTTTTTTTTAGCTTTTTGATGTCATTAGGATACAAAGTAACAAGTACAATAAAGGATAAAAATAATAATAGAAGGATAAAAAGTACTAGTTAAAAAGTTAATCTAAAAAGCTATTGATGGAAGTCTCGAGAAAAAAAAAACTTATTAGTAAACAAACATTGTGTAATATAATGTTTTGCATCATAAAATAACATAATACCTAAGTGTTTAACAAGATTTTTTTTTTTTAATTTTAAAATGATTAATAATATTATAACATAATAAAACGTTCTATATTTATGCACTCTGGTCTGCTTCGCGTGATTTTAATCACGTCCAAGAAGAATCTAGATGGCGTTTCATTCCAAGTTATTATTTTTTCCTCACCCTTTCAAAACGGAAAGACAATGTTTTAGTAGAATGGAAGTGGTAGAAAAAGAAATGGAACGTTGAGGAAAAAAAATGATTCGTTTCTGTTCATAATAACTTACAAGAAGGAGGAAAAAACTTAATGGGAAAATATTCGGTAGGCATTAATGCAAAAATTCATAATGTTTGACGTCTTATACATTTCATAATTTTACTCTAAAAAAATAACTTTTTTTTTTATTACTTTTAATTTTAATTATGTAAATAAATAACTATAAGAAACAGCTTCGCTTTAACTTTTTAATAATAAAAACTTTCTTAGCATAAATTAAAAAAAAAAAGAAAATCAACAAAATTATAAACAACGAAATCAACAAGCTTTTATCATAAACATTTACACGCATATAAATAACATTTTTGTGGATGATATATTATTTCTTCTTAGGCAGTTTGTACACCATTAAATATTAATAAATGTAGCCAACATTAATATTAGATTTTTGTGAAAACAAAATGTGTCAAGTTTACATATACACGTCGGGTTGTTACACATGAAATGTCCGTTTTTATAGTTTCTGAAATACATAAAGGATTTTGCAGGTGTCTGTTGTTTTCTTCCGAATGTTTACATATTTAAAGTAAACAGTTACTAATCCTCTACCTTTGTACTATAAACATTAGCTTCCCAATCAATTACCCACTTTTTAGTATACCTCCAAATTTTCGAGTAATATGTTTGCACGAATTTAAACTCGGCCATTCAGCAGCTGAGGCCCCTAGAAATATTTGCAAGGCGTATGGGGAAGGGAGTGTTGATGAACGGACCATTCGCCGTTGGTTTGCTAAGTTTTCAGCTGGGGATACCGACTTGGAAAACTTGCCCCGAAGAAGACCTCCGTCTTTTACACATAATAGACAACAATGTCCTCAAACATACAGTAGAAGGAAATCCCTACCAAACAGTTAAAGGACTCTCACCACAACTAAATGCAAGTGCACCTACTGTTTCCAGACATTTAAAGTGTATTGGGAAAGTAAAAAAGATCGATAACTGGGTACCTCATGATCTCACTGAGCGGCAGCAATTGAAACGCCTTGAGACCTGCGTTTTTTTGCTTGCGAGGCAAAACACCGAGCCTTTCCTTGAAAGAATAATTACCAGCGATGAAAAATGGATCGCATATGACAATCAGCGTGGTGGGCAGTGCATCGACGAAACCCCGAGGGCAAATGCCAAAACCGAATTTGGCAACATCCCCAAAAATTGATGGCTACAGTATGGTGGTCCATGGCTGGGATAATTCATTATTCCTTTTTACCTAGAAGTGAAACCATTCCCTCTACGTTAAATTATTATTATTAAATTATTTATAAATTATTAATTATTAAAAAAACAACTTGGATTGGTCAATCGGAAGGGTCCTATACTCTTACACGACAACGCTAGACCATATGTTTCAAAACATACCGTGCAAAAATTGAAAGAACTGGGCTACGTAGTTCTTCCGCACCCACCATATTCTCCCGACTTGTCTCCAACAGATTACCACCTGTTCAGGAATTTAGACAACTTCGTCAAAGGAAAACTTTTTGAAAATGATGATCAAGTGAAAAGTGAGTTTTCAGATTTTGTTTCACTTCAAAGCTCAGAGTTGTTCAGTTCGGGGATAAAAAAGTTGGTGTCACGTTGGGAAAAATGTGTAGGAAAAGAACGTAAATACTTCGAATAAAATTATCTTGTTTTCATATCGTATTTTTAATAAAAATCCTTTACCTTGAAAACGGACATTTCATGTGACACAACCCAATATAAAACTAGGATTCACAATATTTACAGCTATCGATGAAATACATACATAATAGCTACCAGAACTTAATTCAATTCAATTTAATTCACCGTCCTAGCCCGAATCTCTAAGTTTTAAAACTATCCTCTTAACCTTGGTTCAGTGCTTATGAATCTTTGAGAAACGAATGAACTTTTTTTTAAATGAAAGGTGACAACTTTACTCACCCAGTGTAACCCCCACAATGTTATCACCTCAATTATACTTATACCTGAGGATTTATCATTAAATTATCATATAAAATAAATATAACAAAATACTAAAAAGTGCGAAACAAAATATTACAAGAAAAAGTAAACCGAAGAAGTGATTAAGGAAAAATAAGTTAAATGAAATATCTATTAATATTCAGTTTTAATGATAATTTAGATATTTTAAAATATTTTATCCTGAAGTCAATTTGTGAGGGTTTGTGTGTGTGTATTTATTTATTTACATAAGTGACCTTTAAGATTGTTTATATATATATATATTATATATATATATATATATATAAGTAATAAATAAGTGTAACTCCGGCCATATTTCAGAAAAGTTTGAATTTTCAAAGGAATAAACGTGAGGAATTGTGTTATTAGATAGTTCATAGGGAATGGGTCACAAAAAAGATAAAAAATACACCCTTCGTGTTAGCTTTTTTAATATTTTAAATATTCAGGCAGGTGTGAAAAGAATTTTTGAAACGATATAAGGGATCGGAAATTTGCGTGCTTAACCAAATAAGAATGTAAAAGGTCGCTTATTTCGAATTCCTTAGTTTAATAAATTTACATATAAAAAACACAAATGTATTACCCCAGGAGCATTTAAGAGTAAAATGTGATGTTCATAAGGTCCTCTATTCATATCTTATTGTAAGCGACATTCATATACAAACAATATGAAGTATAACTTAATTCTATCTAATTATATATCATTGAAAATGTATTAAGAAAATTATTTTCGACGGTTCGTTTCCACCCCCCCCCCATCTAGTCTTTAGCTATAATTACATAAATCAATTCGTCATATGTTATAATTTTTACTTTTTGAATGAATGTGTTAATCAAGTTATCAAATGAAATTTAATAAAATGTACTTTATTCCTACCTCGCCTTCGAAGGCTGTACGGGGTTTTTGGACAAGGGGGTGAGGGCGGGGGAATAAATGATGAAATAAAAGCCCCCCAAGAACCGAGGCACGAACTCGGAATTATTTGGTTTCAAATTATTTCGTCCTCTGTGTTGCTAGGCAACGCGCGCTAGCCCGCTCAGCTACCCCGCCCCCAAAATAAATTTAATAAAATGTATTGAGATATACATATTAATGAAATAAAATATATGGACAAAATAATTGTTATAGCTACAGATAAGATGTACTGATGGAGTAGACAATTCAGAATAATTGTTATAATAGTTCGACGGTAAATTATGACTAGGAAGAGTAAAGTTTTATTTCACTTTTGGTATAAACAGTATTAAAGTTTCTTTCGAGATATAGTGAAAGAATAGTTATATTAATTTATTCTAAATGGGATGGATACTTGTCTATTAGGAGTATTGTGAAAATATAGTGCACGCATCACACAATTTAATAGTAGTAAGCTACTTAGTTTCAATAGAAATATCTTTCTTCATAAATTAATCTTTTCTTTTTTTTTAAATATATGTTTATTGATTTTGACTACTGTATAGACAATATATATAACAAGTAAAAGGGCTAAAATTAAAAATATGGCATGAAATAGTCTTGTGAAGAGGCTACCCAGTGGTAGCACTTCAATAATTCTTTCAGGTAACACTGTAATGTTTATTTTATTAACAGGTCTTAAGACCACCATATTTTCAGGCGCCTCGGAGGATTATCAGGAAGATATGGAGATGAGAGATTACGAGTTAGCGGGTTTGTGTGAGCTGCTGGTAGTTTGGAATGAAAGAAGGTATATGATTTTGGGCTAAGTCTGCAACTATTGGGATATTGAGGTCTATATGGATAATTTTATTAGAAACAAAATAAGGAGTATTCATCTATTAATCTAAGAGTGGAAAAAAAGTTAGATCAAACCTGGCAAATGGCTCAGAGATTTTTTAAATGGAGGAAAAGCTCCTTAGTTATACAGGCCTTCGAAGGGAACGTAAATCCGAGCCTGTTCAATGTCAGTTAATCGTTTTAGATCCCTATCCTAATTAACCCAGAATAGATAAAATTTAATTCCACTGCAACATCGTTCGATTAGTCACAGTAGTATAAACTGACGTTGAATGAATGACAAAACAAGAAAGATCGAGAAAAAAAATTAATTGTAAATTTTTAAGGTTAATGCAGAGAAATCTAGATTAGAATAAATCATTCATGCAAAGAATCGATATTAGAATGTATTTATTCTAATCGACTTTTTTTTTTTTCATTCAAAATTAGAAAAACAGAAAGATCCTTCTATAGAATTTTCTGAAGTAGATCCTCGAAGCTCCCCTATAACGTTCACTCTTTGTTGTTCACTGGAGTAGACGAAGGGTCAATGGGCTCCTGCTTGATTGAAATTCTTCACTCCGGAAATTTCTCCCTACTAAATAGTTGCTTGCACTTCTTTTGGGAACCACAATACCGTATCGTAGTAGTCAATTATTCCACCGTTAAAACCTTTCCAGAATCATATCATAAGAACGTTTTCTTAAAAGTACCTAATATATGTAGAAATGTCCATTCACGCTTCCTAAGAAACCCAATAACGCCATACCTGCAAGTTTATATGATTTGGGGTGTTGGATCACGTATCCCTCTATCACGGTTGTGTGTAGCTCTCTGCAAAATCACCAATCAATTGTCCCACCGAATAAATATTGAGTAAGTCATACTCTTAATAAGCGTAGATATAGAATAAAAAAGGGGAAAAAAAAAACAATATATTAATTCCGTTTGAACGATTCCTTTTTCAGACCAATTACTAAACCAATTAGTTAAAAAAAGAAGTACCGTTTGAAAGAGATTTTTAATAAAATATGAAAAGAGTGCTAAGTTAATTTATTTTACTTCATTTATTTATTTTTATTCTACCGCTAAATTCATTTTATTTTTCAATATATTTGTAGATTTCATTTCTTTTTTTTTTTGTGGGTGAAAGGCAAGAATGGAATCTAAGAGCACCAATTCTTATAGTTCTATATTTGGTAAATTGTACTGTATTGGTAAAAAGCTACAAATTATTACGCAATGGTTTATCATTTACAAATAACTGTATTTGGATATAACTTTATATAGTTGCTTGCAGGTAATTAAATAAAATAAAAAGAAATATATAATTCAAAGGAAAAGAGTATATCACCACTGCTAATTTCTTTTTTTTTTTTAACATATTTATTGATATTTACAACTGTATTAAATAAAAATACATCTAGTAAATGTGATGGTAATATACAAAACTGTCATGAAAAACATGTAGAGACACTACCCAGTGGCAGCACTCTAAAAATATTTTTAAACTAGAAGGTCCCGGGGCAATTTCCTTTTCAGGCGCCTCGGAGGATTATCCGGAATTGAAGAGGAAGAAAGGATTGAAACTAGTGGGTTAGGGTGAGAATGGAGTTTGTCATGAAAGGATTGATACCTGGTCCGGGCCAAATCAGTAACATAGGGAACATTAAGGTCTTTATGAATAAGTTTATTCGTGACAAAGTAAGGAGCGTTGAGGATTTTACGAAGGATTTTGGATTGTAAGGATTGGATGCGGGAAGAATTTGATGGTTTAGTAGAGCCCCAAAGCTCTACTCCGTAAGTCCAGATTGGTCTTATAATAGTCATGTAGATGAGCCTTTTGTAGTTAAGAGGAAGGTTTGATCGTTTGTCTAGTAAGTGTTGAAGTAGCCTAAAGCGGCGAGCAGTTTCTTGTCGTTTTAGTCGTGTATGAGGATTCCAAGTTAGGCGTTTGGACTCTTCGGTTTACTTTTTCTTGTAATATTTTGTTTCGCACTTTTTAGTATTTTGTTATATTTATTTTATATGATAATTCACTGATAAATCCTCAGGTATAAGTATAATTGAGGTGATAACATTGTGGGGGTTACACTGGGTGAGTAAAGTTGTCACCTTTCATTTAAAAAAAAGTTCATTCGTTTCTCAAAGATTCATAAGCACTGAACCAAGGTTAAGAGGATAGTTTTAAATTGTACTGTATTGCTAAAAAGCTACAAATTATTACGCAATGGTTTATTATTTACAAATAACTGTATTTGGATATAACTTTATATAGTTGTTTGCAGGTAATTAAATAAAAATTTAATTCAAAGGAAAAGAGTATATCATCACTGCTAATTTCAAAACGCTAAATCTCTGATAGAACTAGTTTCAATGATTCTTTTATCATCTTGTAGAAAATTCAATACTCTACATAACTCTAAGAGAAAAAATCTGGTGCGAGCAACACACGACTTTCACTTACCTCCGTTTTTAGAATCGATTAAATAATTTTCAAATACAGTAAGAGTTAAAATGAGTGAAACCATTAAAAATTTAATTAAATGGAATTTCTATAGAAACAGGTGTTTTATTAAAAAATCTATTATATTATTATCTAAAATAATCACTTAGTTTTATCGGCTTTTCATGACTCCCTATTAACTTTTAAAAGCTTGTTTATGAAATAATATTTTTTCTAAAATCTTTACCTTCCAACGGTATATTATACATGTATATTACTGTTATTGTGTTCAAAAACATAATATTGCATTAAAAAAATGTTTTTTCAGTTTTCTCCTTTAAAAGATAATAAAGTTATTATTATATAATCAACAAAATTAAAGGTACTTTAGAAGAAGAAAATTTAATACATAGGAATTTAAGCCCTGTCAGACTATTTTTATCATAATGAAATCTACATGATATTAAAGATATTAAATTTTACATCGATATAGCGAGTTTAATCTAAATCGTCGGAACAGTTTTTAGAAAATCATAAAAAGGTGCAATATGCAAGGTATAAAGTAGCTCTTCTGGTAAGCCGATTTTGATGAAAAAGTTTTTGTAACATCTCTGACGAATATTTGTCTTAAATGTGAAATTTCAGTTTCATAGGACTTTTAGTTTCCGCCCGGGAGTTACCACACACACGGACCTTTTTGCGGGACTTGGTTATTTGGACTCAGAGGACCCTAAAACATGTATTTCTGTTGAAAACTGGAATACGAAAATTTTCAAGATCGCAATACTTTCCCTTACTATATATAGTAAGTGAAAGTAAAATTTATGGTATCTATTTATTTAACGCGGACAAACGGATTTTTTTTTTATTCGGGCTTACGTTATTAGATGCTTAGGCATCTTAAAACGTAAGCCCACAAATTTGTTTTTTTAACTATTTTCGAATTCCAGTTTTCAACGGAAATACACATTTTAGGGTCCCCTAAGTTCAAATAACCAAGTCCCGCAAAAAGGTCTGTGTGTGAGTGTGTGTCTGTGTGGTAACTCCCGGCGGACACGGTAAGTCCTATGAAACTGAAATTTCATATTTAAGACAATTATACGCCTCCAACGTTACAAAACCTTTTTCATCAAAACGAGCTTACCAGACAGAAGAGCCACTTTATACCATGCATTTTGCACCTTTTTTCAATTTTCTCGAAAATGGTTCCGACGATTTTGATTAAACTCGCTACATCGATGTAAAATTGAATGATCTTTAATATCATGTTGGTTTTATTTTGATTAAAATGGCCTGACATGGCTTAAATGCCGATATTTTACATTTTCTTCCCCTTTCGCAGATTTTATAAAAATATATATATTATCTTGTTACCACCGATGAAAAACACATAAATATATAAGTTGAACGAATTCGATATCTAACTAAAGGAGAAAACTGAAAAAAATATTTTTTTATTTTGAACATAGCAACAGTAATATACACGTATAATATACCGTTGGAAGGCTAATGGTTTTAGAATAAATATTATCTAATGCACAAACTTGTTAAAGTTAATAAAGAGTGATGAAAAGCAGTTAGAACTAATTATTTTAGGTAATAATACAATTGATTTTTTAATAAAACACATGTTTCTATATAAATTCAATTTAATTAATTCTTTAATAGTTTCACGTATTTTCATCTTCAACTGTATTTGAAAATTGTTTCATTGATTTTAAAAATGGAGGTATGTGAAAGTCGTGTGTTGCCCGCACCAGATTTTTTTAATTGTTATTATTATTACATTTTTTTTTTTGTCGTCTATTAAAAAAGTTAATAATTGAAAATAATAAACTAAAAGCATTTATACTAGACTGCGTTACAACTTTCTTTTCTTTTCTTTCGATTTTTGTTCAAATACAATTTCCTGATCCCAGAACACCTTAATTTTTTTTCTTTACCATCAATAATGACCCAGTTATCAGGGAATCATATCTCATATAAGTTGTGGTTTGATCACATAAGATTATTTATTTTATTTTTTTCGTTGTTCATCGCGTTGCCCTTATCTCGAAAATCTTTTAGAGTTATGGGCGTATTTATGAGTAAAATTTACAATTTTCGCCTTTTCTTTTTTTTATAATTATTAGCAGTTTATTTTTTTTTTTGGTTCAAAAACAATCATACATTTTTTATCAATCTTGAAAAATAACTGAGATATTGAATTAAATCACTTTTAATCGGCTGTCATTTCAAAAATAACCACTTGACTTCAACGTCTAGGTATTAAGATCATCGTTGGATGCATGCCCTAGCACTTTTGTGGCGAATTAAAATAAAAAATTGGTTAAGTAGTTTTGTAGAAATGCCGCGGACGGCGGACAAACGTTTTTTATATTCGTTGTTCGGGTTCTACACATCCTGAAACGCAAGCCTTCCAATTTTGAAGGGAAGAGGTCATATTTTTATTTCTGTTTGGTCGAAAAGAATATGAACTTATGTAAAGAAAAAGTGTGAATTTGTTCTGTGTGAATCTACTTCAATATAATAATAATAAAATGTTGCACTAACTACCAGTGGTCTAAAAAAAAAGGTTTTTTTTTTGTTTTTTTTTTCCTAAGCTCCTACATTTGACATTTCAAATGAGGGATCCTTTAATCAGTAATTTATTGTGTGATTCTACGTAAGGAGTGTAAGCACATCTGAAAATTACAACAGGTCTGGTGATCAGAACAAACAATTTGTTTGATGTTTAACCTATTTAATTTACTGTTAATGACTTTGATAAGATTGAAGTTCTTCATAGTCAAACATTGCAGTACTTGTTGAAACTAAGTTGTGCTCTTCATTAAAACTTCTATAACAGGTTATCCGTGACTAACATGTTTATTAAAGAATAAATTTATTAAAAAACTTATTTTTTCTCTTTATATTTCTCCATACGCATAGATGAAATTATGCGAAATTCGCCAACAGATCCAATCAGTGTTTAACTATTTCTACTCCAAAATAACGAGAACAGACGTAGAATAATTCATTTATTAGTTATTAAAAGTTTTAATCAAGACTCCTACTTACTTTCGTACTTCTGAAATGTTCTCATAACATCACCTAATTTATGAATCATTTACTCGAAAACTGATTAATTTCAAAGGAGAATCTGAAAGAGATTTACAGTCGAATAAATGATATATACCATAATTATTAATATGATAATTTTAAGGATGGGTTTCCTAAAAGCGGAGCTGAGATGGAATAGTCCTTTGATAATCAGAAACAGCTGACTTCTGTTGATAAGGCCCTTAGGAGGGAAGTGGTGTAATGGTCAAAGCCGCGGAAACCACCAAAGATTCACAATCTTGTTGGAAGGAGAATTGGTTGGTAAAGCCAAAGGAATCAAATCCTAAAACCAAAATCCATTCAAGGATTCCGCTTTAACTTACATTCAGAATAATTAAATCATATATCTGTAGAAAAATCGAATGGGATTGCCGATTTTTTAAAGATAATACCGTCCAAACTGTAGCTAAGGGAAAGGATTTCTATTTTACTGGGGGCTACAGTGTGGATCTGCATATTTAAAACTAATCCAACAAGTAACTGGATCTAATCCTCGACAATGGTACAAACTAAATTCCTTCCCAGTCGAAAACTAATCTACATATGCTAAGCGAGCGACAACAGTTGGAGAGCACTCTCCGACATTTGTCAAACTTGAAGTTGTAACGCTGTTACTGTTAACAGTTCACTGAATGTCACTTTTAATGTATAATATTTGTTTGGGATTATCACCTGCAACCGAATGTCAAGATGATAACTCCTTTGAAAAAGTGGACTGTATGAAATGGTAACAAAAAATTAAATTAAAACTGGACCTGGATAGAAATGATAAAGATATGAAACGAAACAAAGACTAATAAAAAATAAAATTAAAGAAGATATAAAAGCAAGACTGTTAGCTGGCAGTAGATGTTTGCATGTACTTCGGAAGTTACTCCAGTTTAGATATCTTTCACATAAAGCCAAATTAATAATATACCCGACAATAGTCAGGCCTATGGTGACATATGGAAGCGAAGCGTGGGTTAACCCAAGAACATGAAAAATCATCAAGGTATGGGAGAGAAAGGTACTTAGGACTTAAAATCAGGAACTAATGGATATGTATGGCGAACCAGCCATAGCGATGATTGCAAGAATACAGTGGCTTGGCCACGTACGAAGAATGCCAGACTATCGCCTACTAAAAAGACTCCTATTGAAAGAAGGAAGGCGAATGCAAGGAAGACCACGCCTGAGATGGCTTGAGGAAGTGGAGGCGAATCTGCGCTGGGTCGGTGTGAGGAGATGGAGGAGACATGCGGCTGACAGAGATGATTGAAAGAGGATAATGTCAGAGCCCAAGGTCCTAAAGGGACTGTTGAGCCAAAGTATAGATAGATTGATAACTAAGACTACTAAATAAAATAAACTTATGTTAATAAAAACTGTACATATTTTAATGGTTGACCAAAAATTAAAATACACGGGGTTTGTATGCTAGGAATTTTGAACTATTGAAGTTAAGGGAAAATGATAGAATATAATTTTGTGGCTGCTGGTTATGGAAAAAACGGATATGTTGATTTTCATGCTGTCTGTAGTAGAGGAGTTCATGGTGTTCTCTTATCTTCTCCCATTTTACCTAGAGGATCCTCTGGAAATTTCCTCTCGATGATTTGGTAAAAGAAAGGAATAAGGCATTAAGAAAAATAGATCAACCAGCCAGAACCTCAGACTCTCTAGGCTGACACGAGGGGCGTTCTGCTTCTTCAATAGGCCGCTAGGTGGCGATTGCATTACCATTATGGAACATGAAACAATATTGGTAAATGACAAACTACAGTAAGGATAATCTTCCTTCGTTTACGACATTCTCTGTTCAATCAAAAATTTCATTTTGTTTTTGTCAAGGGTTGACCGTTTTGCATATGATTTTGTTGTTTTCATATATCGTGAAGCAGAGGAGTTGTTTTACAATATAATTCTCAGGGTTTTGGTCACATAACATAGTATAAGTATAAATAAGTATATCGCATATAATTATAATAATAAAAAAAATCAATTATTATTTTCTCTCTATCCAATTAACTTTTATCTGACCATTATACGGTTTACTTCAACATTTTTAACGAACGAACTTCATCATGAGATCGTGTCTTTGATCTCCCTCCAATGTTTCTGTCTTGAATTACATTGGATGAAAGATTTTACTTAAATATTCTGTTGTTTTTTTTTTTCACATATTTTTAATGCGTAATAATAAAAACGAATAAAATAGGTCAGGGGTTGATGCAGATTGTCAGCAGTTTAGGTTACAGCTGAGTTAACACATACTCTATGTGTTTAGGTTGACTGGATCAATAAGTGGCGTTGAGGTATTAAGTTGCTAACATGGTCTCTTTCTCGAAACAGATATCGTTACTGTATAGTTTAATAAACAGCAACCTTTTAAATCTCCGAATGAATTTAGTTAGATACAGGAACAGATCTTTGCAACAACTATGTCTCAGAGTTCATGTTGGCTATGATCTAGGAATATACCTAGTTCTGCCATAAATACTGTTACAAAAGTTTGACTGGTTTATATCCTTGGGTATTATTCAGATATAACTCTCACCTCTATCAGATTATTTTCTTTACATGTCAGGGTAATAATCCCAATTATTTTTAATTTTTATTTCGCTCAATCAACATGGAGTGGGGTAGTAATATTTGTCACTTTATATTACTTTTCACAACTTTGTGTATCTAATAATATTTTTTCTAAAATATTTCTCTTTCCTACGGTATATTATACGTTTATATTACTGTTCTTGATATAAAAAAACAAAAATTACATTAAAAAAAAAAAGTTTTGGTCTTTTATCCTTTCGTTGATCCTCAAATTTGTCCAACTTGTATATTTAGCCGTCTTTTATCAATGTTATTAAGATAATAGAGTTAATATTTTGGAATGTACAAAATTAAAGGTAGTTTAGGGGAAGAAAATTTGATTGAGCGAAATAAAAATTAAAACTAATTGGGATTATTACCCTGACATGTAAAGAAAATAATCTGATAGAGGTGAGAGTTATATCTGAATAATACCCAAGGATATAAACCAGTCAAACTTTTGTAACAGCATTTATGGCAGAACTAGGTATATTCCTAGATCATAGCCAACATGAACTCTGAGACATAGTTGTTGCAAGGATCTGTTCCTGTATCTAACTAAATTCATTCGGAGATTAAAAGGTTGCTGTTTATTAAACTATACAGTAACGATATCTGTTTCGAGAAAGAGACCATGTTAGCAACTTAATACCTCAACGCCACTTATTGATCCAGTCAACCTAAACACATAGAGTATGTGTTAACTCAGCTGTAACCTAAACTGCTGACAATCTGCATCAACCCCTGACCTATTTTATTCGTTTTTATTATTACGCATTAAAAATATGTGAAAAAAACAACAGAATATTTAAATAAAATCTTTCATCCAATGTAATTCGAGACAGAAACATTGGAGGGAGATCAAGGACACGATCTCATGATGGGATCACTTGTAGCTGGGTGGCTAGCGTAACAGCCTCCTATGCCAAAGGTCACGAGTTCAATCCCGCAGGTGGTCCTAGGATTTTTTAATGGGAGTAAAAAATCCTTAGTTACGCCGTCCTTCGGAGGGGACGTTAAAAGGTGGTCCCGAGCCTGTGCGATGTCAGGTACTCGTTAAAGATCCCTATCCTAATAAAACCTGGATAGGCAAAATTTAGGACTCCCACTGTAGCATCGTCCGATTAGCCATAGTAGCATAAAGTGACGTTAAACAAACAAACAACAACGATCTCATGATGAAGTTCGTTCGTTAAAAATGTTAAAGTAAACCGTATAATGGTCAGATAAAAGTTAATTGGATAGAGAAAAAATAATAATTGATTTTTTTTTATTATTATGATTATATGCGATATAATTATTTATACTTATACTATGTTATGTGACCAAAAACCTGAGAATTATATTGTAAAACAATTCCTCTGCTTCACGATATATGAAAACAAAATCATATGCAAAACGGTCAACCCTTGACAAAAATAAAATGAAATTTTTGATTGAACAGAGAATGTCGTAAACGAAGGAAGATTATCCTTACTGCAGTTTGTCATTTACCAATATTGTTTCATGTTCCATAATGGTAAGGCAATCACCACCTAGCGGCCTATTGAAGAAGCAGAACGCCCCTCGTGGGGTGACAAAGAAAACCGAGTAGCTGTACACAAAGTTTTAAAATGAAGGTTAGAGAGTTTCAACACTTTAAAACCTTAAGGTATCCGCCCTTCGTTCGTGTACCGCACCATAAAATGGATATGATGAGACCCTTCCTGTATGTGATATCCCTCAACCGGGTCGTCCCCGCACTATGAAAGGCTGCTCGAATCAGAAGAAATTCCATTTGTAAACGACAAACCATGTCTCGGTATTTTGAGTGATTTTTTTTTTTTGTTTTACTCTATATAGATATAATATAGATTTCCCAATAAAGATTTTGAAAAAAATTATTTTTCTGTTGAAATCTTTAAATATTTCCTTGTAACAATATTAATAGCAGGACTAGGTAATTAAAAAGATTAAGACGAAAAAGTTGTGACATATTAGCTATACAAAAGAAATATTCGCTTGTCAAAAGAACAAATCTTCTTTTAGATAAAGTTTGATAGTACAATTTAAAAGTTTGCTCAACTGTCAAAATGGGACGGTCCAGATATTCTCAACATAACTTCTAACTGTTTCTTTGAGAATGAACCACGTATTACTTATAACAATGGAGCATGCAGATATTTTTAAAGTTTTAACTATTCTGTCCGGTCACTATTATCCAAGCTACTTTGCATAATAGTAAACTTGTTTTTTTTTCTTAATGAAATGCAATTAATTGTTATTGTCTTATTAAAGATTCAACGATTTTTTAGTTTCACTTACCTATATATGAAATATATAGTAAAAGAAAGTATTGCGATCATGAAAATTTTCTAATTCAACGGAAATACATTTGTTTAGGGTCTCCTGAGGCCATATAACCAAGTCCCGCAAAAAGGTCTTTTTTTTTTTTTTTTTTTTTTTTTTTTTTTTTTTTTTTTTTTTTCGGGTAGGGGAAAAATCTTTCATCAGACGAAGTGCAACTGTCAGGCTACACAACAGTGTGAGATTCCTACTCACTAAAAAACCACCTCCCAATTCGTCTTTACCACCCCACGGAACCGCTGTCAAGCATTACTTCATGGGGGGGCAGAAGGGCTAAATGCCAGCTACTTTACTGGACATCTGATTTAGGCTAGGCCGATGCACCGCCTCTCCTTTCTTGCTCCTGTACTCTGAGTTTTCTGCAGATTTGTGCTGCATAATCAGCTGCAGCGCTCCAACTCTCCTGACTAGCCATCATCAAGGAGACTAAATTTTCGGGTGATGCTTTTGTACTAAATTTAGCGTCTATCTCCGATCTTTCTCGAACGAATCCCGAACAAGAGAAGAATGCATGTTCCACTGTTTCTTCTATGGGATCACAAAATGGGCACAATGAACTTTCCTCTATTTTGAAACGGGCTAAGTACGCTCTGAAGCAACCATGCCCAGTAAGCAGCTGAGTGAGATAGTAATCTACATCTCCATGTTTCCGGGATAACCATGTCGATATGTCGGGAATTAGGCGGTAGGTCCATCTTCCACAAGATGAAGCGTTCCAGCGTCTCTGCCATATATCAAGTGTATGAACTCTCTCTTGTTTTGCTAAAGAAGCCCAGTGAGCATCCTTCTCTTCTTGTTTTCTTCGGTAGATCCTTCTACGTTCATCTGCCAAAAGATCAATCGGAGGCATGTCTGCGATGACGCATACAGCGTCGTAGGACACAGTGCGAAAAGCTCGAGCGACACGCAGGGCACTTCTCCGATGCACACTAATAACTTTCCGGACATATGATTGCACTTGGCAGGATTCTGCCCAGATCGGTGCTGCGTACAGAAGCGTGGAACTGGCTACATTGGCCAGAAGCTTCCTCTGGTTTCCCCTTGGTCCACCAATATTTGGCATGATTCTGGCCAATTCATTTACCACATTCGCTGCTCTATTACTAACTTTAAGCAGGTGTTCATCAAATCGAATTCTAGCGTCAATATGCACTCCGAGATATCTAATTGATGGCTTGGATAGGATATCGAACTCCCCGACGGTGAAACTGACTGTCTCCTTCACTTTCCTACTGGTTATCAATACTGCCTCAGTTTTATGATCAGCAAGCTGAAGGCCTGCCGCTGAGAGCCATTGACGAATCATAAAGATAGCCTTGTTCCCATTATAAGATATCTCCTCCAAGAGTTTCCCCCGAACTATGATTGCCAGATCGTCAGCAAAACCAAGCGTAGTAGTTTCTTTTGGCAGGGGTAACCTGAGCACACCGTCATACATTATATTCCACAGAAGTGGTCCTAGAACCGAACCCTGAGGAACGCCACCTGTGACTTTGTAGCTTTTTAATCCTGCTTTCGTATCATACCTTAAAATTCTGTCGGTAAAATAACTCTCAATAATCTTCATGAGGTAATATGGGACTTGCATATTTTTCAATCCGTTTAAGATACAATCCCACCGAGCTGAATTAAAGGCATTTTTAACGTCTAATGTTATAATGGCGCAGTACTTCTTACTACCTCTTCTCCATCTCTTTCCCGCAGTGGCTTCCTGAGCAGTTTTGATAGCAAAACCGATGGCATCTATTGTCGATCTGCCCTTCCGAAAACCATACTGGTCATCAGATAATCCTCTGACTCCTTCACTAAAGTCAATTAACCTGCCATAAATGATCCTCTCCAGTACCTTGCCAGCAGTGTCCAGGAGACATATTGGTCGATAAGAAGCAGGATCTTCCGGAGATCCCTTTCCTTTTGGCAGGAGCACAAGACGTTGCTTCTTCCACTGTGTTGGAAAGATACCTTCACTGAGACAGGCATTGTACACATCTAAGAAGATTTGTCGCCTTGACATGATAGCCATTTTCAAGGCAATATTGGGGATATTATCCGGGCCCGGAGCTTTGGAATCCGCAATTTTCCTGCATGCTAAGTCTAGCTCTTCCATCGTGATTTCCGGCACTGGTTCTAGATCCGGCATTGCTATAATACCAATGGGTACTTCTGAACGTCTTGGAAATAGCACTGCCACTATTTTTCCTAGCAATTCTGGACAGCTCGGAGGCGGCAATTTCGAACTTTTCAGTTTGGCCATAACCACTTTGTATGGCCTTCCCCACGTGTCTTCCTCTACCTCATCACACAGCCTCTTCCAGCAGTTACGCTTACTTTCTTTTATTGCCTTAACTAAGTCCCTCTTAGCTTGCTTATGTTCCTGATTCCGTGCCTCATATTGTAAGCAACCTCTCGCTCGCTGGGCTAATCTTCTGGTACGAAAACAGACTCGCCGGAGAACAGCAATCTGATCGGTCCACCAATATACTGTCATGTGTCGTTTTCTCCTGGAAGATCTGGCCATTGATGCATCACAAGCATCAGTAATAAACTTCATCAACCGTGTTACACTTTCTTCTACTGTTTCTGGTAATTCGATTCTTTCTTTCATCATGATGTCAAAGGAATCTTTGTCGAAGGATCGATGGTTCCAACCTACTGCTAGCAGCGTTTTTATTTTTTTCAGTTTTCCATCTGGAACACTGACTTGAAAGCAGATGGCCTGATGGTCACTATGGGTATAATGATCACTAACGTGCCAACAGCAGTCCTGACAGGCAAGGTTAGCACTTACACAAGTCAAATCAATTATCGAGGAAGTACCATTCCTAGAGAACGTCGGAGTAGAGCCGGTATTTAGGAGAACAACATCAAGAGTAGCAAACGTGTCGAGAAGACATTCGCCTCTCCTATTTGTATATTTGCTACCCCATGCAGTAGCCCATGCGTTGAAATCACCATTCGATTATGGTCACTTGGCGAAATATTGCAAGGGAACCGACAGAACAAAGCTCTGCTTGCGATGTGGCGAAATGGGACATCCAGCAAAAGATTGTAACGGTGAATCGAACTGTCTGCTATGCCCTGAGGGAGCAAACCGCAGGCATCCAACGGGTTGCTTTAAATGCCCTATTTACCAACGAGCGGTTGAAGCAGTTATTAAACGCCGATGAGGTTTTTACAGCTGAACCTTAATCATTGTGAAGCTGGTCCTGTGCAGCTTCACATTCAACCCGCATTCCCAGACGCCGGTACTGGGGATCCGACCCCCTGCACCGTAAGGTTTGTCATTTTCACGTGACTCACCATGGTTGGTTTATTATTCGGGGTTCCTTCCCCTAGTCTGTTCGGTCCGCGAGAGGTATTTTATTTCCCTCTAACCCTCTATTTCTAGCGAGCTTTCCCCTATCCGCCACCTGGGGACGCGCCACGTATGGGTTACAGACTCCCACCGTGGCCGCAAAAAGGTCTGTGTGTGTGTCCATGTGTGTGGGTGTGTTTGTGTGTGGTAAGTCTACTAAGCACTAAGCACTACAACAAATATGTTATAGTAACTTTTTCATTAAAAAAAGCCAACTAGAGAAGCCACATTATACCATGTATTTAGTCCCTTTTTACGATTTTATCAAAAACGACTCTAACGATTTTGATTAAACTCGCTACATTGATGTAAAATTTAATGAGCTTTAATATCATGTAGGTTTCATTCTGATTGAAATAGTCTGATCGGGCTTAAATGCCGATATCTTAAATTTTCTTCCTCTAAACTACCTTTAATTTTGTACATTCCAAAAGATTAACTCTATTATCTTAATAACATTGATAAAAGACGGCTAAATATACAAGTTGGACAAATTTGAGGATCAACGAAAGAATAAAAGACCAAAACTTTTTTTTCAATGTAATTTTTGTTTTTTTATATCAAGAACAGTAATATAAACGTATAATATACCGTAAGAAAGAGAAATATTTTAGAAAAAATATTATTAGATACACAAAGTTGTGAAAAGTAATATAAAGTGACAAATAGAGAATAAACTTATTACCGATTAGGAATTCAATGTAGTTATATTAGTTACTCTAAATCATATGTTTTCAACGAAAATGAATACACGTTTTATTAAAATCACTTAGAATATTTTTCAAATTGATGTATATTTATTTTTTTATTTTTTATTTATTGATTTGACAGTAGAGGTACGTGAATGTCGCGTGTTGCCCTCACCAGATTTTTAAATTATTCGCTTGAGAATATTTTTTCATAAAGGAAAAATAATTACATTGAGTCTTTATCTGCTAATGTGGCGCCTCTCAAATTGAAGTTTTAGAAGGTCAACACTTATGAAAACCAGAAATGAGAGGGCTGTTAAGTTTCCGCTAAGCAAAGAGGGCCAAGGGCAAAACTTCAGACTTGGGAGCTACGTCTTATATAATTAGGCGGTTACGTGCTATTTAGTTTTGACGTTTCGGGGGCAGGATGTGGGTTTGCAACACGTCCAAACAACCAGAACTGCCATATTCAATTTTTGTTGTTTTGAAAATAAAACAAAATAAAAACTATACATATAGTTTTTTATTTCACAAATCGAATTTATGAGTCTTTAACATGAATGTTATAATAGGGGTACTCACTACGTTTGCTATAGCATGCTATTTGTGCTATTGTGCTAAACCCATCAATTTTATACAGGAAATAACTGTAGAAACTCTACGGGTTTAGCAAAATAACACAAATAGCATGCTATAGCAAACGTAGTGAGTACCCCTAATATTCTGTACAGGTGTCACGTTCAACAAGGGCATACGCATAATTTTCATTATGGAGAGGGGGATTTTCGTTACATTTGCCGAGAATATGAGTTATTTTTTTTCCAAACACTCTCAAATGCATGTTAATTTGAACATTAAGCACGTGTATGTAATTAAAAAAACGTTAAGCATATAATATCTTGATAATGGGGAAAAACCCCGAAACGTAGAAAAACTATGTAATAAATTGTGAAGAAAAATAAATTTATAATTAAAGGAAGTTAAGGAGTGCATTTTGGAGTGTGAAATATTAAGTAAAACTTCCTAAAAAAGTATAAAAGAAAAGAAATTTAAAAAAAAGTACTACAACATTTAAGCTAATACATTATTTTATGTTTTTATAATTTATTTTCATAATTTTTATTACTTACGGCCTGTCCAATATGGATAATTTAAAATTAATTTTAAACATTTATACAATAAGTATACATTGTACAAAATAACTGAAAAATAGTGAAAATTAACACAGAGCTACATGTTATGGGATAAAAATGATATATTTATTAATCGGATCATAAAATATAATGGATATATAACTAAGTATTTTAATATGTTACTCTTGTTGACTTCATTTTTTTTTAATTTTATCTTTTAATTTATTTCCATTATCATTATCTCTTATTTTGGTGATAGATTCCTAATTTGTTTTTTACTTTATTTTGTACTAGTTCAATAACCTCTTGTATTTGTTAACTAATATTTCATATTGCTATTCATGTAGTAAAGCATTAAGGTATAGAAAATTATAATTAAGGTATAATCAAATAAACGGTTCTTATGTGGGGTTACAATGTAAGGTAAAGATTTTTTTTTTTTAAATTGTAATATATTTTACTTAATTATTAAATAAATATATTTCAATAAAATATTCCTATCTATCTAAATGTTTAGCAACATTACTTAAAAACTATTTACTAACAATAATTTCTTTCTTAATATTCACCACGAGGCGTTAACAATGTATAACCTATTAATTAATTATCAGTAACCTTAAAATTAATCGTCTAGTTTTAAAAAGCATTAATATAGTTTTCCTAACCAACCAACAACAAAAAACAGCCTACGTATTTTTATTTTCTTTATTTTTCAATATACTGCTTTACTATAAATTGTTTGTAAAGAAATATGCCAGATTTAGTTTTCATTTTTACTTTCACTTACTATATATAGTAAGGGGAAGTATTGCGATCGTGAAAATTTTCGAATTCCAGTTTTCAACGGAAATACACGTTTTAGGGTCCCCTGAGTCCAAATAACCAAGTCCCGCAAAAAGGTCTGTGTGTGTGTGTGTGGTAACTCCCGGGCGGAAACGGTAAGTCCTATGAAACTGAAATTTCTTATTTAAGACAACTATACGCCCGAGACGTGACAAAACTTTTTTCATCTAAATGAGCCTTCCAGAAGAGGCACTTTATACCATGCATTTTGCACCTTTTTTCGATTTTCTCAAAAACGGTTCCGACGATTTTGATTAAACTCGCTATATCGATGTAAAATTTAATGGGCTTTAATATCATGTAGGTTTTATTTAGATAAAAATGGTCTGACAGGGCTTAAATGCCGATATTTTAAATTGTCTTCCCCTAAAGTACCTTTAATTTTGTAGATTCAATAATAATAACTAGATTATCTTGTTAACGCTGATGAAAAACTGGTAAATATATAAATTGAATAAATTCGATACCCAACTAAAGGAGAAAACAGAAAAAATATTTTTTTAATGCAATTTTTTGTTTTTGAACATAAGAGCAGTAATATAACATGTATGATATCTGATACACAAGCTTTTAAAAGTTAATAGAGAGTGATGAAAAGAAGATAAAACTAACTGATTATTTTAGATAATAATATAATAGATTTTTTAATAAAACACATGTTTCTATAGAAATTTTATTTGATTAATTCCTTAATAATTTCACGTATTTTTATCTCTAACTGTATTTGAAAATCCTTTCATTGATTTTAAAAATTGAGGTAAGTGAAAGTCGTGTGTTGCCCGCACCAGATTTTTTTCATATATTATATTTTAATTTTTACTTTCACTTAATATATATAGTGAAAATTTTCAACGGAAATACACGTTTTAGGGTCTCCTGAGTCCAAATAACCAAGTCCCGCAAAAAGGTCTGTGTGTGTGTGTGTGTGTGGTAACTCCCGGGCGGAAACGGTAGGTCCTATGAAACTGAAATTTCATATTTAAGACAACTATACGCCCGAGACGTGACAAAACTTTTTTCATCAAAATGAGCTTACCAGAAGAGGCTCTTTATACCATGCATTTTGCACTTTTTTTCGATTTTCTCGAAAACGGTTCCGACGATTTTGATTAAACTCGCTATATCGATGTAAAATTAAATGGGCTTTAATATCATGTAGGTTTTATTTGGATAAAAATGGTCTGACAGGGCTTAAATGCCGATATTTTAAATTGTCTTCCCCTAAAGTACCTTTAATTTTGTAGATTCAATAATAATAACTAGATTATCTTGTTAACGCTGATGAAAAACAGGTAAATATACAAATTGAATAAATTCGATACCCAACTAAAGGAGAAAACAGAAAAAATATTTTTTATTATGTGTTAACAATAAACGTGTTATTTAAAACCATGAGTTTACATATAGTTTTATTTATAAATTGTTTTTATTTATAATTTTTTAACGACTTTGGTTTTTAAAATATAGCAACCATCATTATTCTGTATAATTATCGGTTTAATTTTTAGAACAGTTTCAGTTTTATACTTGTCGATGATATTTATGAATCAAAATAATGCTAATTATTTGTGTAATTATTTTTTGACGAATATATTATAAAGAAATACTCATACATTATTTTGAATAGGCTTTTATGTTTTAATTGAATATATCCACCTTTTATAAATAATGGAAATCAGGGTGAAAAAAAAACCTTTTATTTAAATATTCATTGGAATCGTTCAAAACCCTTTGTAAATGGTACATTAACATACACTTTCTAGAGGAATCCGAATCGATAGACTTCCATCCTTAACCAGGGCACATAGACCACGTTTTCATGCATAGGTAATGGCTACACAAGTAGGGTGGAATAATTAAATGCTTTTATTGTGTCCAAATGAAAGCTTGGTAAATATTGGTTTCATTATAAATTAATTCAATTTTAGAAACGTTTTAAGAAAGAAGAGGTGCTATTTGCATTTTTTTTTTTCAATTGGAAGGGCTTTTTAATCATTGCTATTTAAATATAATGAGCTTACCAATCAAGAACGCTGTATCTCTAAGTATGTTTTTAATTTACTTTTTGAATTGTATTATAGAAATAATTTAAAGTTTTTTTTTTCTTTTTAAACCTTTTGTCTGAGTAATATTAGTCAATCTATGAAGATAAAATACATCGATATCTTCACCTTGAAAATTGTTTGTACTGGAGGCGATATTTAATGCTAATTTTAAAAATTAATTGATTTATTATCTGTAGGAAAATTTAAAAATATCATGGGACAACATAATATTTAGAAGTTTTTTTACAAATGACAGGCTTAATATTTTTATTATGCGGCAAATCATTATACTGTTGTTTATCTTATAATAAGTTTTATATCTTAAATTTATAATATGCCTTTCACAGAAATATCTTAGTCCAATTGAAAAAAAAAAAAAAAATATGTTAAGGAGTCTAGTGATTTTTGGAAGACGTTTAACACGCTCTTCTCTTTTTTTTTTTTTTTTGTTTTATAAATGAAATCAACAATAATTATATATTAAAATACTTCATTATATTATAATAATTATATATCCATTACATTTATATTCTGATTAATAAATATGTGTTTCTAGCCCAGAATAACCCCTAATTTCAAGACTAGCTAAATAAATATCTTGAAAAATATTATATAAAATAATATATTGATAAATAAACTTAAAAATAATAATAAACTTTAAAGATATTTCGAAACAATATTTTTTCGTTAGATCAGTAAGGTAAAGTTATTATAAAAACCAAATAAGTAATTTGTTTCTGATTTCGTAGATTTTCATATGACACCCTATACCAGTGGTTTCCAACTACGACGTCCAGGAGTCCGCGAGATTTTATTGGAAAATGATTTTAAAATATCTCAATTGAAAAATAGCTAATATTAAGGTAATTATTGTATTTATAAATTTTAGTAACTTTGTTCGCGTGCATGTCAACTCGCCTTTACTTTTAATGATTTTTATTAATATAGGTATTATTACGGTACTGCGTAAAATATTTGGTCCAAAGAGAGATAAGGCCACTGGAGAGTTTAGAAGGTTGCACAACGCGGAATTGCGGAATTTGTATCATGTGAATATAACTGAGTTGATAGCATCGAGGAGACTCAAATGGGCGAGTAAAGTAGTTGGGCTCGGTGAAGAGCGGATTCCGAGAAAGTTAGTATTCGCTGATCCGACAGGTAGGCGTCCGAAAGGTAGGCCGAAGCGTCGATGGGAGGATTGCGTTAAGGCTAATCTCGGGGCTTGGGCTTGAACGGTAAACATTGGACGCGTCTGGGTAGGCGGAATTTGGTGGTATCGGCATCGAACCTTCGGGTTCGGTAAGCCTATTATTATTATTATTATAGGTATTATTAATATAGGTATAATTATAGAACCAATGAAATGAACTCTATAATCAGGCTCTAAGAAAATGGTTATAGCATATACTATCTAGGATTATCTTGAATATTTCAAACATATTCACTAAATTGTCAGTCCATTATTTCAACAACAAAAGGTTACTCTTAGTCAGATGCGTCTTAAAATTAGAATGTATTGTATAAAGCACCACTTTAAGAAATATTCAGTATTCTTTTATTGAACAAATTTACGTGATTACTTTTGCATTGATAGGGAGCCCGTGGCTGAGTGGCTCGCGCGCTAGTCTACTACGCCAAAGGTTGTGAGTTCGAATCCCAGTCGGAGGGAATGGTGGCTACTCACAAAATTAGGCGTAGGGAGTGATGACCCCTCCCTATAAAATACATCGAGAAACGTGAGTGTAATAACCTGAGATTACACCGCGAGGCCAATGATCTACACGGCTTGTCGCACCACTGGAAAAAAAATAACTTTTGCATTGAATTCTGCAATTGATTTCTACTAAATTAATATATCTATCTACATTAATATATATATCTTTTTAAGTTATATAAGGGAATGTTTTAGCATTCGTTTCCAAAATAAACCAAATATTTCATTATTTGATTTCAAATATTTTACTAAAAATTAGTAAAATAAATAAAAAACCTTAAACCAAAAATATTATGAATCAGTTGCAAGGTATTATACCTCTTTCTCAGAACCAGCCTTATGGCATTTTAAATTTACTTTTAATTAGTGTATATAATATCTATAGAATGGGTATATTCTTACTTACCCTGTTCTCCTGAACGACGATGGGATTGCCAATTACCATTTTATACCAGACGATCCACATGAGGTCATTAGCTGCGAATGACGAGAACAACTGTACATGAATTGCGATCCTTGTACAGCGCAAGCTCCTGTAACACATGATAACAATTTATTGTAACAAAAATTATTAACTAAATAAATATGGGTTTATTATTAACTGTTCATAGGAAAATGAAATAAAATATGGGAAACGTTGGGTACTAATAGACAGAATAAAAAATCGGAACAAGAGAAAAACTTCGGCCAACCAGATGGTGGGACGAGAGTAGATATAAAATGCCGATTCTGGCCCAGGGCTCCGGTGCCGAGCTGGCCCACTTTTTTGTGGAGTCAATCAGATGCCAGCATTTGGTCACGTGACCTATGGCGGGAGATTTGAATTTGAATTTCGACCGCGACCTAACCTTATCCACGCTGGTTCGCGCCATCGACCTAACCTAAACCACTAAGCCACGCCCCTTTTCAGTCACGTGACCCTTCATCAACCTAACCTAAACCACTAAGCCACGCCCCTTTTTGATCACGTGACCCCCGTTTGAGAGTATTAAGTCTTTATAAAGCATGAGTCTACCCGGCGTCCAATTTCTTTTCCCTACGTTTTGGGCTAATTTAGTATTTATAAAGCATGAGTCTACCCGTCCGCCATTTTCTTTTATGACGTCACAATTCACAAAGCATGAGTCTACCCGGCGTCCATTTTCTTTTCCCTACGTTTTGGGCTAATTTAGTATTTATAAAGCATGAGTCTACCCGGACGCCATTGTGCTTCCCCCACTCCTTCAATAGTTAACCAATCAGAGTGCCTAACTTGAGAGTTCCTCCCGGCTAGGTCCGATGGTCAAATTGTAATGGTGTGCTTTTACGAAACCTTTCAAACTGTGACATAACCTTACTATTGTTTACATTAATTGAAACCTCCCTTTCTGTTACATAACCTTCTTATTGTTTACATTTTGCTCCCCTCCCCCCTCCCACTCCTTTAATAGTTAACCAATCAGAGTGCCTAACTTGAGAGTTTATAAAGCATGAGTCTACCAGGCGTCCATTTTCTTTTCCCTACGTTTTGAGCGTATTAAGTCTTTATAAAGCATGAGTCTACCCGGCGTCCATTTTCTTTTCCCTACGTTTTGGGCTAATTTAGTATTTATAAAGCATGAGTCTACCCGGCGTCCAGTTTCTTTTCCCTACGTTTTGGGCTAATTTAGTATTTATAAAGCATGAGTCTACCCGTCCGCCATTTTCTTTTATGACGTCACAATTCACAAAGCATGAGTCTACCCGGCGTCCATTTTCTTTTCCCTACGTTTTGGGCTAATTTAGTATTTATAAAGCATGAGTCTACCCGGACGCCATTGTGCCTCCCCCACTCCTTCAATAGTTAACCAATCAGAGTGCCTAACTTGAGAGTTCCTCCCGGCTAGGTCCGATGGTCAAATTGTAATGTGTGCTTTTACGAAACCTTTCAAACTGTGACATAACCTTACTATTGTTTACATTAATTGAAACCTCCCTTTCTGTTACATAACCTTCTCATTGTTTACATTTTGCTCCCCTCCCCCCTCCCACTCCTTTAATAGTTAACCAATCAGAGTGCCTAACTTGAGAGTTTATAAAGCATGAGTCTACCAGGCGTCCATTTTCTTTTCCCTACGTTTTGAGCGTATTAAGTCTTTATAAAGCATGAGTCTACCCGGCGTCCATTTTCTTTTCCCTACGTTTTGGGCTAATTTAGTATTTATAAAGCATGAGTCTACCCGGCGTCCAGTTTCTTTTCCTTACGTTTTGGGCTAATTTAGTATTTATAAAGCATGAGTCTACCCGTCCGCCATTTTCTTTTATGACGTCACAATTCACAAAGCATGAGTCTACCCGGCGTCCATTTTCTTTTCCCTACGTTTTGGGCTAATTTAGTATTTATAAAGCATGAGTCTACCCGGACGCCCAAACTGTGACATAACCTTACTATTGTTTACATTTATTGAAACCTCCCTTACTGTTACATAACCTTCTCATTGTTTACATTTTGCTCCCCTCCCCCCTCCCACTCCTTCAATAGTTAACCAATCAGAGTGCCTAACTTGAGAGTTTATAAAGCATGAGTCTACCAGGCGTCCATTTTCTTTTCCCTACGTTTTTAGCGTATTAAGTCTTTAGAAAGCATGAGTCTACCCGGCGTCCATTTTCTTTTCCCTACGTTTTGGGCTAATTTAGTATTTATAAAGCATGAGTCTACCCGTCCGCCATTTTGTTTTATGACGTCACAATTTAAAAGCCTTAAGTCTATCCAGCCGCCATTTCGTTTTTTTTTTTAATATATGATGATTATACCTGACCGGTTCGAGCATGCACCGACATGTCGAATCATGTAAAAACAGGTTAGCGAAAGTACAAACAGGTTTGAATCATGTTTAAGCATGCAGGTATGTGAAACGGAAACACGGACTTTGAACCTTCCTAATGCCTTTAATATAAACATCGTTATAGGGCTTCTTAATCCTATACAGCTTTGAACTTTGATCTTTAATCCTACATTTTAAGTAGCGATAAAAATTTCCTTAAGCTTAAACGTAAACATGAACTTTGAACCTTCTTAATGCCTTTAATATAAACATCGTTATACGGCTCCTTAATCCTGTACAGCTTTGAACTTTGATCCTTAATCCTAATATTTAAATAGCGATAAAAGGTTCCTTAAGCTCTTGGACTACGGTCTATTATCTTCCTATGTGTAATGATTTTTAATCCTATATAGCTTTGAACTTTGATTCTTAATCCTACTATTTAAATAGCGATAATAGGCTCCTTAAGCTCTGAGACTTTGAAGCATTATTATATATATAAATATAATGCGGACCTTGTACGTTTCATGTCTTAGTATAGTAAATCCCTAAAGATTTAATCGTAAAAAAAGATAAATTTAAGACGTCAATATCAACTTCGTACTGATAATTGCTTAAAGTATAAATATTCCTTAAGCTCTGAGACTTTGAACCATTACCCTCTTAAGTATATATATATATATATATATATATATATAAATATAATGCGGATTTTGTACGTTTTATCTCTTAGTATAGTAAAAAGATTTAATCGTAAACAAGATAAATTTAAGACGTAAATATCAACTTTGTTCTAATAATTGCTGAAAGTATAAATATATAATAATATAAAACTTGTACCTATTTCGGTAGGCGAATATCATTTTTTTATATATTTTTTCAACCGTTTTAATTGTTTTCTCAACTTCTTAGACCATTTTTTTTACCTTTTCTATGTATTATTTACTTATCATTAACAATTCTGCTTTAGAATTGCTATTTCGCGATGTTTTCGGAAGAGTTCGTCTCGGCCGGCTTCGGTCTTCTACCTCACCTAGTTGGACAATCTCTAATCCTTCCGAAAGAAATAAACAATGATATCGTTAATTCTATCGAAAAAACAACTAACTAGTGTTATCTCTTGCTAAGGTATTATCAATAATATAGCCGTGAATAATGATACACTACATCGTAATTATTTCGTATTACACGAGTTTATCGCATCATTATATAGTCGTTAAGTAATCAAAGTTTAGAACCTTTTTCAGTTCAATATTGAGCCTTCAGCTCTTTGATTTTGAATTTTTAATCTTTAAAAACATAATAAAAATAGTACGTTGTGACAGAAAATTTCAATAAACACCTCTATCTAACTTTAACTAGTATACGACGCCCACTATTAATCACGTGACCTATGAACACATCCCCTTATTGTTCATGCCTTTTTCTAATCAGCTAATCAAATTGCTCCATTTTATGGATTTGAAAGTTCCTTCCGGCTAGGTCCGATAGTCATCGCTAACCTACTTATTGTAATTATAAAAATTCAATCAACATTTCTACCTAAACTTTACTAACCTACCATTCCCTTTTTAATCACGTGACCTTTGGACCCTGTCCCTTATCATTCATACCCAACTCTAATCGGTACTCTATTTTAAGCATCTGAAAGTTTCACCCGGCGAAGTCCGATGGCACTTGGTAACCTACTCATTGTGCTTACAGCAGCTAATCAAATCCCCCCCCCTCCATTTTACGCATCCGAATGTTTCTTCTGGCTAGGTCCGGTGGTCATCGCTAACCTACTAATTGTATTTATATAAATTCAATCAACATTTCGACCTAAACTTAACTAACATACAATTCCCTTTTTAATCACGTGACCCTGGGGCCCTGTTCTTATCATTCATACCCATCTCTAATCGGTGCTCTATTTTAAGCATCTGAAAGTTTGATCCGGCGAAGTCCGATGACACTTGCTAACCTACTCATTGTACTTATATTTTACGCATGCAAAAGTTCCTCCCGGCTAGTTCCGATGGTACTCGCTAGCTTACTCATTGTACTTATAATTTAAATATCCGAAAGTTCCTCCCGCTTAGTTCTGATGATAATCGCGGACCCATTGTCAAGTTTACTTTCTTTTTTCTTTTTTTTAAGCCTTCCTAACTGTTACATAACCTTCTCAATAAATGAAAATTTAGTAGCATGTTCAATAGTATAATTTTCGGTAATATTTCTATACCTTTCTTATTTAATTTAATTGTCTCCTAACTTAGTCGCAGAACATACATTACCTTATAAAATATCCGCAAGAGCGCAGCACCCACTCTATTTTGTAATATGTCCAACAGGGTGCAGCTCCTATTCCTTTGGGATTGTATATGTTATCTTCCCAATAATGTTTTGTAGAGGCTGAGTGTGCCCAACCGCCATTTTGTTTTATGGCGCCACCATGTTTGAAGCATAAATATTTATATACACAATGATATAAAACTTCATTTTCGACCTATTACAGTCGGAAATTTATTTTTTATACATAATATTTTCAGCATTTACAATTGTTTTTGCGCCATCTCAGACGGTTATTTACCTGTCCGGACGATTACTTAATTTTAATCAACAACTATGGTCTACCCAGATCTGGATTACCCTCATACTCGGAAAGCTTTGGCCTTCCCCCACTCCTTTTCATCCCAACATCGGTACACACCTCCTAATCCTTTAAGCCTTGGATTTTGAACAGATAATTCCTAAATTTTGTAAACAAAGGAGACTATAAATAGGGATGGTTTTCTAGGCCTCTTTCCCATTCTCTTTTACAGCCTCTTGAAAGATAATTTTAAACGTGTCAGTACTGTTTTATTGAACTGTTTTTCATTTTGGCTTTAAATTGTAGATCATTATAAGTTTTTCAACTATTTTCCATTTGTCTTTTACCCTTCGGATTTTCTAATTTATCTTTCTTATTTTTAGAAGAAATTTATTCATTTATTATTTGCTATTTGTTTTTTTTTTGTTGTTTTTTTTTTACGATTAATATTTTGATTATTTCATTTATTTTTAAGTTTATTAATTATATCGCATTTAAATTTTTTTTTTTTTTTTTTTATCATTCGTTTTCAATAATGGCATCAGGTAACAATAAGTGTGGATATTGTGATAGAAATTTCAGCCGAAAAGATAGCAAACTACGTCACGAAAAGTCATGCTTGACAACTCAGAAACGGCGTACATGTGTTTCTTGCGGCGAGATTTTTTCGTCTCTAAACCAACTCATGAATCATTTACGTCGTTGTCAGAGAGAAACTCCCCTTGTCATGACGAAACGAAGGCGGTTGGAAATGGCTATAGGACCTTTATTTGAAATCGAGACAGCGTTTGGAGGGGATATTAAGACTTTTTACCTTCCATGTTCTGAACCAATTGATGCTGTGGAATTTCTCTGCCATCAGACTGAAACATTATATCGATTAATTACAGAATTTTTGGCGGAATCAGATGCTCCTCTAAAATTCAATCTAGTTCTAGAGGCTACTTATGAAAATATTAGTGGGGAGACGTGCGATAGGGCGTTTAAAACCAAAAACATAACAATATCCGAAAGTTCTTCGGTCTTGAACAGTCTCAGTGGAAGCTACTCGAAAATAGCTACCGAGATGGAGGATATGACAATAAAGGGGAGCGGTTGGTTCCTTAAAAGTCTAGACGGACTTCTTCTAAGAGTGAATCGATTTAGTCATGATAAATAAACTAATTATTTAATGATTAAATTAAATGAATACAAACCAGTTTCTTTCTTTTCTTTATTATAAGAACATTGTTATATTTTTATTTACTCAAGTGAAATACTACTTTTGTCCAAGAGAAAAACTTATTATTTTCTTTCTTTATTTATTTTTTATTCAATAAAGGTTTAATTTATCACTTGTTAAGGTTTTACATAATTTTTTTATTATTTTAAAGATATGTATTCTTTATTGGTATTTATATTTATTTAAAAAATATACACACTTAAAAATATGGCCAAATGAAATAAGGTTTAAAGAAAGTTTTATATTATTTATCGTTCCGGATGCTGTTTAAGAGAGCTTTTTTTATTTTTTATTTTTTTTTTTGCTGATATAATATTGTTGTTTTTATTTTTAAACCAAAGTATGTATGTGTGATGGAATGGATGGGTCCCTGGCGTGGCTCTAAAGGCTCCTAAACCTAAAAGGAATGAGTGTTGTGGTTCCAAGAGAGGTTTACCAAAAACCTGGAAACCTTAACAAACAGATAAATAAATATGTGTTAAAAAATATTTACAACGATTTTATACCAGCACACCTTCTCTATGCACTCACACCTTGACGAGGTGGGAAGGCTTACTTCTAAATTATATTTAGAAAACCAAGATGAGTGTAAAAAAAAAAAATAATAATAAAAAAAAAATAAAATAAATAAATAAATCATATGTAATTCACTTAAAAACAACTTAATATTTGTTAAGTTTTTACATTTTCTGTCATGAACTTTGAACTTTTTAATCCTTTTATGATATCAGGATAGGTGAAGTGGCCTTTGAACCAGTAATTCTCAGCCATCAAACATTGTTATTATTTCTCTATATTTTTAATAATTTTGACTTGAAAAAATGAGGAATCATTTTTTTTATGAAATATATAGGTCTTTATTAATAATTTAATGATATAATATTTTAGTAACACTATTGAAAATGGGTACAAAGGGGAAATAAAAAAAACGGCATAAGGAAACAAAAAATATTTATTATATCCAAATACTGTTATGTACAGCAAATAAAACACCATTAAATAAATGAAATTTCATCTTTAAAACAAACTCTCCCTTTATATATTAATGATATCATCTCATTATTATTGTTGAAAGCTACAATCTCTTCATCCGACATCTTAAATCTTTTAGGAAGATATACTCTGATTGTATTATCATGATCCTTCAACGTGGCGACCAACGCTAACCCTAATTTGGTCTTAAGATGCTCCAATTCCGCTATGATGTATGGCCGCCCGATTTCAATATCCTTCAGTTTACACACTAAACGAGCGTCATCGTTTAAATGATTCAATATACTTACGAATTCATGACGATTGATATGATGATGATGTAAAACAATATGCTACGATCGGATGCTAGAACGAAAATGAATCCCTAGGTACTCACTCGTCAAGGACTATTAGTTGTGTGCATGCACGCTAGTTGCGCATGCGCTAACCCCCCTCCCTTCTTCCCTCTCCACCAACCTCACTCCTACTCTTACCATCACTCGTCCAATTTCAAACAATCATTTTCACGATTGTCAATTCTCTGTCACTAATTAGGACATTATTTTTTGTTAATATTCATATTTGATATACTCTCTCTCTCTCTCTCTCTCTCACTCTCTCTCTCTCTCTCGAAATTCAATAATTCATTAACTTATTGGAAACATCAAGACTCTCATGTAGAATTAGATCGTGAAGGTTTTTATTCAGCATATCGCGATTAGGAAATCTTCCAGAAATATAAGTTGCTAAACATCAACGTATAAGCATTTGATGCTAATTGGAAATGTAATAACCACTGATTATCATGAAACTGTTAGTAAAAATAAGGAAGAGCATAAAGTCCAGCGGAGAGATAGGATGAGAATTCATCAGATGAAAATTTGTCAACTATTTGATAGTCAATATGATCCAATCTTCCTAATATTTACACTTTTATAGCATTATTGTCCAACGATTGCGAAATCGTTCTTAAAATAATGCATGTTTTTATATTTTCTAAGGTTTTATTAATGGATATTCCTATTATTATCTCACTACTGTTGAGAGGTACGAACGATTGGGGATGATTTATATAAGGTTAACTTCTATAACCTTATTCTATGAGGTTCGTGGTCTTACAGGTACAATTTCCTAATATTGAAGATCAGGAACTTACATTCACATGAATTATCAGGTACGCTATCTGTCTTCCTCATATAATGGAATAAATAAATGAAGTACTAGTTTAATCACCTTTAGGAAACTCAGATCTTGTTTTTGTGAAACAGAAACAATTTTTTATTTTAGGATAGGGACTGTTGTTCATTGATTTTGATTTTCACCTGTGCCTGTACCTGCCCTTCCCCCCTTCTCCCTCTCCCCCCCTCCCCCCACCTTCCCCCCCCCTCCCTCCTCCTCCCTGGCTCACCCGTGAAACGAACGCTAGTCGTCTACATGAACACATTAGTTGTATATTTTAAGGATTTTTTTTTTATATTTATATTTCAGGACGATATCAGCCGGTCGTGGAAGTTAGAGTTAGTTATGGGTGATGGGAGATGGTCAAAAGTGGTTAAGGATGGTCAGGGATAGAGAGAGAGAGGTTCAGATATCGGGAGGGAGGGTCATTTATTGAGAAGGTTATGTAACAGTTAGGAAGGCTTAAAAAAAAGAAAAAAGAAAGTAAACTTGACAATGGGTCCGCGATTATCATCAGAACTAAGCGGGAGGAACTTTCGGATATTTAAATTATAAGTACAATGAGTAAGCTAGCGAGTACCATCGGAACTAGCCGGGAGGAACTTTTGCATGCGTAAAATATAAGTACAATGAGTAGGTTAGCAAGTGTCATCGGACTTCGCCGGATCAAACTTTCAGATGCTTAAAATAGAGCACCGATTACAGATGGGTATGAATGATAAGAACAGGGCCCCAGGGTCACGTGATTAAAAAGGGAATTGTATGTTAGTTAAGTTTAGGTCGAAATGTTGATTGAATTTATATAAATACAATTAGTAGGTTAGCGATGACCACCGGACCTAGCCAGAAGAAACATTCGGATGCGTAAAATGGAGGGGGGGGGGGGATTTGATTAGCTGCTGTAAGCACAATGAGTAGGTTACCAAGTGCCATCGGACTTCGCCGGGTGAAACTTTCAGATGCTTAAAATAGAGTACCGATTAGAGTTGGGTATGAATGATAAGGGACAGGGTCCAAAGGTCACGTGATTAAAAAGGGAATGGTAGGTTAGTAAAGTTTAGGTAGAAATGTTGATTGAATTTTTATAATTACAATAAGTAGGTTAGCGATGACTATAGGACCTAGCCGGAAGGAACTTTCAAATCCATAAAATGGAGCAATTTGATTAGCTGATTAGAAAAAGGCATGAACAATAAGGGGATGTGTTCATAGGTCACGTGATTAATAGTGGGCGTCGTATACTAGTTAAAGTTAGATAGAGGTGTTTATTGAAATTTTCTGTCACAACGTACTATTTTTATTATGTTTTTAAAGATTAAAAATTCAAAATCAAAGAGCTGAAGGCTCAATATTGAACTGAAAAAGGTTCTAAACTTTGATTACTTAACGACTATATAATGATGCGATAAACTCGTGTAATACGAAATAATTACGATGTAGTGTATCATTATTCACGGCTATATTATTGATAATACCTTAGCAAGAGATAACACTAGTTAGTTGTTTTTTCGATAGAATTAACGATATCATTGTTTATTTCTTTCGGAAGGATTAGAGATTGTCCAACTAGGTGAGGTAGAAGACCGAAGCCGGCCGAGACGAACTCTTCCGAAAACATCGCGAAATAGCAATTCTAAAGCAGAATTGTTAATGATAAGTAAATAATACATAGAAAAGGTAAAAAAAATGGTCTAAGAAGTTGAGAAAACAATTAAAACGGTTGAAAAAATATATAAAAAAATGATATTCGCCTACCGAAATAGGTACAAGTTTTATATTATTATATATTTATACTTTCAGCAATTATTAGAACAAAGTTGATATTTACGTCTTAAATTTATCTTGTTTACGATTAAATCTTTTTACTATACTAAGAGATAAAACGTACAAAATCCGCATTATATTTATATATATATATATAAATATATATATATATATATATATATATATATATATATATATATATATATATATATATATATATATATATACTTAAGAGGGTAATGGTTCAAAGTCTCAGAGCTTAAGGAATATTTATACTTTAAGCAATTATCAGTACGAAGTTGATATTGACGTCTTAAATTTATCTTTTTTACGATTAAATCTTTAGGGATTTACTATACTAAGACATGAAACGTACAAGGTCCGCATTATATTTATATATATAATAATGCTTCAAAGTCTCAGAGCTTAAGGAGCCTATTATCGCTATTTAAATAGTAGGATTAAGAATCAAAGTTCAAAGCTATATAGGATTAAAAATCATTACACATAGGAAGATAATAGACCGTAGTCCAAGAGCTTAAGGAACCTTTTATCGCTATTTAAATATTAGGATTAAGGATCAAAGTTCAAAGCTGTACAGGATTAAGGAGCCGTATAACGATGTTTATATTAAAGGCATTAAGAAGGTTCAAAGTTCATGTTTACGTTTAAGCTTAAGGAAATTTTTATCGCTACTTAAAATGTAGGATTAAAGATCAAAGTTCAAAGCTGTATAGGATTAAGAAGCCCTATAACGATGTTTATATTAAAGGCATTAGGAAGGTTCAAAGTCCGTGTTTCCGTTTCACATACCTGCATGCTTAAACATGATTCAAACCTGTTTGTACTTTCGCTAACCTGTTTTTACACGATTCGACATGTCGGTGCATGCTCGAACCGGTCAGGTATAATCATCCTATATTAAAAAAAAAAACGAAATGGCGGCTGGATAGACTTAAGGCTTTTAAATTGTGACGTCATAAAACAAAATGGCGGACGGGTAGACTCATGCTTTATAAATACTAAATTAGCCCAAAACGTAGGGAAAAGAAAATGGACGCCGGGTAGACTCATGCTTTCTAAAGACTTAATACGCTAAAAACGTAGGGAAAAGAAAATGGACGCCTGGTAGACTCATGCTTTATAAACTCTCAAGTTAGGCACTCTGATTGGTTAACTATTGAAGGAGTGGGAGGGGGGAGGGGAGCAAAATGTAAACAATGAGAAGGTTATGTAACAGTAAGGGAGGTTTCAATAAATGTAAACAATAGTAAGGTTATGTCACAGTTTGAAAGGTTTCGTAAAAGCACACATTACAATTTGACCATCGGACCTAGCCGGGAGGAACTCTCAAGTTAGGCACTCTGATTGGTTAACTATTGAAGGAGTGGGGGAAGCACAATGGCGTCCGGGTAGACTCATGCTTTATAAATACTAAATTAGCCCAAAACGTAGGGAAAAGAAAATGGACGCCGGGTAGACTCATGCTTTGTGAATTGTGACGTCATAAAAGAAAATGGCGGACGGGTAGACTCATGCTTTATAAATACTAAATTAGCCCAAAACGTAAGGAAAAGAAAATGGACGCCGGGTAGACTCATGCTTTATAAAGACTTAATACTCTCAAACGGGGGTCACGTGATCAAAAAGGGGCGTGGCTTAGTGGTTTAGGTTAGGTTGATGAAGGGTCACGTGACTGAAAAGGGGCGTGGCTTAGTGGTTTAGGTTAGGTCGATGGCGCGAACCAGCGTGGATAAGGTTAGGTCGCGGTCGAAATTCAAATTCAAATCTCCCGCCATAGGTCACGTGACCAAATGCTGGCATCTGATTGACTCCACAAAAAAGTGGGCCAGCTCGGCAGCGGAGCCCTGGGCCAGAATCGGCATTTTATATCTACTGACGAGGTTAGTGGATTGAACATGGGACAAATTCATGGTAAATTGCACCTTAATAGTTTCAAACATTGATTTTCGTCGAGCATGTGTGCGAGTCCCTCTATAAATACCAGGGGAACTGTTCGAACACGGTCAAATCACTATCCGCTGAAGTCCCTGACTTCATGTACAAACATAATGTATATAATATTTTAAGTAAATAATTTTTAAAAGATTAAATTATTTCAGGATTTTTCATAGAGGATGGGAAATAGTTTATCTACATAAAAATGTTTCTTAAATATATGTATATTTCAATCAACAAATATATTTCGCACAGTTGAGAAGAGTAGATGAGGCAGTGGTGGACGAGATTATCAACCTCGAATAGGGAGGGTTTGGCGCTGATTGGGATCAGATCCATTAAAGAAATCTTGATCTTTATACTATACCAGGATTATGTGGTGTAGAATATGATTGAGGGTGCGATCATCTAGAAATGGCACAATAATTAGAAGCACTTGTTAAATTTGTGTACCGACCAAATATGACTCTTCCTGTATTCTCTCATAGTCAGTCAGCCCTGATGTAGGCTCATAATGTAGGCCGGACCGTCCGCACACATATACGTGTATAATAAGTGTTCCTTGTTAGTGTTATTTCTAATAAGGAGCACTTATTAAATAAGGATTCATTAGTGAGTTTTGCACAGGAGAAAACTCAAATTTTCACAATATATCTCAGCATCTGTATAAACATGCATGCTTACCGGATTGACAAGAAACTCGAAACGTTACCACATTAAAGATGCCTTTAATGATGGGCAAAAGTACCATGATAGACAAGATATAATAGTAAAAACAGTGAAGTATTTCTTTATTGGAGGTTCCATTTTTGGTTTAGGTTGGTGTTTCATGGAGTGGCAGAAGCGGTGCTTGCTACATCCAGCAGGGTTTAATAAAAAAATAAATAAATAAACTGTTTAAATATATGACGGTATGGGGTTTTGTACATGTTGAGATTTTCCCATATTTTCGGGAACCGACTTGGTAGAAGCTGGATGGGTACCAGGACGGTCCCCCTACCCCAAGGCATCCCATTTATAAAAATAAATAATTACCCTACCACAACCGGGTTTAAACACGGAATCCGGAGATCAGTAGTCCAGTACACTACCTCGAAATATTTGTTTATTTTAAAGAAATTTACAACTGTATTATACATTAAGTAAATGTGTTAATTGATCAAGTGGGCGTGATACAGGAATGTGAAGAAATTACTCAGTTTGTAGCACTTCAGTGTTTATTTAATGTAGTAGGTCGCGAGGCCATCGTCCTTTCAGCCGCCTCGGGGATTATCAGGAATAGATGGGAATGAGAGTTTGCGGACGAGTGGGTTGGAGTGGGCGGAAAATTTGAAATAAAAGGAGGTATATCTATTTCGGGGGGTCTTTATGAATTATTTTATTGATGACAAAGTAAGGGACATTCAGGATCTTTCGGAAGATTTTGGATTGAATGCGGGAAGAATTGGATGGTTTGGTGGATCCCCATAACTCAATCTCATATGTCCAAATAGGCCTAATGATGGTAATATAAATTAATTTTTTGTGGTATGTGGAAAGTTTTGATCGTTTGTCCAGTAAATGTTAAATGTAGTAAACGGTATCTACGAGCTGCTTCTTGTCGTTTCAGTCAAGTGTGAGGATACAAGTTAGACGTTTGTCTAGATGGAGTCCTAGGTACCGGATCTGTTCAACTGAGGTGAGAGGGATATTGCTAAAGGATATAGTGGGACAGGCGGATATAGGTTTTAGACGAAGGGTAAAGGTAATTTGATGGGATTTAGTAGGGTTGATTTTAATTCTCCACTTTTGACACCATTCTTCAATGGAAAAAAAGTGAGACTGAAGGGTTTTGGAAGCAAGAGATGGGTCATTATTTACGGATAACACACTAGTGTCATCTGCGTAAGTCGTGAGGACAGTACAATCAAAATATATAAACGCAATTAAACTACTTGAGACAAGGAACTAAACTAAGTAAGCCTAGAGTAATATATCATTATTTTTTCCATCATAAAGTCTCAAAGTCAACTAAAACTCTATAATTATAACTGTAGTAGTCAGTAATCTGTATGAAATGGTGGCAATGTATGACATATTTGTATTACATAACAAAACGAGAAAAATGCTACACAAGACATAAAACAAATATGTAGAGAAACAATCCATCGTAAGAATTCCAAAAGATATTATAAACTTCTCTTATAGTCAGACGATTAGGAGGATATTAGGAATTGAATCGGAAAAAAAGGATTGAAACTAGCGGGTTAGAATAGCAATGTAATTTCTTCACGGAAGGGGCGGTGCCTGGTTTGGGACAAATCAGCAACATAAGAACACATTAAGATCATGAGTTTATCCGTGACGAGTCAGGAGGCATTTAGGATTTTAGGAAGGCTTCGGATTGTAAGGATTGGATTCGTTGATTTAGAAGAAGAGAGATAAAAAATTGAATATTAATATTTAGTTAAATTTATCACAAGGACTAATAAATTAATAACAAACGGACTAAGATCGATTGGAAGCTCAGTAGGGGAGGCTGAGAACGGGACCGCTGTGCAGGCTAATTCGATCCGAGGTAGAGATTGCCAATCTTGGCGGAACGTGCGAGGAAATGAGCGACAGGATTGGTCGGAGCTTCTGATCAGTCACGGTGATTGATGACATGTCCGCTAATGAGGGAGTCTTATATGCACCATACATAAATAACTTCATTCATACCTATATAAACATATATATATATATATATATATATATATATATATAAACTCATTACAATGTTTTACTAATATTTCCGTCATCAATGATCTAGAATACGTATGATGTTCAACTACACAGGGACAGTATTGTGCCTAAAATGGTCCCAACACATATAAATTTACCTGAAATGTTATAGTATGCTTTTATAAGTTTAAAATAATTTTCAGTTTTGTTTGTTTTATTTAACGTCACTTCGTGATACTGTGGCTGATCGGATGAAGCTACAGTGAGAGTTCTAAATTTTGCCTACCTAGGTTCAATTAGGACAGAGATCTTTAACGAGTACCTGGCATCGCACAGGCAAAGGGACCACCTTTTTATGTCTCTTCCGAAGGACGACATAACTAAGGATTTTTCGCTCCCATTAAAAAATCCTGGGAAAAACCCGTGACCTTTGACATAGAAGGCTGTTATGCTAGCCACTCTCCTACAGGAGACCCTAATTTACAGTGTTTTTCTTCTTATTTAAACGATTTTTTTTTTAATTGATCACCACACATTCATTTCAGAAAATTGTGTGGGGCATAGAATACAACTCCCTGTTTCTGTACTTTTAAAGCCATATAAAACCTGACTTTAAATATTGTGAATGTCTGAATTGATACATACTATATTACTATTTATCTCTATATTTAACATTCAACGGAGGGAAGTGGGAAGGGGAGCGACGTGGTCCAGTAGATAGAGCACTAGTATACTGTTCTCTGAGTCCCGGCTGAAACAGATTTATTTATTCGGTTATTTAGTATATTCTAATCAATTAATATATTCTTGAACTTTGGTGTAATGGCTGCAAACAAATTATAAATTATCTCAATTGTAAAGAAGCTGTATTTTAGACGGGATGAGGTAGTCGGGAAGATAGACCTCCGTTTTTCCACAAGAGTAAAAACTTACTATGGCTTAGTGGTGCCAAGACCAAAACTTAGCCGGACGCACTAAGACACACTGCTACTGTTTACAATAATATTCCTCAAAATTATCAATATTCTAACGCAAATTATTACTATAATCTTAAAATATGGGCAAAATCCCTCGGTGAGGAAAAAATTGCTGAATTATTGAATTCAAATTACTTATCGCTATAGTCATGTACTTAAACCAACCAGCGTCACTCATTCTGATGTTCTTGCTTATTTAAATGGTATGTTTTCTTTATAATTGTTTTTGGTATCATTTAGGTATTATATAATTCAATTTTATATTTAACGTTTTTTTTATTCTGTATTCATTACATACATATTCGCAACAACCGTTATCGAGTCTAGGCCTTCCCTAGTAGCCTCCGCCAGACGGCTTGTCTTGTGCTGCAGCAGTCCAGTTCCTGATGTTGAGCAGCCTCCTTGCATCCATCCCTACACCATCCAACCATCTTGTTTTGGGTCGCCCTACTCTCCTACTCGGTGCACCTTTTCTGTCAGTATCTTCTTTGGAATCTCAGAATTACTCATTCCAGCCACATGGCCGGCCCATCGGAGTCGTCCTACTTTAAATAAGTGTTTTTTAGGTACTTCCTTTTTGTATTATTCTTTGGCAAAGTTAACTGTAATATGCCCCTCAGAATCCTCAGTCACATGAGCTTGAATTAAATCACTTTTAATAGGTTGCCATTTTAAAAATAACCAGCTGACGTCAACGTCTAGATGTTAGGATCATCATTGCATGCCCTAATATTATTGTGGCGAATTAAAAAAAAATTGGTTAAGTAGTTTTGTAGAAATGCCGCGGAAGGCGGATAAATGGATATTTTTTTTATACTTTATCAGAGTTTTACGTATCTTGAAACGAAAGCCCTCAAATTTTGAAGGGGGTGGATCTTTTTTTGGTCGATTACAAAGGTACATTAATAAAATAATAAACCAAAAAACAATCCATAATATTCTACTTATCCAATTAACATAAAATATAATATATAACGTTAATTGCCTAGCTTTTCCTCCTACCTTGGCAGACTGCAGCTGCCTTTATGGCTCAGACCGAGTAACCGAGAAATTTACTCCAGCATGAGAATATTAACATATCTTTTACACTTTTCTACATTGCTCTGTAAAGTATTTTTATTAAAATGTTTACAAACTGTGTGGGTTGCAATATATAACGAGGAAACCAACAAACGGGTATGAAAGCGTAGGTTTCATGACAGAATATTCTTCCTGTTATTACTAATTAGAATTTTAAAATTTTTTAAAAAAAAAGCTTGACATTACGTATACATCCCCGTCTTCCAGTAACAACCCTCTTCTTTTCCTCCTCCCACCCGCCATCCTCCGGACTGACAAGGCAGATCGATCTAAATTGATGAGTTTCCGGATAGAGAGTTCTTGCGTAAGATTAAAAATTAAAATTGGGGTTCATCTATTTATTTTAGATAATTTATAAAAATAGAATTTTCGAATTTATATCGAATCGCCTAGAAAAACGACGAGTTTTTTTGTATGTTTATTTAGTTTGTATTACACAAAACGTAATTTTTTTTAATTTAATGTTTTTGTGTATCAGACACAATAGTTCAATAAACCAGAAGAGAAATTTTTTAACTCTACTAATATTAATTTATTCTGAATCAAATATTGCAACTAAATTACAGTGGAAATTGTTTTTATAATATATAATAATTGTATCTCCTCATTATTTTCGAATTTATAATGTTTTTTGTTTTTTGCAACTGTGAATTTGCACTGATGTTAATCGAGCTTCAAAGGATTCATTTGTGAACTTTCACTGAAATCCATCGAAGATTTTATCTGTGGCGAGAAGTGAAGAGTCTGAGCTGCAGGGCGGCGAGGTTTATCTCGTGCATCTGAACATGTTCCCACCATGTCGTAACCTAGCCTAGACTGTTTGCACACTGAGCAAGCTTTAGTATATTATTAATTATTATATTGTATATGTTGTTTTTTGTTTTTTAGTTGTAGAAAACTATAAAGCCATTCGATCTCAAACAGAAAAATCTCTAGCATCAAATGTTTCATAGTACTACAATATTTCTATAGTTTTTTTTTTTTTTTTTTTCTTTTTTTTTTTAAATAAATTGACTTTGTAATTTTCCTATATTTACAGTTACCATTATTTGTATTAATTTTACTTATGAATTTAATAATTTTTTCAATACTTAATGACATTTCTGATTTAAGAACGAATTAATTTTAATCTCATTGACTTTTTTAATGCCTTTTTAACTATTTATTATTTTTTAAAGTATTTTATTATTTTTTATGATGTGGAATTTATCAATTTTATTATATATAATAAACTATTTAACTGTGATATTAGGATTAGTTTTGTAAATTTTAAGTATTTATTTGTAAACATGCATGTCCTTTCTGTTGCGGTCTCGTTTAATAATTCATTGTCTTGTCATTTTATTATTGCCGAGTAGTGAATGTGGTGGTTGTAGCTTCGGATAGGGCATACAAATTTCAAAGTTTATTATGCCTAAAAAGAAAATAGAAATTGGTCAGACGGTATGGGTTCTGAGAACTGAGGGACCTCTTCAAGAGGCCGTGGTTGCCTCCGTCATGTCTGTTGCGGCTGCGGGAGGCGAAGAAAAAGAATTTGTCCAAGTAGAATGGCCAGATTTCAGAAGGTTTGATACTGGGGAAAACAATATCTATCGACGATGAGTTTCCCCGAAAACCGAAGGTTCAGCCGAGAGTCACGGAGGCGGCCGGTGAGCGGCAAGATAAAGGTCCATTCCCAGGTAATAAAGTCTGTCCGCTCTTGGGCTTTCTTTTAAGGGCGAACGCGGTCTCGGAACCCATATCGCTAAGAAGCATCCCAGGGGAGGCTAACGACAACACACTGAGGGGAATAGTAAAAAATGTAATAGGCCCGAAACATGGAGAGGGTGAAAAAATAAAAGAGGACATTGCACATTGGTCTGCCACATTAAGCCTTTAGATATAGTACAAAATCTACGGATTCCGATGAGGCTATGAGTAAGTTCTTAAAATTTCTGAAAGACATAAATTCGGAATTGCCAAGCCCCCAGCATCCTGCCATAAAGTTTTACAGAATGAGGAAACAAAATAAAACTATCGTTTCAGACAAGGGTGCTGGAAAAGTTTCGAATCCGCAGAGGGCGAACAAGGCAGACAGGAGGCGTCGGCAAGAGCAATATCAATACGACGTTGCTCAATATAATTATTTTAATAAAAGGAAAAAAGTAGTGCAGAACATTATGAACGCTGACGCTCCTAAGCTATGTCCTCAAGATATCGATGCAAAACATTATAAAGACCTCTTTGAGACCGAAAATCTCCGTAAGCGTGCGGATTACGAAAAGCTTGCTCCTATACCAAACCTATTGTTCATAGAGATTTCAACAGTAAAAAAGGCAATCAAATCTACTTCTCTGGACACATCTCCAGGGCCTGATGGGGTGTTAATCCGCACGATCAAATATTTTGATGTGTCTCACATAATTAAAACGATTGCGGAGATAATGCTGAGGGTGGCCTACGTACCAGAACCACTTAGGCAAGGGCGCACAATTCTAATTTATAAAGGCAAAGGGGAGGCTAACAACATCTCTTCCTGGAGGCCTATCACAATCTATTCAATTATGCGCCGAATAATAGAAAAAGTTCTGGACCACGAACTAAGGAAGCAGGTCGCCTTCAGCAGGAATCAAAGAGGTTTTGTCAAGGGTCTTCCGGAACGCGAGAATTATAGACGCAATATTGATAGATGCAAAAAATAAGAACAGTAATTGCGCAGTAGTCTTTTTCGACGTTGTTGGTGCTTTTGACAATGTTGGGCATGCTCATATTACCAACTCATTAGAGGCAAGAGGTGTATCACCGGATCTGAAAAACTTGATATCAGCTCTCCTATGCACTAATAAAATTAAAATCAGCATAGGAACCCGCACCACAAGTCCCATCAATGTTCTGCGCGGAGTTCCACAAGGCGGTGCCTTGTCATCCTCGCTATTCAATCTGGCTATTGATCATTTATACCGCGACCTGTGCGATGAGAATTTTTCTAACGAATTTGGCTACAAATTAAGAAGTGACCAAGATAGTGTGGTCCTTACAGGTTTCGCGGATGATCAGGCTGTCTCGGCGCGTGACAAGGGTGCTGCGGAAAGGGTAATAAACAGCGTGTTAAGAATCTTCGCCGAAATAGGTATAGGAATAAATCCACTTAAAAGTGTGGGAATCGTGCTGAATAAAGGGGAGCTGGAAGCAACGACGCTCTCCCTTGAGAATGGAGATAGCATCCAAACTCTGAAGCAAAGAGTCAGTATAAAGTATTTAGGATGCTCATTCTCGGGAGAGCTACGTTTCAACGAGGATTCGGTGACAAAGTTGAACGAAAATCTTAATAAGCTTGTTACCTGTTGCTTACTGAAACCTGAGCAGAAGCTAAACATTGTCAACCAGTACTTGTTCCCGGGTCTCACATACCCTCTTCAAACTGCTCCTCTCACGAAGCTGCGTCCAGAAATATTAGAGGGCATTGATACCATGATTCGCAGGAGTGTAAAGGCCATCATTGGACTCCCTGCGAACACCTCCACGGCTATGTTATACGCTCCCAGGAGGTACCGAGGACTGGTATTGATCCGTTGCCAATGGGAGGCTCCTTTGCAACACTGGTCCATTGCTCAGCGGCTGTCAAATGTGCCGGATGCCCTGTTCCAATCCACGTTTGACTATTCAGCCGAGGTTGCTGCATGTGCTGAGAGATTAGGGGTTGAGCAGGGACATCGGAGTGTGAGAGCTCTACGGCAGTCGCTACGAGAAAACTTGTTCGAGGAATGGGCCAGCTGCAGGTGGCAGGGCATTGGAGTACGACATTTCAAAGGAGGAAGTATACTGCGTAGATACGGTTGATCCACGCGATACGCTGATATCGTGGCATTTCCTAAGACCGGAGATTCAGCTATCATTCTGGATCCCACCGTCAGATACGAAACCAATGACATTGAACAGGCAAGTAAAGTGGAAAGGGAAAAGAGAGAAGTCTACGAAAAATGTATCCCTTTCCTCCAGGAGAAGTTCCGCGAAAGCTTCAATGAGAGACGCTTCAACGTGAAAGGCCTTTGGTTCGGAGCCCGCGGAACTGTACCTAGTTCAACAAGGAGCTTCATGGAGGACATAGGTGTTGATTTCAAGGGCGTAGCTAGGATAGTAAGAATATAGTGCTTGACTCTCTGGGAATTAAACACCATCATATTTACTCATAGCGGTTGAATGGGGGTTGCTGGAAGGACATGGGTGTGCATGTTTTTATTTATATTATATATTTTAATGTTTTATTTTGTTAGTATTATTATATTTTACTTTGTTATTTTAATTATATATACTAGAGATTCGATATTAAAGCGGAGTGTAGTATGGCTGATGATAATTGATGAATCTTATTAATATATTTGATTTATATATATATATATATATATATATAATATATATATAATATATATATATATATATATATATAATATATACATATACATATATATATACATATTTAAATTGTTATGAGGAATAAGCGAGAAAAGGAAAGCCAAAAAGAAAAAAAAGGAATAAAAGAGTTAAGTAATTTTAAAAAAATGTTAAAAGAAAAAAAAATGTTAAAAAAAAAAGAAAAAGTTAATGGAAAAAAAATTGTTTAATCTATTTCGTTTTTTTTTTCATTGTATGTTAAGATTTATATTATATTATTACTAAAAATTCTCCAATATGGAAAAAAAAATTAAGCCGTGTGAATAGCAACCCAATCAAGTAGGGCAGCATCGCTTGTTTGTATAATTTGTGATACTGAAGTCCTTAATACAATGTTATGAGCCTGTGGTTTTGGAAAATTGCAAATTTAAACATCGAATTGTTCAAGATCGTAAAATGCAACCATTAAATCATGACCGCTTAAGAATGCATTTAAAATAAAAATAAAAAATCAAATAATATAACAGGTTTCTAATAAATCAGATTTGAATGAGGTTAATAGACGCCAACTGAATATAATTTGTGTAGTGGATTTAATAACTAAGTTTCTACTAGTTATATGTGAGTTACTTAAGATTCTAATATTTTTTAAGAGTATATGAAATATATGAAGCACACAAACACACACATATTTAAGCGTATACAAAAGTAATAATTCTGAAAAATACTCAACTAAATATCATGAAACCTCAACTGTAAGTGTTCTAAAGGTCAGTACCTTTAGATTTTTCGTGTATATAGTGATACACGAAAACTGAAAAAATATGCTTATTTAGTACTTTCCAACTAAAATTAAGTTCAACTAAAGTGTTTCAAGGACATAGTTCTTTATATACATATATCCACACACACTTGCTAGAAATATGTTTTTTATGTCCTCCTTTTGGTTTATTATTTATAATTATCAACCTTTGAAATCGACCAAAAAGTATAATAAAATAACCCCCTTCAAAATTTAAGAGCTAAAGTTTCAAGATGCGTAGAATGCGAATAACGAACAAAGAAAAATCTGTTTGTCCGCCGTACGCCATCTACGAAACTACTGGACCATTTTTTTTTTAATGATGATCCTAACACCTAAGCGTTGATATCAGCTGTATATTTTTAAAATGGCGGCCGATTAAAAGTGGCTTTATTCAATAACTCAGTTATTTTTGAAGAAAGGGAAAAAATGTATTAGTATTTTTTAACCAAAAACCGCTAATAATTATATAAATAAGAAAGGAAAAGAAATTCAAATTTCACACATAAATACGCTCATAACAGTTATTTTTGACGATAGAGAAGAGTATGTATAGTTTTAGAATCAGTAAAGCGCCGAAAAAAAAAAAAAAAAAAAAATGAAATCTCGCTTTACATACGCTTGTAACTACGTTATTTTCGAAGATGGAGAACAAATCCATTATTGTTTTTTAACCGAGAATTAAAAGATAAAAACATTGAAAATTCACACATAAATACGCTCATAATTCAGTTATTTTTGACGATAGAGAAGAGTATGTATAGTTTTAGAATCAGTAAAGCGCCGAAAAAAAAAAAAAAAAATTGAAATCTCGCTTTACATACGCTTGTAACTACGTTATTTTCGAAGATGTAGAACAAATCCATTATTGTTTTTTAACCGAGAATTAAAAGATAAAAACATTGAAAATTCACACATAAATACGCTCATAACTCAGTTATTTTTGACGATAGAGAAGAGTATGTATAGAGTTTTAGAATCAGTATAGCGCCGGAAAAAAAAAAAAAAAAAAAAAAAAAAAATTGAAATCTCGCTTTACATACGCTTGTAACTACGTTATTTTCGAAGATGTAGAACAAATCCATTATTGTTTTTTAACCGAGAATTAAAAGATAAAAACATTGAAAATTCACACATAAATACGCTCATAACTCAGTTATTTTTGACGATAGAGAAGAGTATGTATAGAGTTTTAGAATCAGTATAGCGCCGGAAAAAAAAAAAAAAAAAAAAAAAAAAAAAAAATTGAAATCTCGCTTTACATACGCTTGTAACTACGTTATTTTCGAAGATGGAGAACAAATCCATTATTGTTTTTTAACCGAGAATTAAAAGATAAAAACATTGAAAATTCACACATAAATACGCTCATAACTCAGTTATTTTTGACGATAGAGAAAAGTATGTATAGACTTTTACAATCAGTAAAATCTAAAAATTGATTTAGTGCTATTCGATAGAGATTTAAATTTTCGACCAAATGAAAAAGGAATCATTGAAATTGGTTAAAAGCTAGCTTAGATATTACGTTTTGAAATCAGCGGTAGTGATATGATATGTTCCATTATATAATTTCTTTTCATAATACTTAATTGCCTATAAACAGCTATATAAACAGTTATACCCTAATATTGTTATTTGGAAATAATAAACCATTGTGTAATAATTTGAAGCGTTTTTTATTTATTCAATGCAATGTTACTAACTCGCTATCCTTTACAACTTCATCTTCCCTCGTTTCCTTAACCTTTACGATTTCCTATAAAATTTTTAACAGTTCTTACCTCTTTCCCAAACATCTTTATAAGCCTGGAAGATGGTTCCTCTCTAGCTAGTGTAGTGGAAAGCAAAATATTGGGTAGTTATTTTTTTTTTAATATTTGGCGTTTTTACTGGTGATTCCAATAAAAACATGAGATTCTTTTAAACATTTTTGGTCAATAAATTTCAGCGATATCCGATGTCGTAGAGTGAGGGTTGTCTGTGACTAATGCTCGAATTTGGTCATCAACAGTTAAAAGACGATTCGAGATCTTTGCGTATTTCAAGTAAAAATTCCGGTTTTGAACCAAGCAAAGCACTAACGGACGGTGCTTTCTCACAAGATATATATAGGAAGCTATATATATATAGCTAATATATATATATATATATATATATATATATATATACGATATAGGAAGCCTTTTTATTTACTTTTTTGTTTTTATTTCGGGTGAGAGTTAGATTAAATTTTGGTTAAAATGTGAATCTACGTCCTTATTCTCCAGTACCTCTGATGGAAAAAAAAATACTAAACACAGGATAGAACATTGAATGTATATATAGAAACATTTATTTATCACAGCAAAGGAAATGAAAATTTAAATTTATTAAACCTATACTAAATTTATTTAACTATTACATATACTAAAGGGCCTAACAGAATAAGCATGTGAAATCTGCCCTCACGTATATCAGACCCAAATTTATACCATTGATCCGCACCAATCAAAAACCACCTTTTCAAATTTTTAACCCCTTAATCCATACAGGAGGTAAGTTATGGAGGGGGAAAGAAAAAAAATATTGTAACATAATTAAATGTTTTCCACAAAAATGTAAGTGAAACCATTTTTTTTTTTTTTTTTTCGAAAACAAGGTTTTATGTTGTGTTGCATTGGTATAGCTGCAATTTGTTGCTTTTTTATTTCATGGGAGGGTCCTCTGTAATATATATTTTTTTTACATTTTATAGCAAGTGTAACCCGCGGTGGAAAAAAAAAATTTTCTCCTGATATTATTTTTTTTTTTTAATTTAAAAAAAAATCAAAATTTATAGGTTATGTTGGATCTTTGATGTTGTTAAATTGAACAACCCCGAAATTAGAAAACAATTCGCGATAGAAGTAAAAAATAGGTTCGATGCTTTGGAATCTTCAGACGAGGAACACGAAGATGTAAACAAATTATGGGAAGGGATCAGGGATAATATTAAAGAGGTCGGTAACTTATGTCTTGGGAAAATCGAAAAAAAAAAGAACAAACCTTGGTTCGACAGGGATTGTCAAAATATGTGTGAAAAAAGAAAAACCGCTAAACTGAATTCCTTAAATAATCCAAGCGATAATAATGTGGCTTACATTCGGTTAGTAAAAAACGAAACTTCAAAATTCTTAAAAAATAAGAAAAGAGAGTATCTTAAAGGCAAAATAATAGAAATAGAAAAACACAGAAGCGAAAATAACGTAAGAGAGATGTACAAAGGTATAAACAAATCGCGTAAAAGATTTGAACCTCTATTGAATGGGGTTAAAGATGCGAATAACAACATAATTGCGGATCCGACTGAGATATTAAATAAATTTAAACTACACTGTGACGGCATTCTAAATACGGAAAATAATAATCAATCTCCTCCCTCTGAATACCAGAGCGCTGAACCATGGGTAGACGCACCGAGTAAAGAGGAAGTTGAAAATGGCGATAGGAAAATTAAAACGGTATAAAGCTGCAGGAAATGATAATATCACAAGTGAATTAATCAAAGCGTGTGGAGAAGCGGGCGTTTCCAAATTACATGTTTTAGTTAAAAAGATCTGGGAAAATGAAAAAATACCCGAAGAATGGAAAGAATCAATACTTATTCCGATTCACAAAAAAGGACCGAGGACGGATTGTAACAACTATCGTGGGATCTCTCTTCTCCCAGTATGCTATAAAATATTCTCGTCAATACTAACTAGCCGAATCACGGAATACGCTGAGGAAATGTGGATGCGGAGACTACCAATGTGGTTTTAGGCGGAATCGCTCGACTATTGATCAAATATTTTCCTTACGTCAAATATTAGAGAAGAAGCTGGAATACAACGGTGTAGTCCATCAACTTTATATAGATTTTAAAAAGGCTTATGATTCCATAGACCGTCAGAAGCTATATAACATCATGATTGAACAGGGGATACCTAAAAAGTTAGTAAAGCTAGTAGAGATGTGTTTGTCGGAAACATTTCATAAAGTTAGAATCGGTCATAATTACTCCGAGAGATTTGAGGTGCGATCGGGTTTGAAACAGGGTGACTCCCTTTCACCTGTTTTGTTTAATATAGCCTTAGAATATGTTATAGAAAAGGTGATGTGTACCGAGAAAGGCTTAAATATGGGTGACAAGATTCCGGTTTTGGGGTATGCCGATGATTTGGTACTACTAGGTGAAGACACGGAAACTATACAACTAAATACAAGTGTGTTAATAAAAACCGGTAAACAAATAGGTCTCGAATTAAATACCGATAAGACGAAATATATGATTAGTTGCAGAAATGGTGGCGATCTTGATGATATTAATATTTCAGGTCATACTTTTGAACACGTAGAGAAATTCAAGTATTTAGGTTCAGTGATAACAAGAAAAAATGAAATCCAGGAAGAAATAAAGTACCGGTTAAAGGTGGGAAATGCGTGTTATTATTCGATTGCTAAATTGCTTAGCTCGCGGCTTCTGTCTAAAAACTTAAAGGTTAGAATTTATAAAACTATTATTCTTCCAACAGTTCTTTACGGCTGCGAAACGTGGCCGCTTACTTTGAAGGATGAACAACGGCTTAAGGTTTTCGAGAATAAGGTACTGCGTAAAATATTTGGTCCAAAGAGAGATGAGGCCACTGGGGAGTTTAGAAGGTTGCACAACGCGGAATTGCGGAGTTTGTACCCTGTGAATATAATTGAGGTGATAGCATCGCGGAGACTCAAATGGGCGCGTAAAGTTGTTGGGCTTAGTGAGGAACAGATTCCGAGAAAGTTGGTATTCGCTGAACCGACTGGTAGGCGTCCGAAAGGTAGGCCGAAGCGTCGATGGGAGGATTGCATTAAGGCTGATCTCGAGGGCTTGGGCTTGACCGGTGAACATTGGACGAGTCTGTGCAGGCGAAGTTTGGTGGTATCGGCATCGAACCTTCGGGTTCGGTAAGCCTATTATTATTATTATAATTATGTTGGATCGATACACCTACAATGTTTTGCTATTTTATTTCATAGGAGGTTCCTGCACAACAAATATTTTTTTAAAGTAAATCTCCAATGTAACCAATAGTGAAAATAAAAACCAACAGTCAGCTCTTTCACTTTGAGTAGTAACTGGTCATGTCTGAAGAGTGGGGATAGAGTTATATAAATATTATATATTATACCTGTTATAAATATCTTGTATTGGATGTAATGATTTTAGACTCTTTGTATTAGTTTAAAAAAAGTTAAACTGATCGTAGTTTTTCAAGAACATGCTGATTATACAAAGGGATACTTGGAACTTGACCCAGAAAGAAAAATTGTCTTGACAGTAAAGATATTAGTTGCTATCACCAAATCCAATGAAGGATCTAGATGGAGTACATGGTGGGAATGAAGAGAAGGACACAGACATTGAGTTCATCAGCGGACCTCTTCAATATCTCCCTCCTGGGGTGAATGTATTTCCATACCATTTTCCAGGGCCACTCCTACGTCACCGATCATCAGGAAATCCCTTTGATATGTGACAGTTCATATCGAAGGCAGACGGAATAATTTAAGCGTATGCGCACTAATAAGTCTGAGAAATACTCAATAAAACTAATCAAACGTCACTCTATGTGTTTTAAAGTGACTAAATCGTGATAAACCTAGAAAAATGATTTATTTAGTTCTTTCCAACTTAAAATTATATTTAAAAAAAGTTATTTCAAAGAACATGGTTATTTTAGGTATAAAATATATGTTATTAAAATCATTACAATAAATATATACAAATATTTAGTACGTATTTACATACAAACACATGGGGCTTCCTATGAGTATAAATAAATCACTGCTGAATGCAATTTGAGCGACTATTGAATAAACCGTTGTATAATTTGTAAAAATGATGGTTACTCGGCTTTTAAGGAGGGTTACCCGCCTTTTTATTATATATAAAAAAATATTATCTTCATCTGCTACTTAAATTTATGTGTTTCTCGTCCTTTACCACTAAATGGTTCGACTTAAATTAATTATAATAATTTTTTTTTTTTTTTTTTTAGGACAGTACCTATACAAAGGCTGACACAGAACAAAAATAAATCAATCTCCAGCATACAATAATAACTTCGACCTAAATAAATTTACAAAAAAAAAAAATACAAATTATACGAAACGAATCAAGAAAAATAATAACAGGCCCGCTATTTATATGTTCACAGTTATCTTAAATATACATAAATAACAACTTTAAATATAATCATATTTAAAATACCTGACTCTAACTAAATACCGATCAGTCTCAACCGCTTTAAGAAGGATCAACATTCTGAGACGAAAGATGTTGAGATAATATTTTCAGAATCCCTGTGACATAAAACATATATAACGATTTCAAGTCTATTGAAATGGTTCGACTTAGTATGTTAAATAATATTTTTCTATCCCAATATATACCTATGTCAAAATGTACTATATTTCCGAAAAAAAATTTAACATTTATTAAAGGGAGTAAAATATTCTTGGTTATGGCGTCCTCGGAAAATACGTAAAATGGTGGTACCGAGCCAGCGCGATATCAGATATTCGTAAGATCCCTACCCTATGGCATCTGGATAGGCAAAATTTAGCATCCCTTCCGTAAAATCTTCTGATTAGCAGCAGTAATATGATATTGATAAATAAATAATAACAATAAAAGATTGATTTATAAAAGTGGGTTTTCAAAATAAAGTTTAACAATATAAAAAAAACAAAAAAATACACACTCTGAATTAAAAAAAAAAACACATATAAATTATAGTTTGTACAATTAAATGAACAGTTATATAGTTTCTGAAATAGGGGTTGGTCTCTACTGTTAGAGGTAGCCCCACAAGTATAATACATCAATAAACAAAAAATAATAAATTTTGATAATATTAGCCTTTATTTAAACATTTTTTCTGATTATCCAACCAATTTAGCCCTTTCCTAATTACAAAGCTAACTAAATTTTCAATGTTAACTAAAAAATAATATTGAAATTTTCAAATCAGTTGGGGTCATTTGAAAATTGGATAGCCAGGAAGAAGGTCGGAAGAGTATTGGAATAACGGATATAAGAAGGAATAGAATGGAAATACGGACGAGGATCGGATAAGGAAAGATCTGTCGAAAGCTGTAGCGTTATACTCGTATACAGGTCTGGAGGCCCGAACAAATGTTGTGGGACTTAACGGAGGATTTAAATGAAAATATATCAGACATGTATGATGGACGTACATAGAACGGTAGGAAATGTAAAGCTACTTTAACTCTTAGACGAAAAACATCGTTTATAATCTAGGCTTACGACACACCCATAAACACACCTACACCAACAACCCTCCCATAATAATTTTGCACAGTCTCAATAGTTTCCTCATTATGCAACATTTCATATATATGAAGGTGAAAGTAAAATTTCATGTGTATTTTAATTTTCAATATTTTATATAATAAACCAATAAAACTTTGACAACTACTAAAAACTAAATAAATCATGTAATAAAACCAATGTTCCTACATTAGCCGAGCTATTTTTTTTTGTTGTTTATTTAACATAATTAATTATTTATCAACAGAAAAATATTTATAAGATATCTGTAGAACAAATCAATTAAGTACTGAAAAAACAATCGGAGAGAATTTTTGTTATGTAAAGAAAAACCATCTAACAAATGATTATTCTAATACAAAATGATATTTAGAAATACTGGAAGGAATTAGTCCGGGTGGCGGTCATTAAATGAAACAACTAAATAGTTTCAACTATTTTATTGTTTGCCAACGTTTCGACCCCCTTTGTGGGTCATCATCAGGGCGCATGGTGGGAGAATGGAAACTGTTGAAACTGTCAGTTTCCATTCTCCCACCATGCGCCCTGATGATGACCCACAAAGGGGGTCGAAACGTTGGCAAACAATAAAATAGTTGAAACTATTTAGTTGTTTCATTTAATGACCGCCACCCGGACTAATTCCTTCCAGTAATTCTCAACGGTCAACTAATTACATCCACAACGATATTTAGAAATGTTTACTGATAACAAATATTTTATAAATTCAATATTCGCTTTTAATATAATAAAAATAACCCGAGCAAACAAGAAGGTCGAAGGCTTTAAGTTTTGTGCCAATCAAGAAAAGTAAATATTTGTGATTCTCAGGTTTGTGATTATAAGGCTGAAATCGGGGTAACTGTACCGCTCGATAATACGGTCCAGTAAATCCTTTATAGGCCATCTCATCATTATAAACTATTTTCCTTTTCTAAAGTAAATAAATTAGGATTGGTGAGAATTCAGCTGTTTTTAATTGGATAATTATACTGTACAGGAACGTGAAATACTACGAATATCTTATTGAATAATTTTTTCTTGTTTTTATTTACAAATTTATTAGCAGCGTAAACAGTTAAAAAAATATTTGAAAATGTCCAGACTATATTCCATTAGTGTCCAGTAAGTTTTTGTCACTCTGTTATTATTAACTTTAAAAAAAAAAAAATTGTGTTATTACTGATCAAAATAAGTTAAAATATGAATGAAACCTGCTATGTATCGAGAATATTGGGAGGAATGCCGGGTGAGTGCCGGGATAGAGGAGTGAGTACCTGGAGGAGTCTGAGCTCGGAGCGGAGATAGAGAGGAAGTCGAGTCATGTCGGGGTCAAGCCAGGAAAGAAATTTGCAGTCATGTCCAAAGGTACCTACCTATACGTAATATTATGTGGTAAATCGGAACCTCAGTATTCTCGATAATAACGATGCCTTACTGTACCAAGTTTTATGTATGATAATATATGTAATAATAATGTGTTTTTATGTGTACTATTTAATAAATAATTGTATATTTTAAGATAATTACTTTATTACCCTTTATGCCACCGAACATAGTAAACCTAAGGAAGTATTGTTTTTTGTTTGCCCTCTTTAAACGATTAGCGATAAGTGTAGGTGATTCACAAACGATCTTATGTCGTAATTGTGCCGAGAGCAAAAAAATTAACTCTTGTCTATGATTTTATCTGTGACCGTTTAATATTTGGTTTATTTTTAGTTTAGAAACACAATAAGATTCTATAAACACAATCCTTTACACTTTAAGCAACGTTAAAGGATTTTTAATAAATCCTGTAAGACTCTTACATATTTTTTGTATAAATATTTTTTTTAAATAATAGAAATATTGTTAATAATTTTTTATTGTATTTTCATAAATTTCCGAGTATCGTTCGGTTGATGTCAATCGCTTTAAATATTATAAAACTTCAATAAAATATTGATCTGTAATATAAATAAGGAAGAAATATCTAAAAAAAAAATATATTTAAAAACAAGCAACTACACAAAAAAAAAAGAAAAAAAAAGGATGAAAAGATTGAAGATGTAAATGAAAAAGTTTAATTTCAATAAATAATGTTCTCAACCCCCGATTCTCATAGTTAAAGTACTCTAAAGTCTTTGTCTAACACCCATAAAAAGAACCAGAGGGACAGAAAAACGATTGAACTCATGAATGCAATATCCAAGATGAGTTAGCTCACCCGTGATAAATAAAAATCGTTTGAATAAAAAGAAAAAAATGCTCTGACCCATCTCAAACCGATCTCATAAATGCAATATCCTGGCCTAGCGGATCCGTTATACACAATAGTAATATCAGGCTTAAAAACATTTGCCTAATTTCAGATCCCTTGGTAAAAGAGTAAAGGAGTTAACATAGGATTAATTACGAAATCCTGTCAGCTTCAGTAGCCGCTTAGGTCCTATTGGATTCTTACGAATTGTTTGGAATAGTCCCAGGGCGAGATTTATTAATTAGTCTTAGGTCCTCCATTAAATGTGTTGATCTGCATTCACTAATAACAACGTTAAGTATAGATTTACTATTAACTACGTCATTATAAAGTATAATTCGCACCGGCTTGTTATCATTTAATTTTTGACGTGGGCGCAGTCACTATTGGAATGACAGCGATTCTTGTGGAAGGGAAATGATATTAAACAAGAGGTAGTATTAGTATTATAATAGTAGTTACTACGTTTTCTATATTCTTCTATTTCTAATTATCGTGACTCCTACCATGCTTAAAGGTTTCTCCAGAATATCCACCCAAGAGGTCGTTTCTGATAGCCCAAGTGGAACAGATAGAAAGGTTTTTCAAAGAATAACTCAATTTTATAATCATTAGAACATCATATTATTAAGCAGTAACGATACAAAAAAAAAAAAAAGGTAAGCACAAAACACGAATTTCTCTCACCTCTATTGTTAAAATAATTTAAGAACTTTTGAATAGTATGTTTGATAGTTTTAACAAAAGTCAACAAATAATAGAAAATAGTTACGCAGTTATGAAATTTATAAAAATCCGAGAAAAAAAAATTATTCATGGACTAATTTCTCTAAGAATAACACCCTATTTCAAAATTTATATTAGCTTATATCCGACCTAGAAATAAGCTTAATGAAAAATAAAACCATTTGAGATAAAAAATTGGAGAGCTATTGCAAATACATAAAAGTAAAAGATAGTGCTGCTCCAAGAATCGACATATATCCAGGGCACAATAGGGTTTTTGCTTCTGCATAACTTCCTAATGTTGAGCTTTAACATCGATTATCAAAACATTAGCTCAGACATACGTTATATACACAGAAGCCGTGCACAGCTTGTGATGGGGCAGCATTACAGGATTGTTTCCAGTTCCTCTCATGAGAACAGTCCTGCGTATCAAGAAAATACAGTTCGCTACATGCCCGAAAAGACAAGAAACTGCTCGCAGATACCGATTGTTACTTTTAATTGACAAATGCTATAAACGTTCTATCTACTACTAAAACTAATTTTTGTAGCCATTGTTAAACTTATCAGGACAATAGTATTTAGCTATGGGGATCCAACAAACCACCAAATTCCACACGCATCCAATCCTTGCAATCCAAAATCCTCCCGCATACAATCCTTGTAATTCGAAACCCTCCGAAAGATCCTAAACGCTTCTAATCTTGTCACAAATAAAACTATCCATGAAGACCTGAATATTCCATTCGTTGCAGACTTATCCAGAATTAGATATTCCTCCTTCTTATCCTTAACTACCAGACCACTCAAACCCACTTATCCGTATCCTCGCATCTCCATTTATTCCCGATAACCCTCTGACGCGCCTGAAAAGACGGTGTTCTCGAGACCTGCAAATGAAATAAACATTTAACTGCTACTAAGGGTAGCTTCTTCACAAGAGTTTGTCAAACCAACTGTTATTTTTTTTTTTTTTCTTCACATTTACTAGATTAGAGTGCTTCCATGAGGAAGCTTCTCTAAATGTCCTTTTCATAACCAATTTCTTTTAGCCTATTTACTAGATGTGTTATATTTTCAATAAATATCTTCTTTTTTTTTATTTACTAGTAGTATTTTTTTGTACAGTTGTAAATATCACTAAATAAATAATTATCTGCGGTGATGGCTTTAATCAAACACTTTAAGATGTTCTACCAGGTAATCGTGCCCTGTTAATTATCTTGAATCGCTAATAACCTTACGGTAATTATCCCATTATTGCTGTAATTATCCCTCCCACCATCTCCTTTAATTACTGATCCTTTGGCCTTAGTTGGTTTCGACAAGTTACGAGCTCCGGTCTGTATTTGTTTTTCCCACCATTTTTTTTTTTTATTTACATGTTAAAAATTAAATGTATTTAGGATACGTTATGGATCCTAGTTATATTATTCTTGCACTGTAAAATATATTCATCATACATTATGTAAAGCAGTTAGCACGGCATGTAATTGAGGAATTCACTAGAGGAAATGTCTAATTTCCACCACCCGCACAATGTTCAAGCATATGCAAATATTCGTTAAACAATTACTGTATATATGGCACAAATATTTAAAGCATTACATTTAAAGGTCGTAGAATTGCTTACGCCCACGTAGTTTATTAATTAGAACGTAGTTTATACACGCCGTATATTATTCCGGAATACTATTCATTCCAGTTTCTGGATGAGATGCGTTGTTCAATTTCCTTTAAATCGTGTGCAATTGAGTTATTTATCTAAATGGTGGGTAAATGATCATTTTATTTTATAATGTGAGATAATACCATCATAGCATCGGCCTTCTATTAGTTCTACACCCGACATCGTGTCAATAGTTTCGGCTTCTTCTACAGCGGAGTTGTAACCATTAAGTTGAGCTTAAGAAATATTTGTTATTCAGCATTCGGTGCTCTAATTGTTATAAAATAATCAATCTTATATATTATAATAATTATAATATATGATATTATACATTTTTAACTTTTAAAAGATCTTAGGAATCGTAGGTGAACTATTCATTCAGCAAAAATGATACAGTTTGAGAAATCTAGCTCAATTATAATCAGTTTTCTCTTGAGTGTTTGTTTTCTCTTTTTATTTGAGTTTGTTGATTATCGGTCTGTAAATAGATCCTACCTTGTATTTTTACTTTCACTTACCTATACATGAAATATATAGTAAGAGAAAGTACTGCTATCGTGATTTAAAAAAAAAAAAATATATATATATATATATATATATATATATATATAATGAAAAGCATCAAGTAAATATGATAAAATATTAACTAAGTCATGATTTACGTGGAGGGATACTACCAATTCTTCAAAAATTATGCTAAACTAGAGGGTCCCGGGACTATCTTCTTTTCAGACGCCTCTTTGGATTTCAGGGATTGTAGTGGAAGAAGAAATTTATATTTATCATTAAAAAATATATAAACTAGTTGATTAGAGTGAGAATGGAGTTGGTTATGAAAGAAATGGTACCTGGTTCGTGCCAAGTCAGCAGCATAGGCAACATTTATTTGGTTTTATGATAAGTGACAAAATAAAATAAGGAGCATTGAGGATTTTCGGATCTCGGATTGTAAGAACTGGATACGATAGGAATTTGATAGTTTAGTAGAGCCCCAAAGCTTTACTACAAAAGTCTATATCGGCCTTATGATAGTAATGCAGTACACTTAAATGGAAGGTCTGAGCGTTTCTCCAGTACGTGCTAATGTTGTCGAAAACGTCGTGCTGTTTCTTATTTCAATCTTTTATGACGATTCCGAGTAAGACGGTTGTCAAGAGGAAGACCTAAATACCAGATTTGTTCGATAGGAACAAGCGGAGTTATTTTAACGGATACTGTAGGGCAAGATATCATAGGTTTACGACGAAAGGTAAAGGTTATTTGATGAAATTTATTAGAATTTATTTTTTTAATTAAGGGCTTGTATGGGATAAAGTTTAACGGATAGCGGTGGCATTTGATTCTTTTGCCTATCTACCTCGTCAGCATCATCCTCAGCCCTACCTTATATGCAGAACAAAATATTATGTAAGTGTACCAAATGCATTGATAGGTAGAGCTGCAGTATATGTTCCCGTATATTGGAGAAGTTATTTAGAATATATTCATTAGGTAAAACGCTTGTTATTCTTATTTGTATTTGGTTGATAGGATGAGGAGGATATTTCCCGAGACGGTGTTGGTTTTTCAAAGAAGGGTCGTCTTCAAGCATAGCAGCAAGCGGTGGCATCTCAATTATTTCCCTCACTACCTCCTTCTTGTCCATATGTTCATGATAGCAGGCTGAGATATGAAATTAAGTTTCTGTCTCGATAGTGTGCTCAAGCAAGATTACCCTGACAGCGATATTGCATATTGTCTGTTTGCGAATGCTATACCTACCTATACATCCCTTGTTACACTTGCATGATATTATGTTGTACATCTAAGGTGGGGCTAACGATGATGTGGACAAGGTAAACAGGCTAATGAATAAAATGCCACCGCTAACCACCATGCTTTATCCTATACAAGACCCTTCAATATCTTAAGAACCCTCTGGATTGTCCCCTTCGTTCCTTCAATTGCACCCCTAAGAGGAGAAAATGCTTTTCAACTGATGTATATACACTAAATCACTTCTCCAATGTACAGTTGAATTGTAGGTACCTACCAAACATAAATATAATATGGTGCGAAAATCTATTTCTATTTATTCAACCTACACTTTCTCCTATTTTTTTAAAATATGTCTTGGGTAATATAAAGAAAACTACAAATCAAAACAAAGAATATTAGAGAATAGGTTGCTTGAAACGTATGAAAAAAGTACTTTCAGGCCAAACCTGATGATTCAATTGAATTCTTAGACTTGCTAATAAAGGTGGTATAACTAATCCATATAGAGACGAGCTTCCATTTTGCTTGATATGATATGCTTTATGTTTATGTAGCTTGCACTTCATAATGTTTTAAACCGGCCGTATCCAGCTAATATTTCTTACAAGCCTTTTAACGCGTGTAGAAGAAAATCTTTAAACAGATATTATTTTGAAAGTTAGTACCAACGACATTTGAAATTTAAAGAGACTCTTAGGCTTAGAATTTGATGCTCCATAACTTTTTTCTATTTGGAAAGTTCTTTCAAAGTCATAGCTGTTTCTTAGTGTTCAGCCTGGGTTTAAAAAAAAAAAAAAAAAAACAAAAAAAAGGAAAAATTGGCCTATTTCTGACGAGCGATTGCAGCAGTATTTTTTAATCAAATACAATACCTAAGATGACTTTTAAAAAGGAAATTGAACGATCTTTTATTTTAAAAAGAAGAATATTCTCTTAGTAAGCACCGTTTTTTATTTATAGGAGAAAAATTGAAATAAATCGAGTTTTTTTTGGCTCCAAAAGGTTACCTGTGATGGTACAAATTCAGATTACTTGTCAGATGGATGCTTATTTAATTAGCTTTACTTCATATTAAATTAGCTCAAGGTTTATTTGTTTTCTCCCTAGTAAGAAATAATCAGTTCATATATTTCATTGAAACAGGTTCAATTATTTCAATAAATATTTTTTAATAACTAAATATATTCTTCACAAGCATTTTCGAAAGTTCTGACAGCATTTCGTGATTTACCATCTGCTGAAAAACTATTTGCTAACATTCCATCTGAATAATTTTATTAGAAAATCTCTAGACCACCGTCCCAAAAGCAGTCGGGGTGGTTTGTGTGCATTGGTGTATTTAAGTGTTTACGTGGTCATTATGTCGTAACAGTTTGTATTATATTCTGCAGCAGTATCTGGAACTGTGAGGAAGTCGGAATCCTTGTGAGTCAGTCATTGGTCACATATTATGGTCCTACAATCTTTTGGACATTAATAACTACAAAACGTTGGACTATAATAACTGAATTCTTTGGATATTCGCATTTTTGACAGAGCTGCATAAGTCTTCCCGTTTGTCCATATGATTTCGATAAACACTATGTTAATATTGATTTGGGTGTTGTCGAGTAATCTGGATGATAGTCTAAAAAGTTAACCAAAAGACCAGTCCAGTGTGAGTCTTCCATGACAGTATTTTGTCTCAGAGAAGTACTAAATGTATTACTTTCTCAGTAGTAGGTATCGGAACATCTTTGAAATGTATTGGTTGAGATCTATTGTGGCTAAGTGTGAACCTTATCTAGCCCATATCAGTGGCCCTGAGAACTGTAATAACTCAGCAATTGAGACGTTGATTTCCAAAAGGTACTATATCCATTCTAGGAAATTTTACAGGAAGCGCGAAAACCTCTCATTACTATATTATTAAACTAGCTAATTTGGGTCTTTTTGCCTTAAAATTTAGAATTATTTTTTTACTATAATAATAACATCATATTAAAGTTATGAAATGAATTTTTTTAGAATGATTTGGAACGAAAATAAATGTGTAATTAGTACTTTTAGAAAATGACTGCATTTCTAAATCGTGTTTTTAAAGGACTTGAGAATTCATTAGGTAACATCTAATAGAATATTTAGATAAAACTAAATGATGAGAATACAAATATGTAAAAAAATCAATTTCGTAAAAAATGTCCTTTAGTACTTTTTGGAAATCAACGTCTCAATTGTGAGTGCTGGCTTCAACTCATGTCCTTTGAGTATGTGGATCTCTAGGTTTGATTCGGAGTTTCCAGGTGCACTATGTAAATAATGTAAAAAGTATGAATGTGGCCAAGATTATTGTGATATATATATATATATATATATATATATATATATTTTTTTTTTTTTTTTTACTTTCACTTACCTATATATGAAATATATAGTAAGGGAAAATATTGCGATCGTGATAATTTTCGAATTCCAGCTTTCACGTAATACACGTTTTAGGGTCCCCTGAGTTTAAATACCCAAGTCCCGCAAACGTGTGTGGTAACTCTAGCACAAAAACGAAAAGTCGTACAGAACTGAAATTTCATATAGCATATAGTAGCCGGAGATGTTACAATAACTTTTTCACTAAAATCGGCTGACCGGGAGTCCTACTTTATCCTATGCATTTAGCACCTTTTTACCATTTTCTCGAAAACGGCTTTATCGATTTTCATTAAACTCCCTATATTGATCTAAAATTTTATGGGCTTTAATATCATGTAAGTTTTATTCTGATTACAATAGTTCGGCAGGGCTTAAATGCTGATATTTTCAATTTTCTTTCTCTAAAGTACCTTTAATTTTGTATCGTAGATTCTGTAAAAATAATCATATCATCTTGTTTCCATTGATAAAAAACATGTAAATATATAAGTCGAACGAATTCGATATATAACTAAAGGAAAAAAATTGAAAAAATATTTTTTTAATAAAATTTTTTGTTTTAGAAGATAAGAACAGTAATATACATGTATAACATACCATTGGAAAGCCAAAGATTTTAGAAAAAATATTATCTGATTTACGGAATTGTAAAGGGTAATGGAGAGTTATGAAAAGCTGATAAAACTGACTGTTTTTTGGGTTCCCGAAAATGAAAATTCATGTTGACCGTGCTGCAACCTGACGGCTTGTCAATGAAGTACAGCGCGCAAATTTTGTTTTTGAACAAAAGAACAGTAATATAGACGTATAATAAACCGTTTGAAAGTGAACGTTTAGAAAATATATTATCTTATACACAAGCTTGTAAAATTGAATAAAGAGTGATAAAAAGCCGATAAAACTAACTAATTATTTTAGATAATAATATAATAGAGTTTTTAATAAAACACCTGTTTCTATATTAATTCAATTTAATTAATTCTCTAATGGTTTCCCTCATTTTTATCTCTAACTGTATTTGGAAATTCTTTAATCGATTTTAAAAACGGAGGTAAGTGAAAGTCGTGTGGGCAACAGATTTTTGTTTTTTCCTTTGTAAATATTTTATTTCTGTTAACACTGTACATATGGCATGAATGAATTCTTATTGCAGTAATACTCATTGCCCTAGAGTGTGGCAGATTGGATTATTTCTAAATAAATCAAATATCATATCTCTAAAAAACAAAGAACTGTGTGAAGGTAATGAGCACACTCTTCGTTTCATTATCTTTCACTTACTACTTTGTTGCCGAATGGAGATATCGCATAAATGGTTTTGCATTATGAAGTACGCAACAACTGGGTTTTGTTGGAATGTTAAGAGGGCTGTGTCATATGCAGCTAATAACTCAAAGGGTTAATATGAAATATTTGATTTTAAGTAAACATTCTCGTTTCCTTAGTAACCTTTGGTTCATACTCAGATTATTAATGTGGTTTTTAATTAAATACCTCCGGGTGATAAAGGGACATTTTACGCTTGTTTACATGTTCCTATGTATTGTTTGGTGTGATAAATTTCAAAGATTACAAAACAAAAAGTTTTTTTTATAAGAGAAATTGAATACCAATTCTACATGTTCAGAAAAACACGTTAAATGTTAAAAAAAAAAATGTTTGCCGACGTTTCGGGCTACACTTGGACATTTATCAGGGCTAAGTAAAACGAGATAAAAACTGATACAATAAAACAAAAAAAATAGGAAGTTAAGTACAATAATAAGATAGATAACAGTAATAAAATATTGAAACAAACCTTAATATAAAATGATAATTTAATTGTTATGAAATTATTTGAAGATTATAATGCGAAACTAAGCAACTAATGAAAGTTGTAAAATTATTAAAATAATGGGGTATAGTTGGATATATATATATATATATATATATATATATATATATATATATATAGAACTAGTACCTATATTGAAATGAATAACAATAAAATTAATTCATAAGATGATGGTTTTGATTGAAGAACTTTTTTTGTAATAATATTACATTAACAATCATAAGTGAAGGGGTATATAACAGAGAGAGATAAAGATAGGAGAAGAGGGAGAATGATATAAGTGGTGATAAGAGAAGTGATAATAACTCCATCATAATAAACATTATTCTTTGAAATATAAGCAATTAATCTCTTTTTCGATACTCTGATTAACTAATATATTTATCTTACTTTGTTTTCAAATAGTAATCAAACCGATGAATACTTCATTTTAAATATAATTAAAATATGTAAAAAAAATCTGCTGCGGGCAACACACGACTTTCCCGAACCTCTATTTTTATAATCGATTAAAGAATTTTCAAATATAGTTAGAGATAAAAATTATTGAAACTTTTAAGGAACTAATTAAATTAAATTTCTATAGAAACTTGTGTTCTATTTAAAAAATCTATTATATTATTACCTAAAGTAATCAGCTAGTTTTATCTGCTTTTCATCACTATCCATTAACTTTTATAAGCTTGTGTATAAGATAATATTTTTTCTAAAATCTTTAGCTTTCCAACGGTATATTATAGATGTATATTACTGTTCTTAAGTTAAGAAAAAAAAATTGTATTTAAAAAACATGTTTTGCAGTTATCTCCTTTAGTTGGTTATCGAATTCGTTCGACATAAATATTTACCTTTTTTTTTAGATTTGCTAATCAGATGATATGGTAAATGTCATAAAAACTAAAAAAAAAAGGGACTTTAAAGGAAGAAAATTTTAAATATCAGCATTTAAGCCCTGTCGTACTATTTCAAGCAGAATGAAACCTACATCATATTAAAACCCTTCAAATACAACGATATATAGAGTTTAATCAAAATCGTTAAAGCCGTTTTTGAGAAAATCATAAAAGGAGGCAAAATGCATGGTATTAAGTGGCTTTTGTGGTTTAGCTGATTTTGATTAAAATGTTGCTGTAACATCTCGGGTGTATAGTTGTCTTAAGTATGAAATTTCATTTTCGTAGGACTTTTCGTTTTTGCGCTCGACTTACCACACACACAGACCTTTTTTTTCGGAACTTGGTCATTTGGACTCAAGGGATCCTAAAACGTGTATTTCTGTTTAAAACTGATTTTCGTAAATTTTCACGATCGCATTACCTTTTCATATAATATATTTCATATGTAGGTAAGTGAAAGTAAAAATGCATAATTATTTTACTAACCGATTCTTCATAGATAAAGTAAACCAGAGGAGTCTAAATCCATTGGCGAAGGGAGGCAGTGAAGCAGTAAGCTAATTCTTGAGAAAGTAGCTTTAGAATTAGGTTCTGTGCGGATACCAATTCCACGCAGCCCTGCTTCCAATTTCGTCTTTTTTTTTTCTCCCTCTTCCTATTCCAGGGCAGGTCTCTCATCAATGTCTCTACTATCATTTTTCTCCGTCTTACTCTGTCCACTCTTACTGTCTTTTTTGATAAAATGGTACTGTTAATTTGTTAAATTATAACTTGGTATTTTTTCTCACCTTTTATGTAATCATTCATATTACGTACTTCATAAATCTTATTCGACTTATTTTTTTATTTTTTTTTTACCTTCTTTATTTAAATCAAAACGCAGACATTTTACAGTGCAAGTAGAAGTCATTATCCCACTAAGGAGTTCACTCTTTTCGGAAATTATTCTACCAAAAGCTGATTCCAAAGAACAAACATCATTAATGTACAATAAAAATAGCAATGGTTCCCAGTGTACTTCTCTAAATAACGCTATAATCAATGGAAAATTCCCCAATGTTTTTGCCTTCGACTTTCATTCTTTCAGGTTTCATTCTGCTTGAAATAGTACGACAGGGCTTAAATGCTGATATTTAAAATTTTCTTTAAAGTCCCTTTTTTTTTTAGTTTTTATGACATTTACCATATCATCTGATTAGCAAATCTAAAAAAAAAGGTAAATATTTATGTCGAACGAATTCGATAACCAACTAAAGGAGATAACTGCAAAACATGTTTTTTAAATACAATTTTTTTTTCTTAACTTAAGAACAGTAATATACATCTATAATATACCGTTGGAAAGCTAAAGATTTTAGAAAAAATATTATCTTATACACAAGCTTATAAAAGTTAATGGATAGTGATGAAAAGCAGATAAAACTAGCTGATTACTTTAGGTAATAATATAATAGATTTTTTAAATAGAACACAAGTTTCTATAGAAATTTAATTTAATTAGTTCCTTAAAAGTTTCAATAATTTTTATCTCTAACTATATTTGAAAATTCTTTAATCGATTATAAAAATAGAGGTTCGGGAAAGTCGTGTGTTGCCCGCAGCAGATTTTTTTTACATATTTTAATTATATTTAAAATGAAGTATTCATCGGTTTGATTACTATTTGAAAACAAAGTAAGATAAATATATTAGTTAATCAGAGTATCGAAAAAGAGATTAATTGCTTATATTTCAAAGAATAATGTTTATTATGATGGAGTTATTATCACTTCTCTTATCACCACTTATATCATTCTCCCTCTTCTCCTATCTTTATCTCTCTCTGTTATATACCCCTTCACTTATGATTGTTAATGTAATATTATTACAAAAAAAGTTCTTCAATCAAAACCATCATCTTATGAATTAATTTTATTGTTATTCATTTCAATATAGGTACTAGTTCTATATATATATATATATATATATATATATATATATATATATATATATATATATATATATATATCCAACTATACCCCATTATTTTAATAATTTTACAACTTTCATTAGTTGCTTAGTTTCGCATTATAATCTTCAAATAATTTCATACCAATTAAATTATCATTTTATATTAAGGTTTGTTTCAATATTTTATTACTGTTATCTATCTTATTATTGTACTTAACTTCCTATTTTTTTTGTTTTATTGTATCAGTTTTTATCTCGTTTTACTTAGCCCTGATAAATGTCCAAGTGTAGCCCGAAACGTCGGCAAACATTTTTTTTTTTAACATTTAACGTGTTTTTCTGAACATGTAGAATTGGTATTCAATTTCTCTTATAAAAAAAACTTTTTGTTTTGTAATCTTTGAAATTTATCACACCAAACAATACATAGGAACATGTAAACAAGCGTAAAATGTCCCTTTATCACCCGGAGGTATTTAATTAAAAACCACATTAATAATCTGAGTATGAACCAAAGGTTACTAAGGAAACGAGAATGTTTACTTAAAATCAAATATTTCATATTAACCCTTTGAGTTATTAGCTGCATATGACACAGCCCTCTTAACATTCCAACAAAACCCAGTTGTTGCGTACTTCATAATGCAAAACCATTTATGCGATATCTCCATTCGGCAACAAAGTAGTAAGTGAAAGATAATGAAACGAAGAGTGTGCTCATTACCTTCACACAGTTCTTTGTTTTTTAGAGATATGATATTTGATTTATTTAGAAATAATCCAATCTGCCACACTCTAGGGCAATGAGTATTACTGCAATAAGAATTCATTCATGCCATATGTACAGTGTTAACAGAAATAAAATATTTACAAAGGAAAAAACAAAAATCTGTTGCCCACACGACTTTCACTTACCTCCGTTTTTAAAATCGATTAAAGAATTTCCAAATACAGTTAGAGATAAAAATGAGGGAAACCATTAGAGAATTAATTAAATTGAATTAATATAGAAACAGGTGTTTTATTAAAAACTCTATTATATTATTATCTAAAATAATTAGTTAGTTTTATCGGCTTTTTATCACTCTTTATTCAATTTTACAAGCTTGTGTATAAGATAATATATTTTCTAAACGTTCACTTTCAAACGGTTTATTATACGTCTATATTACTGTTCTTTTGTTCAAAAACAAAATTTGCGCGCTGTACTTCATTGACAAGCCGTCAGGTTGCAGCACGGTCAACATGAATTTTCATTTTCGGGAACCCAAAAAACAGTCAGTTTTATCAGCTTTTCATAACTCTCCATTACCCTTTACAATTCCGTAAATCAGATAATATTTTTTCTAAAATCTTTGGCTTTCCAATGGTATGTTATACATGTATATTACTGTTCTTATCTTCTAAAACAAAAAATTTTATTAAAAAAATATTTTTTCAATTTTTTCCTTTAGTTATATATCGAATTCGTTCGACTTATATATTTACATGTTTTTTATCAATGGAAACAAGATGATATGATTATTTTTACAGAATCTACGATACAAAATTAAAGGTACTTTAGAGAAAGAAAATTGAAAATATCAGCATTTAAGCCCTGCCGAACTATTGTAATCAGAATAAAACTTACATGATATTAAAGCCCATAAAATTTTAGATCAATATAGGGAGTTTAATGAAAATCGATAAAGCCGTTTTCGAGAAAATGGTAAAAAGGTGCTAAATGCATAGGATAAAGTAGGACTCCCGGTCAGCCGATTTTAGTGAAAAAGTTATTGTAACATCTCCGGCTACTATATGCTATATGAAATTTCAGTTCTGTACGACTTTTCGTTTTTGTGCTAGAGTTACCACACACGTTTGCGGGACTTGGGTATTTAAACTCAGGGGACCCTAAAACGTGTATTACGTGAAAGCTGGAATTCGAAAATTATCACGATCGCAATATTTTCCCTTACTATATATTTCATATATAGGTAAGTGAAAGTAAAAAAAAAAAAAAAATATATATATATATATATATATATATATATATATATATCACAATAATCTTGGCCACATTCATACTTTTTACATTATTTACATAGTGCACCTGGAAACTCCGAATCAAACCTAGAGATCCACATACTCAAAGGACATGAGTTGAAGCCAGCACTCACAATTGAGACGTTGATTTCCAAAAAGTACTAAAGGACATTTTTTACGAAATTGATTTTTTTACATATTTGTATTCTCATCATTTAGTTTTATCTAAATATTCTATTAGATGTTACCTAATGAATTCTCAAGTCCTTTAAAAACACGATTTAGAAATGCAGTCATTTTCTAAAAGTACTAATTACACATTTATTTTCGTTCCAAATCATTCTAAAAAAATTCATTTCATAACTTTAATATGATGTTATTATTATAGTAAAAAAATAATTCTAAATTTTAAGGCAAAAAGACCCAAATTAGCTAGTTTAATAATATAGTAATGAGAGGTTTTCGCGCTTCCTGTAAAATTTCCTAGAATGGATATAGTACCTTTTGGAAATCAACGTCTCAATTGCTGAGTTATTACAGTTCTCAGGGCCACTGATATGGGCTAGATAAGGTTCACACTTAGCCACAATAGATCTCAACCAATACATTTCAAAGATGTTCCGATACCTACTACTGAGAAAGTAATACATTTAGTACTTCTCTGAGACAAAATACTGTCATGGAAGACTCACACTGGACTGGTCTTTTGGTTAACTTTTTAGACTATCATCCAGATTACTCGACAACACCCAAATCAATATTAACATAGTGTTTATCGAAATCATATGGACAAACGGGAAGACTTATGCAGCTCTGTCAAAAATGCGAATATCCAAAGAATTCAGTTATTATAGTCCAACGTTTTGTAGTTATTAATGTCCAAAAGATTGTAGGACCATAATATGTGACCAATGACTGACTCACAAGGATTCCGACTTCCTCACAGTTCCAGATACTGCTGCAGAATATAATACAAACTGTTACGACATAATGACCACGTAAACACTTAAATACACCAATGCACACAAACCACCCCGACTGCTTTTGGGACGGTGGTCTAGAGATTTTCTAATAAAATTATTCAGATGAGATGTTAGCAAATAGTTTTTCAGCAGATGGTAAATCACGAAATGCTGTCAGAACTTTCGAAAATGCTTGTGAAGAATATATTTAGTTATTAAAAAATATTTATTGAAATAATTGAACCTGTTTCAATGAAATATATAAACTGATTATTTCTTACTAGGGAGAAAACAAATAAACCTTGAGCTAATTTAATATGAAGTAAAGCAAATTAAATAAGCATCCATCTGACAAGTAATCTGAATTTGTACCATCACAGGTTAGTTTTTGGAGCCAAAAAAACTCGATTTATTTCAACTTTTCTCCTATAAATAAAAAACGGTGCTTACTAAGAAAATATTCTTCTTTTTAAAATAAAAGATCGTTCAATTTCCTTTTTAAAAGTCATCTTAGGTATTGTATTTGATTAAAAAATACTGCTGCAATCGCTCGTCAGAAATAGGCCAATTTTTCCTTTTTTTTGTTTTTTTTTCTTTTTTTTTTTAAACCCAGGCTGAACACTAAGAAACAGCTATGACTTTGAAAGAACTTTCCAAATAGAAAAATGTTATGGAGCATCAAATTCTAAGCCTAAGAGTCTCTTTAAATTTCAAATGTCGTTGGTACTAACTTTCAAAATATCTGTTTAAAGATTTTCTTCTACACGCGTTAAAAGGCTTGTAAGAAATATTAGCTGGATACGGCCGGTTTAAAACATTATGAAGTGCAAGCTACATAAACATAAAGCATATCATATCAAGAAAAATGGAAGCTCGTCTCTATATGGATTAGTTATACCACCTTTATTAGCAAGTCTAAGAATTCAATTGAATCATCAGGTTTGGCCTGAAAGTACTTTTTTCATACGTTTCAAGCAACCTATTCTCTAATATTCTTTGTTTTGATTTGTAGTTTTCTTTATATTACCCAAGACATATTTAAAAAAAAAATAGGAGTAAGTGTAGGTTGAATAAATAGAAATAGGTTTTTGTACCATATTTTATTTATGTTTGGTAGGTACCTACAATTCAACTGTAAATTGGAGAAGTAATTTAGTGTATATACATCAGTTGAAAAGCATTTTCTCCTCTTAGGGGTGCAATTGAAGGAACGAAGGGGACAATCCAGAGGGTTCTTAAGATATTGAAGGGTCTTGTATAGGATAAAGCATAGTGGTTAGCGGTACAACCTAATACCCCACCTTAGATGTACAACATAATATCATATTAGTGTACCAAGGGATGTATAGGTAGGTATAGCATTCGCAAACAGACAATATGCAATACCGCTGCAAGGGTAATCTTGCTTGAACACACTATCGAGACAGAAACTTAATTTCATATCTCAGCCTGCTATCATGAACATATGGACAAGAAGGAGGTAGTGAGGGAAATAATTGAGATGCCACCGCTTGCTGCTATGCTTGAAGACGACCCTTCTTTGAAAAACCAACACCGTCTCGGGAAATATCCTCCTCATCCTATCAACCAAATACAAATAAGAATAACAAGCGTTTTACCTAATGAATATATTCTAAATAACTCTTCCAATATACGGGAACATATACTGCAGCTCTACCTATCAATGCATTTGGTACACTTACATAATATTTTGTTCTGCATATAAGGTAGGGCTGAGGATGATGCTGACGAGGTATATAGGCAAAAGAATCAAATGCCACCGCTATCCGCTAAACTTTATCCCATACAAGACCCTTCATTCTCTTAAGAACCCTCAGGAAATGTCCCCTTCGTTCCTTCAACCACACCCTCAAGAGAAGAAAAATGCTTTACAACAGATGGATTTATACTAAATCACTTCTCCAATGTACAGTTTAATTGTAGGTACCTACCAAACATAAATATAATATGGTGCAAAAACCTATTTCTATTTATTCAACCTACACTTTCTCCTATTTTTTAAACTATGTCTTGCGTAAAATAAAGAATATTACAAATCAAATTAAAGAATATTAGAGAATATGTTGATTGAAACGTATGAAAAAAGTAGTTTCAGGCCAAACTTGAATATACAATTGAATTCTTAGACTTGCTAATAAAGGTGGTATAACTAATCCATATAGAGACGAGCTTCCATTTTGCTAGATATGTATGGTTTATGTTTTATGTAGCTTGCACTTCACAATGTTTTAAATCGGTCGTATCCAGCTAATATTTCTCACAAGCCTTTTCACGCGTGTAGAGGAAAATCTATTAATAGATATTATTTTGAAAGTTCCCTCGCGCGGATCTCATTACCGCGTATGGGGAGCGTCCCACGGGTGGCGGATGTGGGGATGGTCGGTGGAATTTCCTCGGAAGCTCCTCCCGGCTAAGTCCGATGGACTCGCTGACCAACAATGAGAGCGGCCCTCCAGGCTTGCTGGAGGGTGTGACGTAGGTTCGAACGCCCTACTCACATATTTTAGTTCACAAAATACCACAAACAGTCATGGATTCCTCTGAGGTAAAACGCCCATTATCCGGAAGCAAACTAGTCCCCCGTTCGGGTCTCCGGGTGGGGACTGCTTCAGAGGAATCTAGGCGCAAGATGAAAAGTAGAGATCTAACAATAGGGACGTGGAACGTTAGAAGTTTAAATACGGCAGGTGGGTTAAAGTCGGTAGCGAATGAAGTTAAGGGGTACCATTTAGATATCGTTGCATTACAAGAGGTTCGCTGGCCAGGGGAGGGTTCGTTAACAGAAGGAAAGTATACTATTTGGTACGGGGGGAGCGTTAATTATTGTTTAGGTACCGGGTTTCTGATTAGGAATAGATTTCTTTCCGCATTACGGGATGTACAGTTCTTTAGTGAAAGAATATCGGTTGCTATATTTCAGGGTCGTTGGTATAAAATCGCGTTTATAAACATTCACTCTCCCACCGAAGATAATGATGATGAAGTAAAATGCGAATTTTATGATAAACTAGAATCGGTTTACGATAAGTTACCGCGAAATTACATTAAAATTATACTAGGTGACGCAAACGCAAAGGTTGGAAGGGAAGAAGTATATCGTCCTACAATCGGTAAAGAAAGTTTGCACGAATATAGTAATGATAATGGGACCCGACTAATAAACTTTGCCATTTCGAAAAACCTAATAATCAAAAGTACTACGTTTAAACATAAGGACATTCATAAGTATACGTGGACATCGCCGGATGGACATACTCGTAATCAAATAGATCATATTTTAGTACAAAACAGATGGCAAAGTAGCATAATTAACGTGAGATCGTATCGTGGTGCAGAATGCGGTTCTGATCATGAATTAGTAATCGCGAAACTTCGACAAAAACTAAATACAAAAAAGAGAACACCGAACTATATTCATCCCGAGAATTTTGATGTTGTTAAATTGAACAACCCCGAAATTAGAAAACAATTCGCGATAGAAGTAAAAAATAGGTTCGATGCTTTGGAATCTTCAGACGAGGAAAACGAAGATGTAAACAAATTGTGGGAAGGGATCAGGGATAATATTAAAGAGGTCGGTAACTTATGTCTTGGGAAAATCGAAAATAAAAAGAACAAACCTTGGTTCGACAGGGATTGTCAAAATATGTGTGAAAAAAGAAAAACCGCTAAACTGAATTCCTTAAATAATCCAAGCAATAATAATGTGGCTTACTTTCGGTTAGTAAAAAACGAAACTTCAAAATTCTTGAAAAATAAGAAAAGAGAGTATCTTAAAGGCAAAATAATAGAAATAGAAAAACACAGAAGCGAAAATAACGTAAGAGAGATGTACAAAGGTATAAACAAATCGCGTAAAAGATTTGAACCTGTATTGAATGGGGTTAAAGATGCGAATAACAACATAATTGCGGATCCGACTGAGATATTAAATACATTTAAACAACACTTTGACGGCATTCTAAATACGGAAAATAATAATCGATCTCCTCCCTCTGAATACCAGAGCGCTGAACCATGGGTAGACGCACCGAGTAAAGAGGAAGTTGAAATGGCGATAGGAAAATTAAAACGGTATAAAGCTGCAGGAAATGATAATATCACGAGTGAATTAATCAAAGCGTGTGGAGAAGCGGGCGTTTCCAAATTACATGTTTTAGTTAAAAAGATCTGGGAAAATGAAAAAATACCCGAAGAATGGAAAGAATCAATACTTATTCCGATTCACAAAAAAGGACCGAGGACGGATTGTAACAACTATCGTGGGATCTCTCTTCTCCCAGTATGCTATAAAATATTCTCGTCAATACTAACTAGCCGAATCACGGAATACGCTGAGGAAATTATCGGAGACTACCAATGTGGTTTTAGGCGGAATCGCTCGACTATTGATCAAATATTTTCCTTACGTCAAATATTAGAGAAGAAACTGGAATACAACGGTGTAGTCCATCAACTTTATATAGATTTTAAAAAGGCTTATGATTCCATAGACCGTCAGAAGCTATATAACATCATGATTGAACAGGGGATACCTAAAAAGTTAGTAAACCTAGTAGAGATGTGTTTGTCGGAAACATTTCATAAAGTTAGAATCGGTCATAATTACTCCGAGAGATTTAAGGTGCGATCGGGTTTGAAACAGGGTGACTCCCTTTCACCTCTTTTGTTTAATATAGCCTTAGAATATGTTATAGAAAAGGTGATGAGTACCGAGAAAGGCTTACATATGGGTGACAAGATTCCGGTTTTGGGGTATGCCGATGATTTGGTACTACTAGGTGAAGACACAGAAACTATACAACTAAATACAAGTGTGTTAATAAAAACCGGTAAACAAATAGGTCTCGAATTAAATACCGATAAGACGAAATATATGATTAGTTGCAGAAATGGTGGCGATCTTGATGATATTAATATTTCAGGTCATACTTTTGAACACGTAGAGAAATTCAAGTATTTAGGTTCAATGATAACAAGAAAAAATGAAATCCAGGAAGAAATAAAGTCCCGGTTAAAGGTGGGAAATGCGTGTTATTATTCGGTTGGTAAATTGCTTAGCTCGCGGCTTCTGTCTAAAAACTTAAAGGTTAGAACTTATAAAACTATTATTCTTCCAACGGTTCTTTACGGATGCGAAACGTGGCCGCTTACTTTGAAGGATGAACAACGGCTTAAGGTTTTCGAGAATAAGGTGCTGCGTAAAATATTTGGTCCGAAGAGAGATGAGGCCACTGGGGAGTTTAGAAGGTTGCACAACGCGGAATTGCGGAGTTTGTACCCGGTGAATATAATTGAGTTGATAGCATCGCGGAGACTCAAATGGGCGCGTAAAGTTGTTGGGCTTAGTGAGGAACGGATTCCGAGAAAGTTGGTATTCGCTGAACCGACTGGTAGGCGTCCGAAAGGTAGGCCGAAGCGTCGATGGGAGGATTGCGTTAAGGCTGATCTCGGGGGCTTGGGCTTGACCGGTGAACATTGGACGAGTCTGTGCAGGCGAAGTTTGGTGGTATCGGCATCGAACCTTCGGGTTCGGTAAGCCTATTATTATATTATATTATATTATTATTATTTTGAAAGTTCGAACCAACGAAATTTGAAATTTAAAGAGACTCCTAGGCTTAGAAAGTTGATGCTCTATAACTTTTTACTCTATGACGGTGTTGGTTCTTCAAAGAAGGGTCGTCTACAAGCTGTGGCATCTAATTCACCCCCTTCACTATCTCGTTCTTTTCCATATCTTCATCGAAGCAGGCTGAGATATGAAATTAAGTTTCTGTCTCGATGGGGCATTCAAGGAAGATTACCCTTAAAGCGGTATTACATATTGTATGTTTGCGACTGCTATAGTTACCTATACATCCCTTGGTCCACTTACATGGTATTATGTTGTTAAGAATTGGGAAATACTAATTTAGTTTTTGTTATGTATATACATCGTTAATATTAAGTTCAGACGCAAGAGGGGGGCTATGTTTACATAAAGAGGAATTAAGTGATAATGACCGCTCGGGAATCAGGGTGCTCTGAGTTACAGCAGAGACAGGTCGCTACTTCGCTGTCGCCTACTTCGCTGTCGCCTTCGTCGCTGTCGCCATCATCGCTCGCTATCATTGCAATCGTCCTCGTTACCCTAAGTACTCTTTACGTTTCTCAGTTGTATTGTTTATTTCTCTCTCAATATATGTATTTTACAAAGTTTTTTACATTATTAAATCCATAATGAAACCTAAATAAATATCAGGGATTCGGCGACTCGTATTTAACGTTCGGGTTGAGGCTGCGAGCGAGTGTGCTGTCGCCCCTCTCCCCAACAATGTTGTACATCTAAGGTGGGGCTGACGATGATGTGGACAAGGTAGACATGCTAATGAATAAAATGCCACCGCAATCCGCTAAACTTTATCCCGTACAAGACCCTTCATTCTCTAAAGAACCCAGACCGTCCGGAAATATCCCCTTCATCCCTTCAATCACATACCCAAGAGAAGAAAATGCTTTTCAACAGACGGATATATTCTAAATCACTTCTCCAATGTACAGTTTAATTGTAGGTACCTACCAAACATAAATATAATATGGAGCGAAAACCTATTTCTATTTATTCAACCTACACTATATCCTATTTTTTTAAACTATATCGCGTAATATAAAGAATATTATACATCTAATCAAAGAATATTAGTTGATTGAAACGTTTATCAATTATATCAAAGTGTTTCCCCAAAAGAAAATTCACCTAGTCAAAAGATATCGATGTTGACAAAGATTTAGCCTTATTCTTGGGTAATAAGCTGTCATTCGCAGCCTAATTGGAAAGCTTGCCCTTAATCTTTCGTAAACTCTTCCTTTACTGACCATAATCCGCAACTGTTCTCAAGAGTATAGGATTCATTATCCAAGAACAATAGGTTCATGCAGTATGGTATTTTGAAAAAGTTAGTATCTGAGAAAATATTGATCACAACTGAGACGTCTAAATTAGTGCTAACCGTCTCTAAAGATTTAATTCCAACTAATCAAGACACAGGAAAAAATGGCTAAGAATTTAATAATTAATCAATATGTCTGAACTTAAAATTTCGGAACGGGATTATTATATTAACAAATTCTATTATTAAAGCAGTTAGACGGTATAACCAATCTTATTTTGTTATTAACATTTTTAGTAACTTTATTAAAACATTATCAAAATCCTTCTATCTCACTGGCAAAGATTTATAAGAATTCCTTCAGTTTTGAGCTGGTCATCAACAAAACCTAGTTTATGAAAAGACTCCTGTGTTCAGATAGTGGTAATATGGTATAAGTCACTTTTTCTAGAAATATATTGAGGATGTATAGTCGACTGTAAAAACTATTATAGGTGGAATAGTCAGGAATCAGTCATTTTTTTTTTTAATTTTTAATTTTGCCAACGTTTCGGCCCAAGCTTGTGAGCCATCGTCAGGGCATTACTGAGCCATGTCCAAGCATAAACTCCATCTCGAGTTTTTCTAGAAATGAGAGTTTTTCACATTCTGGAGTGTTATTTGTTAATGTTTAGAAGGTAGTTCGTTTTGCTGTAGAAGGTAGAATTGTTTACTTATAAATTGAATGAAAAACATTAATGAAATTTCGCCACCATCACTTAAATGACACTACAGAATGTAAAAAACTTCAGAAAAAGTGACCCATAGAATTTTGCTATGATAAGTACTAAGCACAGATTTATTAAAGCAAAAGTTAGAGTTGTAATTTAGTCATCTATTTTTACAACCAATAACACAACATTTAATCACCATACTTGTTTGTTGAAAAGGTTTGTTATGTTGATAATAACAAGCATGAAGTTATGGAGAGAGTTAAATAAAAAATAGGAGGGTGTATTGCTACGGCATTTTGACAAAATACATATATGAAAAATTAACTAGCTTCAAGAATAATATCGAAACATATTAAAATCTATTATACAAACTGGAATTCGAACATTTGTATAGCGACGTTGCAAACAAATCTCAGTCATTCACCAGTTAAAAATAACTAACGTCTGATTCGTACTTCTCATTTTTGAACAAATATATTTAGCGAAATTTTGGATACATCTAAAAACTTGTTAAAAAAATTTGAATTATTTTATCGTTATTACTATGCATTTCATACGTAGATATTGCAATAAAATGTAATTGTTTAAACTATGGTCGCTTGTTATAATCTGTTTTCTTAAATGAACAAATAATTGAGTAGCCGTTATAAACAAAGAAAAACTTTAATATATATATATATAAGTTTCTATTGTTCTCAGGTTGCAGTCAATGAATAAGAAATTTGAAAGTAACACTGAAATACAAAGGAGTGTTCTTTCAAAGTTTGTGGTCTACACATATGTCTATTTAAGACACTATTTTGTTTAAAATTGTGAATACTAATAATATAATATAATACTTTCTAATAATATCTTTAATGTAAATTCTAATTAAAATATCGATGTACCTACTATATGAGTATTCATTGTTCAATGTATTCTTTTCTATATCTCTAACAAAAAATATATATATTAATTAGTGTATAATAATATTAATGTTCTGTTTTTTGTTTTTCCACTGTTTTTTTTAAAATATTTTTGTTGAAATTTACAACTGTATTTTGTAATACAACAAGTAAATATGTTGGTAATGATAAAATACATGAAAAAAAAAACATGTAGAGAAAATGCCCATTGGCATTACTCCACTAAGTAAACTAGAAGGTCTCGAGGCCATCTTCTTTTCAGGCGCCTCGTAGGATTGTCAGGAATTGAAGAGGAAGCAAGAATTGAAACTAGAGGATTAGAGTGGGAGTGGAGTTTGTCATGGGAGGATTTATACCTGGTTCGGGCCAAATCAGCAACATATGGGATGTGATGGTCTTTATGGATGAGTTTTTTTCCACTGTTAGGGCATAATTATGAGAACAATAAATTCTCGAAACGTGGCATAAATAAAATTGTTTATTCATTGACTGAAACCTGAGAACAATAGAAACTTTAATTATCAACAGTCGAGAACTGATCAAACAATAATATATACAATTAGATAATTTTTATAAATACATATTAAATAAATTAAAGGTATTAAAAATGTAACTTATTTATTAATTGTGCAAGGAAGGTGAAAAATATTGCTTTGAAAATTATGGGATAGTAACTTATCTATTATTACTTGATTTATTTTATGGAGGGATTTTTAAATGAACGTTAAAGGATGGTTTTATATTATTAATGCAATGCGTTATATTCATTTCCAAACATTCCGTTTAGTATCTTACAAGAAACGAGCAAGCGGTACTTATCTGAAAATATACATCAAAATATCCTTAAAGTGTGACCACAGTATTTAGAAGAAGGAAGATACCTGTTGAATAGACCTTCAACAAAACTGTCTATAGAGGATCTGAAAAAAAATTACATACAACATGAACGATAAAATATACACAGTAAAATACAATTATTCATTCACCAAGTTGTTTAAGTAAAAATTGTCTAATAGATTATTGTATAACTATACAAAATATGTAAGCTTGAGATCAGATAAAAATTAAGTAAATAAAGTAATAATTTATATACTAGCAGATTATAGGTGTCCTTAAAATAATGCAGAATTTTAATTTCTTCCTTACATAACTCTCTATATATTAAACTGTTTATGTTTGCTGGGTTATTTATTTGTATGAATATCAATACTTACTAAAACTCTTTCGAAAAAATGTTTGTTCCCTCTGTAGAATTTCGGAACTTCGAAATAATTCGGTTTTTATTTCGATGACAAAAAGCAATTTAAGTGTAATTTGACTTGAGAAATTTGAAATGGCCGGAACGATCAGGAAATTCAATGAATTGTGACGCGAGGGCAATATTAGTACACCGTTCAACGGAGAAATTCTGAAAGGGAGGCTTCAGTCTGGAAGACAATGTGAGCTTTCAAGACTTTTATTTTGATGGCGATGTATTGCGAGCTGAAATCCCAGTACAACTCTTACAGAACTTACAGGAAAATTCGATATTAGGAAATCAAACATAGATGACTACCTGAAGGTGAATGGAAAACCACTGAAAGTTGGAATCACCACTCATTAAACGACTGAAAAAAATCAGTGTTATAAAATTTGGGTCTCACTTCTTTTCCAAAAACAACGACCCATTTCTGTGCACACCCGCTGGACCACTTTCAAAACAACAAAAACAATATTATTAAAGAGCCTTAGAAAATAGGTTTTCTGAAATTGCATTATAATCATTTGAAACAAAATAGCTCCTAAACAGTCGATCCTAACAACAAAAGTTAAATATTCTCCTCCAAATTTCTAACAAAGGAACTGTCAAAATTTCAAACAAATTTTCGACTAAAAGAGCTAGGCTGATAGGAAATTATCAGACTGAGGCTGAAAACTACTGAAACAATAAAACTATAGACTCCCAGCTAAAAGACTTATCCATCTAAACAAGGAAATTCATTCTCAGTATTGGTACCTATGTCATCGTTGTTAACCGATTCTTTGTAAATAACCTTTTTTTTTCTGTACGGTTGTATGCACAATATCCTCACATCCAAGTTTTTTCTTTCGCAGTATCATTAGTCTTTCCGTAAAAAGTTTTGCGAAAAACAGAGTTGTTTTAATTGACAATTTGAAAATTGCAACATGCACCAATGCCCAGGTCTAATTGCCCGGCCAAGTTAATAACCTCCTGCTATAGGCTGCACCAGCACGCACAGCGAGTCCAGTTACGTATAATTTGCGTTAAAATTAACCTCCGTATACCCGATTCATCTTTTTTTCGTGCGTACTTTACACTGTTTTATTTTATGATAGCAGTTTAATCTTATAATGAAAGTATATTAGGTTGTTAAAGAAGATTTATTTTACATTTAGGTGCAGTGCACCACAACATTAGGTTCGTTGGATTATTTACAATTGTTTGTATAACTTGATATCTTTTGATGAACTCCATGGGATCACTTGTAGCTGGGTGGCTAGCGTACCAGCCTTCCATGCCAAAGGTCACGGGTTCAAATCCGGAGGTGGTCCTAGGATTTTTTAATGGGAGTAAAAAATCCTTAGTTACGCCGTCCTTCGGAGGGGACGTTAAAAGGTGGTCCCGAGCCTGTGCGATGTTAGGTACTCGTTAAAGATCCCTATCCTAATAAAACCTGGATAGGCAAAATTTAGGACTCCCACTGTAGCATCGTCCGATTAGCCATAGTAGCATAAAGTGACGTTAAATAAATAAATAAAATGATCAACTCCATGACGTGTTGAGGAATTTCTCGTCATTGCCTAGTAGCTGTAGCAACTCGAGCCCATCGATTTAATTCTTTCTTCTTTCTCGTAGTTTTTTGTTGATCCACCATTATGTATTTTGTAGTGACTTGTTCCTTACGGTGGTCACGTATTGGTGACATATTTACAGTCTGAACATATTAGAAATTCATCATAGTTGTTCAATAATAATATCGACTCTAACGCCAAGTTTATTGCAAACAACTCTGCTGAGTATATTGTAAAAATATTTGATAACCAGTATCGAATGATTTCTGTTCCAATTACTACAGAACAACCTGCACCATTATCAGTTTTTGACCCGTCTGTGAATATTAATTGATTTTGTTTATAACCCGCAGAGTATTCTGTGAAGTGTGAAGTATGAAATGTGAACTTTAGTGAATTCAATAAAAAAATATATTTATTTTTTTTTTTTTTAATAATATACTGGCAATAATCAGATGATTTCCCATTGATAACACAAACTGTTGACAAAATAATTGTAACTTCTGTAATACAGATCCCTCATTATATTTTCATCAATTATGTAATTTCATTATACAACTTTTACTTATTCCTTATTACGTAATTATTTATTTCGTTTGTATATCAACTTTAATTAATGATCTTCTAATTAGTGATTTTAATTACTAAAGATTAATGTTATGTAGTAATTACACCAGATTTATTTAATTTCAATGATTCCCAAATCACAGAAGGACATTGTGTGATGTTTACGATTGTATGAATATATTAAATTCATAACTTCATATTAAATTTCCGATTGAATCACTTTCCTTAAGTTCTTTCTTTTTTCAACGGATTATTATTATATTTTATTTTCAATGAACACGTCACTACTTATATCTGAAATATTTAGTATGGGAAGTACATTTGAGGCCGTGAAATTTACTATTTAAGACCATCTAATAACCATCTTTAAGCTTGCTTTTGAGCGTAAGTAAAAGAACATAGCTCAAAATTTAAAAATTGAAATTAAAATTAGACATTTAAGATTGCATGCCTCAAACGTATTTTCATTTTGGCCAAATATTCTCTTAAAAGACTCTAAACCTAAATATTTTAATCAAAAACGTAATACGTAAAATCATACAAACATTATAAAATTTTGGTGTTCGTGCTCGTTATTGTAAAAAAAAATATTTTATTTATTCAAAAGTTACAAAATATCGATAATAACACTTTAAAAGACAATAATGACAATCTTGATAATAACAATATGGCTATACTAGATCTGACATAGATTACGTACCGTAATTACTGCGAGGACTTGAAGAGAGTGTGTGTGTTCCCTGGGAGAAGGGACAGGGTATATATAGGTTAATAGGACTGCTGAATAAGATTCAAGGAATATGGTGTGATCTGCAGGTGCACTATGGCCTCATGGTGGCGTGACTCCTCCGTCCTTATGAGAGTGAAGCCCACTGAACTCTAAATTTAAGGATTTGGGACGGTTTGTCTATTCTGTAAATATTGAAACCAAGCTCTGGCTCTGCCATCAAAACATTCAGGTGGTTGAGGATGGGTACTTGGATTATCATTTGAAGGATTAGAACACAGTAATTCCAGTTTACAATACTGACGATAAAGATTATAGCATAAAAGATATAAACATATTACATAAAATATATAAGAAATAAATTGGGATACAGTTATATCATAAGGTTCTAATTCTTCTATTTCTATATTACTTAAGTCTATTTGTTGTAATTCCTCAAAAGTAAAATTTGTTGATACAATAGTTTTATTATTAACAGAATGATAGGAAATAAAAGGAATATTTACATTGTCAACATAAGAAAGTGGTACATTTATATTTACAAATTTCTCATTTTCATTAAGATTAAGGAGGCTAGTAGATGGTAGATGATACATTTGTGTGTTTGTTACACTAGTTGTTACATTGCTAATATTAAAGGTTAAATATTGGTGTAATGTGGGTATAAGTTTGATTATAGGGTTTGTTCTTATTTCTACAGCTTTACAATCATTTAATTCTATATTCTTACATAATTCTAAAATACATTTGTCCTTAATCTCTATCATGTCTTTACAGTAATGATGATTATTGAATTTAATACAATTTCCATTGTAAAAACGAATTTTTAAATCTAATGATTAGTTGTTCTTTAATCTTTAGAGTAATGACTTTATTATTCCTTGTAACTGGATATGACATAGCATAATAAGTTGTTTTTGGCAATGATCTCAAAGGGATTTTAATAAAATAATAAATTAATCCTGTATCTGATAGGGAACAAAATGTGGAGCTAAGTAACCAGTTTAATTCTACATTTTCTGTGATTGGTTCTCCGAACGGTATGTTTAATTGTTCTAGTTCTCTAGTCGTTAATATGCTTGGATGGGTAATTCCTAATTTACATTGTTCTAAGGAAAATTCTATATCATTTAATTGATTTTCTACTAAATCTAATACGGCTAATAAATCATGATACATTAACTTAGTAAGAGCTAAATCTGTAAAATTATTTATTTTTTCTATACTATCCTTATATTTATTTAAAACAATTATTTCTTTATTAAGTTTAGATGTTAATTCTTTATTTAATCCTAATCTAACATTTTCATTATGCTCTATGTGATACATATTTTCTCTCGATTTTATTTAAAATTTATTATCATACTTTTCTTTGTCATCGGCGTCCATATTGCCGGTGAGCCAACTAATAGCATTGCCTAGTCCGTTAATTAAACCTCTTTTTGATCGGTTATTCGATTTATATTTACAATATGATTAATTTTTTCTAATATCTTGTTATATTTTTGTTCAATAATATTATGCAAAGTTTTATATTCATTACTAATTGTTAATACGTCAATGCTAATCTTAAGGGTTTGAATTTCTCTTGTTAAATTTGTAAGATTCTTATAATGTAAAAATGTGTACCAATCTTCAATTATAAAAGATGGATTAATTTGTACGATGGATGCTCCTGGTCCGTCAGATAAATCTTGTATTAGCAAGGGTCTGTATCTGAACCGTAAGCGCTGCGATCAGAAGATACTTGAAACAATTCGTCGTCGAACTCAAAGTCATCTTGGCTGACTCCTGTAACATTAGACGTTTCTATTTCTTTTATGACATTCTCAATATCTTCATCAGTTATTTCTGGGTTTTTTTTTTACTTGTACTAGGTTTATTATTTGATTTCTTTTTCTTAGTGACCTTTTTCGGTCGTTTGACTTGATCAGGGTGGAGTTTTTTCTTTCTACCTTTATTTCTATTTTGAAATCTTTTATCAACATACTTTCCTTTTTCGTATTTAGGATCTATTTTCTTTTTCTGTTGTCTCTTTATATACACATCTTCCGGGATTTCTATGTCTTCTCTATTTTCATTTAACTTGCCTATTTTTCTCTCTTTATTTTGTTCTATACCTTTCTTAGTTATTTCGAAAAGCTGCTTCATTTTCCGATGGTACTCATGAACAAGATATTCTTTTATTTCCGGGGATTCATTATAAGTTTCATTAGTGATACCGAAAGTTATTTCGTTAGGGGTCATTTTAAGATCTTGATTAAGGGAATTATTATATGCTGTCGTTGCTTGCTCTAACTTATCTTCCTCTTTATCATCTTTGTTTTCTATGTTTATAAGTCTTAAAATTTCTAATAACGAAGAGCTTGCTCGATTAAGCAATCCAGAGAGTTAGGGTGATTGGGGGTAGTATAATGTAATTCAATATTTAAGTAGTTTAGAAAATCTTTAAACAAGTTATTGTCGAATTCTCTTCCGTTGTCACATGATATTTTTTGGGGTTTTGGAAAATATGCTAAATATTTTTTCAATACTTTCATGCTTTCTATGGCATTAATAACTCGTTGCGTAATAAGAAAATATTCTTTTGGAAAAAGTATCTACTATTAAATAAATGTAATAATTACTCATGTGTAAGGTATCAATCATTAAATCTGTAAAGGGTTTCTCAGGTGTGGGAGTAATTTTAAATTTTTGTTTTATAGGTCTTCTATCGTATTTGCCTTTTCCACATGTGTCACATTTGTTTATAATTTCTGTGATATGATCTTTCATATTGGGCCAATAAAATTTGGTTTTCAAAACTAAATATGTTTCATTTATACCTCTGTGGCATGTCTTGGCGATATGATAATCAAGGATAAGTAATTTCTGGTCTTCCGTGTTCTTTACATCTGGCAATAGTTTATAATATCTTTTAATTCTATTTGTGGGAAATTTTTCTCTAATGAGTGATGCAACTTTATTAAATAATGCATTATACCAATTATTTTCACTTTCTATAGAATCTGATATGGGTGAGCAGTATATGCCGTAAGTTATATTTGGTCTTAAGATTTCTAAAAGTTTTTCTTCTATTTCAAAATCTTTTTCATGATAAGGCCAAGTAAATTCAATTGTTGTTCTTTGCTTATTATTGAATATTGTTTCGCGTTGAATTTTCGCGTGTCCCTTTTTTATTATTATTTGATTTTTCTCAACATTTTACTGGTCTAGATTTATCATCAACTATTAAGATTCTGTTATCGGAGGATTCTGTGGAGTGCTGGGTTGCTAAAGAAGATATATCATCTTGAATTATTTCTTGGTGTTCACCATTATTATTTTCTTCTATGTTTTCATCATTATTAATTCCTTCTAAGTTTTCATTGTTAGCTTCTTCTTGGGTTTCTTCTATTCCCATTTCTTGTAATAAATCTACGATTTCTTGTGAATAGTTATTAGGAGAATTTTCTGTATGAAAAATATCAAATTCTGGTTCTTTTAATTTCCTTTCTTCAATAGGGTAACGGGATAAATGATCGGCGACTTTATTAGCCTTTCCTTCAATGTATTTTATGTCATATTCGAAATCTTCTAACAATAATTTCCATCTAATTAATCTGGCGTTCTGTGTTTTACACGTTCTTAAATATTCTAAAGGTTGTGATCTGAATATATGAAAAATTTTCTACCGTAAAAGTAGGGTCGAAAATGATTGCAAGCCCAAATAATGGCTAAACATTCCTTTTCCGTTGTTGAGTAATTTTGTTCTGCTTTATTAAGTGTTCTGGATGCAAAACATACAGGGAGTTCTTTTTCCATCTTTCTTCTGTGCTAATACTGCACCAATGGCGAAATTACTTGCGTCAGTTGTTAAGAAAAAGTCCTGATTGAAATCTGGAATTTGCAAAATGGGGCTACTACATACAAGTTGTTTCAATTTCTCAAAAGCGTTTTCATATAACTCTGGTTTGATTTCTTTTTGATCTTTTCGAAGACATCTCGTTAATGGGGAAGCTATCTTTGCGTAATTTGGTATCATTTTCCTATAGAAACCAGTTAATCCTAAAAAGCTTTTAATTTCTTTTTCATTTTTAGGGAGTTTAAAATCTTTTACTGCTTTTATCTTTTCTGGATTAGGTTCTATGCCGCGTTCGCTGATAATATGTCCGAGGAATAACAATTCTTTCTTGCAAAATTCTGTCTTATCGAGCTGAATCTTTAAGTTATGTTTTTCTAACTTTTTAAGAGTTTCTTCTAAATGTTTCCAATGATCTTTGTAATTTTCAGAAAAAATTATAATATCGTCCATATAGACTAAAACGTTAATAGAATCTGAAAAAATGATATTCATGGCTCTTTGAAACGTTGCTGGGGCATTACTGAGTCCAAATGGCATGCGAAGGAATTCAAAGTGGCCTTGATCTGTAGAAAATGCTGTTTTTGGGATAGAACTTTCTTCGACTTTTATTTGATGGAAGCCTGAGCAAAGGTCCATTGCTGTAAATATCGTCGCTTTTCCTAATTTGCCTAAAAGGTCTTCAATATTAGGAATGGGGAATTTATCCGGTTGTTTCTCGATTTAATTTCCTGTAATCAATCACCATTCGTATTTTTCTTTTTCCTGATGCGTCTGGCTTTTTCGGACAATCCAAACGGGAGAATTGTAAGGGGAATTGCTGGGTCTTATTATTTTGGATTCTAACATCTTTTTAATTTCTTCCTTAATATTTTCTTTGAATTGGTGGGGATATCTGTAATTTTTCGAATATATCGGGTCTTCGGTTTTTGTTTTAATCTTATGCTCCAATAAATCAGTGGCTGAAAGGGGATCATTTTCAGTCTTAAATACTGATGGATATTTCGATAATAATTTAATTAAATTTGATTTTTCTTGAGGAGGTATATGGTCGGTTCTGATTAGTTGGGGGATTTGTTTTATTATTTCATGGTTTCCTTTTTTATTAGAATCTGTTAATTCTACTTCTTCTTTTTGCAAATAGTATAAAGGTAAATATATGGTTTCGTTAACTTTACTGTCGATTATTATATTTTGATCATAGATGCCAGGTTTGATTTTAATCTTATCATCTTCATAGTCAATAAAATATAGATTTTTATTTTGTTCTACTTTTATCTGATTTTCGCCTTCTTTCAAAACTAATTTTAAAACTTCGTCTTCCATAATAAAATCAAACTCTGTATAGCGAGTTTTTATTTTGTTGGTTTCGAAATCGATATTAAATTTCATTTCCCTCATTGTCTCATTTCCTAGTAGTATTTCGTAATTGGGACTGAAATTAAATAGATAAAATTTTATTTTTTCGGGGTTTTTAAGAAAATTATTTCTGCAATAAACTGAAATAGATTCCGTGCCAAGTTCTTCTCCGGTTGCTGTTTTTATTGTAAAATTTTCTTTTTCTCTTTCAACATCTGGTGGTACAATGTCTGGTCTTATATAATTCTTCCAAGATCCGGTATCAATAAGCCATTTACGATTCGCGTGGTCTTTAACATAAGGCAGTTGGCTTTTATTCTCTTCTTTTATGTGTTTTGATTGTCTGGCGGGCCTTTCTCTAAAAAAGAATTATTTGGATCTAATTTTTCTAATTTCTCTCTTAATTCTCTGATTTCTTGGTCTTTCGGGTCTTCTTGCTGAATTTGGAAATTAGGCTGTTTCGGTTTATTCCCGAATGCGCTAACTGTTCTCATGGATACAGTTGGATTTTCATCTTTCTTATTATTATTATAATTTTGATTCCGGTATCGACCTGAACCGTTGAAATACCTTTGTTGTTCTTGACGGGCCATTGTTGGTAATAATTATTATTATTATTATTCTGCCGGTAGTCTTGTGGAGGTTCTTGTTGTCGATATTGATGCTCTTGTCTTTGATTATGTGGGTTATACGGGTTATTGGGATTTTGCCAATTATTAAATCGTTTGTGATGTTTTTTATCGAACTTTTTCTTATGGTCGAAGCCTCTTTTGTAATCATGTTCTCCGGGTCTTCTCATATTTCCCGAATTTATGAGGTCATCGAAGAGTAGATGGTTCTCATTCTGAATTAAATTTCTCAAATCATCTAATGTTCTTAACTTTTCTGCTTTAGTCATAAGATATGTTCTTATGTGAAGGGGCATGTTAGTGTAAAAAAAATAAAGAATACTTTTCTCTAATGCGCTAATAATTGTTTCTCTATTTGGTGTGTTTTCTATCCGATGTTTAGAAATTATTAAAGTGCGGATCTTATCAATTCTTTGAAGGAAATCAAGAGGGTGTTCCTTATGATGTATTTTGTTATTAAATAATTCATGCGATAATTGTTCAATTGAGCGGCTGTCTCTGAAGGTTCTTTCGAGATAATTTAGTAATTCTTCAACACGACTAAATTCGCACGTTGTATTTATATAATCAGCTTCATCCGTAAGTTTTGCTAAAAGTTTACTTAATAATCTTTGTTCGTTTAGTTCCTTAAACGAGTTGTCCGGTTTACACACGATTTGGTAAACTTGTCTACAAACTGTCACGAATTTTAACAGATTGTGTGGATTTCCATTAAAATTAGGGATATGATCGTAGTCTGCCGATTTAATTTGAAAGCTTGCCATATTTGTAGTTAATGTTAAATTATTTACTCGCAGGATTAAAGAATTTAAATAATCATCAGACATAAAATTACAATAGTAAAGGAAATTAACTTACAAAAATTGAGTACGCTGTCAAAAATAATCTTCGACGGGGTGTGAAGATCTGTCCTTGAGCTGGATACCTGACGACAGTGAAGTCCGGCCAAGGTTGAGTGCAGATAAGAGACTTTGCCTGCGTTGCGAGATGCTCGGGGTGAGTGAACTCGTCCAGAATCTGAAGATCTCGAAGTTGGTAGTCCTCGGTAGGTAAGCCAAAATCTTGAGTCTTCACAGGTGAGGAATCCTAGGCGGTAGTCCTAATTCTGGATTTGCGGAAAAAGTTCGGATCTGCGGAAACTCGGTTCTTAAAACTGCGATAAAAATATGCAGTCCCTGTTCGGGCGCCAATTTTGGTGTTCGTGCTCGTTATTGTAAAAAAAAAATATTTTATTTATTCAAAAGTTACAAAATATCGATAATAACACTTTAAAAGACAATAATGACAATCTTGATAATAACAATATGGCTATACTAGATCTGACATAGATTACGTACCGTAATTACTGCGAGGACTTGAAGAGTGTGTGTGTGTACCCTGGGAGAAGGGACAGGGTATATATAGGTTAATAGGACTGCTGAATAAGATTCAAGGAATATGGTGTGATCTGCAGGTGCACTATGGCCTCATGGTGGCGTGACTTAATACAAAGCAAAATATATTTCTTCTCGATGTCATTCATTTATTTTCCTCACTGAAAAAACCTAGCATGGTTGAGGTGTCGAATTTCAAAATGGCTTCCTTTAAACTCTTAACTTGTATTTTCATTCGAAATAATTAACCATCTCCAGTTGTTTAAAGTAAAAGAAAATTAATAAATATAAATTACGATATAATATACTAAGGAAGGCCATTAAAGAGGAAAACATTTTCTCATGATGAAGATGAAATTCAAGAAAGCAGAGGGGAAAATTAGTATGTAATATTTCGTCTCAAAGATAAATTTGTAGGAAAATAATATTAACATATAAATACGAGGTAGATAAAGAAAAAAGAAAAAGCTATACATTTCGGTGAATTATTAGGTAATAATTTTAATTTTATTGTATTACTTAATTGAACAAAAATGTAATGAAAACTAAATTGATAGTTCGTCGAAAAAATTTAATTCAAGAGAGAGACAAATGTAAAACTTGAGTAAATCACAGCACATTTGAAATAGTGTGTTTCTTGATTAACATTAAAATTTCAGCAGTACTTGACAAACAGATAATAATAAAACGAAATAAATAAAAATAACTCATAGACACACAATATACCAAGTATTATAATTATAGGGCTGAATGCTTTAGAACCACAAAAACCAGCTTGTGGTTGCGGAGTTGTGGCTTTTACCGATCACAAACCATGCGGACAAGGGTTTTACTTCGTTATACTGTCGGCCACTAATCTAATTTAGTTAATTAAACTAATTTATAAATTCAAATCCAAATCACACTTGTGTGATGTTTACATAAATTTGATCAATAAATTCATTATTAAATTTTTGTTTTTTAATTTTTTTTTTTACATTAATTATGAATTTTAATTTATAAGGAACACAACTAGTTATATCTGAAGTATTTAAAGGGATGATACATTTGAGAGCTCCAAGGAAATCTAACTAATGTTTAGAAACTTTAAGTCTGCTGGGCTAATATTTTTCAGAACGCCTCGAAAATTGTAAAATTGAGAAAAAATTGAACTAAGGGGATTGTGGTCGGAAGGGGTTTCCAATGCAAATAATTCTTTTAAGACCTACCAAATATTATCAATAAGGGTAACTTAAGATCATACAAGATTATGATTACAAAGAAAATATATTTTTTACAAATGTTTCATGTTATTTCGTACTGAAAAATCTGATTTAGTTGAAGTCCCAAATGTCTCTCTAATACATATCGCCTTTATTGTCATTCGAATGAATTACTTTTGTTTAAGTGAAAGATAAAGTTTGAATTAGTTAAGTTATAAGTGAGGCCAAAAGAGGAAAGCATTTTTCTGATGTTTAAGCGATGTAAGAAAGCAAGTGGAGAATTTTGTATATTTGCGTCCTAAGATATGATTGTAGGACAAAGAATATTATACATACAATAGGGTCAGAAAGAAAAAGGTTTTACGACATGGGTAAGTTAATTTGGTTGAATTGTTAATTAATTTATTCACTTAATGAACAACAACTTAATGAAGATCTCTTGATTCGTCGAAAAAATTTAATTCAAGAGATGAGATCAAATTGAACTGATAAACACACAATTTAAAATCAGGTGTTTTGAAACGATAAATTTAGCGTATGAGAAACAGATGAATATAAAACGAATAAAAAAATCCCATATGCCTTAGTATACCAAGCTAATATAATTAATGGATGAATGTTAGAAAAAAATATTTGTTGCGAGTTGTGCTTTTACGATCACAAACCATGAGGAGGATTTGATTTCGTATATGTGGACAACAATTGTAAGTTTAAAGCAAATCCCCTGTTGACCAGCAAACCCAATAATAAATTATAAAATAAAAAATGTTATTAAAAAGAAATTGTTAGCGGCTATTTACGCCACGTTTCTCAGCTTATTTCATTTTTTTAATATTCTAAATTCCTCACTAACCAAAGACTCTAATCATTTATTTTATTTGTCCTCAAGTTTTTAATTACTTTCCTTTTTTTGTATCTTCATATTTTTCCATTCGTAGCTGCCAGAAGTTGTTTGACAACAAGCAAATGTGCTATATAAAAAGTAAGCACCAGACTTGATAGGCGTGCGGATAACAAATTAAATTACTTCAATAAGAAAAGGTTCATAAAGAATAAAAACATATGTTCAATTTTGAATCAGTCTGCGTGTAAATACCTTTGGAAAGGACAGAGAGAATACAGTGTGTTATAACATACATATTATTATTTACCTACTCTCACTACACATAAAATGATAACTCGATTTTGGTTTCCGCAATCCTTCTATACCATAAGACGGGTTTTACACTTTTTACATATTTTAGGGCATTCTTTCCTGAAGGTTTATAAGTAAAAATACATTGCAATTTAGCTTTTCTTTAAACGGAAAAAATAAAATTTATGTGACCAAGTCATCAAAAAATATTTCTGAAATATAAGTAGTAACATAGTCGTAAAATATACCAGTAGGAATGCACGAGGTTAATAAAAGTAGTATTAAGCCCCTAAACTTATGAACATATTGGTAAAGAGGAAGGTTATGGTTAAATGTACAGGATTGTGCAAGTTATATTCTTCCCTTTAGTACGCAAGATTTTAGAAACAATATTGCGTGCCGAATTGTGTCTAAGTTGTCAACATAAATGGTAAGTTGTGATAAATCTATAATATAACATTAATTATTTCAAATTTAATACTATTTTATAAAAACAGATTCTAATGGAAACTTAATTTAACTTTTGAAATGTAATTTAAATTGTTCATTTAAAATATAAAATTGTAATAAACCGAATAAGATAGGAATCGTTCGTATATCTGTGGTGGTTGTTGAATATATATATATAGTAATCAACTTTTCATTATATTGAAAAATTGAATTTACTGGTATCTGTGCTTCACTTTAAAATAGCAAACAAATAAACGAAATTAATTTGTATATTTTCTTTTTCTTTTCTGCCGATGATATGATTAATTAATTATGAATCGACGTAACAAAACATACATCATTTCTTGCTAATTTCACTTTTCGTTACGATAAACTTAAACTTAAAGCGATAAATTCTAAATCGTTCAGACAGAGATTTTTTGAAAATAAAACAGTTCATTCAAATTGCAGCAGTGCGAAGCAGGGGCGGGTCTACTATATTTATTAATTATTATATACTAAAATGTATCTGTTATACTCCACATTTTTCTTATTAAATAAAATTTACCAATCCACCACATTTTACTATTCATGTCAAGAAATTAATCCTAAATATCAAGTTCTGTGATCAGCTCACCTTCGGCAATTCCGTAGGGCTCTCTGATCATAACAGTGGCGATTTTTTATCATATAAATTCATTTTCAAGAAAATTCCTCTATTTTCTTACATATTTAACATAAATGCACATTAATAAAGAATTGAAGTTTTGGAATACGTTCTTGGAGCATTGAGCAAATCTTTTAATTTAGAACTAATTATTAATTCTACAGTATACTCATACATGCACTTATAAATTTTTATTACTGTAGGCAGAAAAATAATACCTGAAGGTGAGGAAGATGATGAGTGATATGACGATGGCAGCGAAGGAAACAGAATACCCGACGACATAGATGATGTTGACGATTTTACGAAACTGTAAAAGGAAAAAACAAATAAATATATTGACATTTGTTTTAAATAACTATAGAATTTTACATGAAGCTCTCCAAATAATTCATAATTTATTAAACCAATTAAATATAAAAACAAATACATTTACGTAAATATTTCTTGAATAGGAATTCATATTACTGGTATAGCCTCAATTTGGACAGAGTTTTATCATCCTCTAACCATCACACCCCTATTTTTTTTAAATTTATTTATTGTATTTTATTTTTTAAACCAAATTGAATATAAAGATACTAAGAACTTTTCACAATTTTGACAATCTGCCGAGCTTCTTGGGATGGACTTAAAAGAACGTAAAAATAAAGCGAATGTGAAATTTGGTGGAAAAACATTTAAAATGATGAAAATCAATTGATTCGTTCACGAGGTTCAGCCGAAAAAAAGTATGGAAATTCGGTGGAAAACTGTATCCTGCTTTCAGTATTATTCTATCACAAAATAGTGAAAATCTATTGAACTGATTTCGAAATACGCCCGGAAAAGGGAATGAAAATTCGGGGTAGAATTGTATGCTTATTTTCGTGTGTAGCTGCCCCAAAATAGTCGGAAAATTGTTAAATGGTGAAAATCTATTGAACTGATTTCGAGATACGTCCGCAAAAGGAAATGAAAATTCGGGTACAGTTGTATGCTTATTTTCGTGTGTAGCGCCCCAAAATAGGCGGAACATTGTTGAAATGGTGGAAATCTATTGAACTATATGTTGGAGGATTCATATCGATTAAGGAATTGAAGATCAAGTTTTAGTAGTTTTGGAACTTGAAGGAATCTGTATTCAAATAAAGTGTACATCTCTCTAAATATTTCAAGAAAAATCTATAAAAATAATAAGGTATAATATATTTAAAAAATAGTAAATGATTCTCACCTCAAGATCATCCATGTCCACACAAGTAGTGTAGTTGGACCAGGGCTGCCCGGTGTCAGGATGCCGAAACCATGAACCATTGTCCATGCATTTCCGAAAAGCGAAACCTGCAACCATATAAAACCTTGAAAATATGCTAAACTTTACAATAAATAATCCACTGAATAATTATTTATGGGTTATCTCAGGATTAATGGTCTTATAAGAATGTCAGGTTAAAAACAACGATATTTTCTGCGAACAATGTTTGTTATTGTATATATTATTATTATTACTTTATTTATTTATTTATTCACCTTAACTGGAAATATATGCAGAACGGGTTATGGCAATATTAATTTGCCGATTAGGCCAGCAAGTTACTCTTGCCAATTAACTTCGTTTAATTAGATCTTCTATTTACTGGGCTTCTCCAATGTCTGCGATCCTCCTTGCTGGTATTGTTCAAATGTTAAAATGAGCGGGGCCCACTTCCGATTTCCATCCGTATACAAACTCTTAGAAGTACGGGTAGTCGTTTTCTATCATCAGCTCTGAGAGGAAATTTAAGTCTGGTTTCCCCAGCCCTTTGGCCCGTTCAGCTTCTAAGCCGGTGCACGTTAACAAAACATGTTCGGCTGACTCCAGGACACCACAGCTAGGACATGAGGGTATGGTATCTACCCCAAATCCAGAAAGCTTAGCCCTGAAGCCCCCATGCCCCGTGAGAAATTTTGAGACCCAATTGTCCGGGAGGACCCATTTTGCATTTAGATGCGACTGGACGGTGGGGTAGAGTACTACCATAGTACTTCCTTCGTGTAGAGCCTTTTTGAGTTGTCTCCCACCGTCGGTTCCACTCTTTTATACTATTTATCGAACTAATAAAGAAAATAAAAACAAAATTTAAAAGATCTCCTTGTTTTAATGAAATAAGACCGATAGTATTCTTCTTCCATACCTACGGTATATCAACTCATTAAGCCTACCGCTGCTAGGAATTTTGAAAAATAACTTGTCTAGTGCTAAGATTTAAAGAGGGAACATTAAATGAGTATTGGAATAAAACTAATGGAGAGAATCGGAGTTTTAGAGAACACCTGATTCCTTAAAAAAAAGTAAAACATGCAGATAAATAAAATTTGTACTATATTTTTTAGAGTAAACTGTACCTCTACAACCCATGAATGGTCTTTGGCTCAGTACATATAGAGATTCGTAGTTTCTAGTCCAACTACCGTGCACTAACGTGATCAGGCCTTGATCACGCTCAGCCGCTAGGTTTTTCCCCCAATTTGGGTACCCACTTTAAAGAGGATGAGGGTCCGCTTCAGGAGGGTCTCCATACCCTAGGGTCGCCCCCCAGCTGAATCAACAGAATAAATAATATTCTGTCATAGCCAGGAGTCGAAACTAAGACCTGGAAAACAGTAGACTAGCGCTCTATCCATTAGACCACACTGCTCTCCTATTTTTTTGAGTAGTTATTTAAAATTCTTCTCAAGGGTATACAAAATAAGTATTTTAAAAGAGGGGAAAAAGTTGTCTTCAAGTATAATTTATCTGTGATATTATCATCAAATATACTCCACAGCAAGACAATTTCTAAATCTAAACATTATTTTTTCAGTGCCGAGGAAATGAGGTCACTAAAGTCTTATAATAAATTCCTAAGGGAAAAAGACGTGTCCCACTTTCCATACGCGTGGCAGCAAATTCATTACAAAAACTTTTTAGTAAATGTAATTTTTTACTAATAAATTAAATTTCTTAAATTTAGCTCTAAGATACCTTCCAAAGGTGGGGGCACATAACTGATGTAATAATATTTGGTAAATAATAAAAATAATTTTTAAACATCTTAATAAAGTTAAAAATATGTATTAAGGATACAGGAGAAGGTTAAAAGCTAAAATATTAAACCAAAAATATGATAATAGTTTGGAAATTGTATGTATATATATATATATATATATATATATATATATATATATATATATATATATATATATATATATATATAACAAAAGGAAAACAACAAATTTCTTGTGTTTTTACGTACACGTGTTGCACAAGGCTAAGAAATTAAAGTCCTTAAATTTTTTTTTTATTTAGACATTTTGCTCATTGGTATTATTTGTTTCATTAGAAAAGTTAATAATTGCAAGACGCGTATTTTTTATTTTGATTTTTTTAAATATTGTAATGCAAAATTTTAACAAAAATGGTCAAATAACATAACATTCAAATGCTTAATAGCTATAACTATAACTATATTACAGATGTGAAAGATGGCAAAGTTTCAGGAACGTTACAAATACATTAAAACATTTCACACAGAATAATTGATAACTGTGAAACAACTATTAAAAAATAAAGAAATATTGACACGTACATGAAAATAAAATATAATAATTAAGGGGTTAAAATATTCCTTTTTACTTCCGAAATCAACCTAAAAATTGAGATGTTTAATTCCAAAAGGTTCTATATATTTTTTTAAATATTTTACAGTAAGTCCAAAACTATATGAAAAAAAATGAGAAATAACATTTTTTTAAATTTAATTTATTTAACGTCCCTTTATGCTGTTGTGGCTAATCGGAAGATGCTACAGCGGGACTCTAAATTTTGTCTATCCAGGTTTAATTAGGATAGAGATCTTTAACGAGTACCTGACATCGCACAGGCTCGGGACCAGCTTTTAACTTGCCATCCGAAGAACGGCATAACTAAGGATTTTTTACTCCCATTAAAAAATCCTAGAGCCACCTGCGGGTTTGATCCCGGTACCTTTGGCATAGGAAGCTCTTATGCTAGCCACCTTGCTACAGGTACAACCGTGTTTTTTTTTTTTTTTCCTTGATGAAAGCCGATATTTTACTAAGTTTTGGAATGAAACTAAATATGTACTTAGTACCTTTTGGAAAGGACTAGATTTTTAAAAATATTTTTGTAAAGGACTTGAATGTTCTTTAGATGAAATCGGATGAGGGATTTCAGTAATACCTAAATATTATATATTTTTATAAACATAAATTTCATAAAAATATCGTTTAGTACCTTTTGTAGTGTATTAGAGCACTTTTATGTCAATTGTTCCAACTGTTTGAAAATGTTGCTCATCAGATATTTTCTAATACAACTATATCGGTTCAACATGTTGATTACAAGTTTTGAAGAACTCGTTCATACAGCTCCAACACAGCTTTCGAAGGGCCAGTGCAATCAGAAGGCTTACGCAAGAATAGAAATCTAATACCCAAGTCAGTCAAAGTTCAAGCATGCACAGAAATGTAATCAAGATAATGACATATAATGAATAGGCCCTTGGAATGAACTTGCTACTACGCATCAATTACAATATAACAGATATATGTAAAAATAAAATTTAACGCAATATTACAAAAATTTGAAGATATATCTTTTTCGACCTTGAGATGCATTGAGAATACATATATCATCCTAGATATGAATCATATGGGGATTGACACATCCAATCCACGTCACCTTAGCTTTCAACCTTATTCCTCGAATGATGAATAATACAAACTCCTCATATAGAACCGTGTATATTTGAAACATGCAAGATTATTGGAGACCTACCTATATTCGGAAGGTCAATCATGAAATGGAACACTTGGAAGTGAGATATTTGAATAAATGATTTCAGTGAAATGTGATTTGATGATGGTGAATGCATTGATCAGTTAAGCTATTGTTAACCACTGACGTCATATAATCATATTGGTGGCTAATGATGTACCACCTTCTGGTTGCACTATCCTTTATCAAAATAGAAAAAAAATAGTTCTCAATAGTTATATTTCACACTCAAATATGCACTCCTTAACATCCTTTTATTATAAATGTATTCATCTTCACTATTTATTACATACTTTTTCAACGTTTCGGAGTTCTTTCCCCATTATAAACACTGAAACAATTTTTTTATATAGTTTGAATTGTGAAAATACATTATTTGAATATTTATCTTTATTAATTTAATTTGTATTGTAATTATTAATTTAAAACTTATTAATATGATTTACCTTTTTTTTTTAACACACAACACATAATTTTCCATTTATAACTTACTGCTTTTCGTCCACTTACGTGTTTTTTGGCTGACTGTTCTATTTCTATTATTTTCTAATTCAACACTTTGTACCTTTCTGGTATTTGTATGTAATCCCTGTGCCCTGTTTTTATTTTTATATTCTAATTATGGTTTTTGTGTTAATGTGATATTTATTTTAAATTTTTACATTATTTATGATGTCTGTGTGATGTGTGATTCTAATTTCGGGTGTTTTTATAACATTATTTGAACCTTATTTGTTGTCGCTTTTACTCATTTTAAGTTACTATTTCATAAATATTCGCTAGATGTTTGGGTTATTGTGATATTTATTTTAAATTTTACTTTATTTATGATGTCTGTGTGATGTGTTCCGAGGTTTTTTGTATCTGTTTTGAAATTTATTGCTTTGTTATTATTTTTGGTAATGTGTATTGCCTCTCGTAATTTTCTATTTCTATAGTTTTGTGATGTAACTAAAATTTTGTATTTTCAAAGTTAAATATATGTTGTTTTGTTATGCTACATGATGATAAAGCTGTTGTATTGGTGTTTTTTATATTTTTACAATTAGATATATGTGCCTTCACAGTTTTTACAATCTATTTTGTTTACTCATTTTTTCTATTTCATCTTTCATTTTACTTATCACACTAGAGAGCAAACTTATCACAGTTATCAAAATTATAATGCGATTATAATGCTAAAGACCCGACTTGGGGATCTAGATTATCAACCCCAAGAGGAAGAAATCTCAGGTATGTCCTTCACGAACTTTCATTAGACACGATATCACCACACTCACCTACTTACTGGCCAACATCTAGACGTAAGACACCAGATTTACTTGATTTTTTCATAACTAAAGGACTCCGCACTACACCTTACACAATAAGTACGAGCACAGATCTTTGCTCTGATCATTCTCTTTTGCATTTAGAACTATTTGAAGAACCACTTGTAGCTAAGAAACACACATCTCTCACAAATGGCATAATGGATTGGGATGTGTTCAGAAACTGTCTAAATACTGCTCTCTCCATTCCTTTGGCTATTAAAAATGAAGAAGAGCTTGAGGATGCTGTAGAATGCTTCACACAGAAGCTACAAGACGCTGCATGGTCCTCATCAATTCCTAGACGAAGAAAACATGAAAAGCTACCAATTTATCCACAGTACATAAGGGATTTGATCAGAGCAAAAAGAAGAGCCCGGAAAATATGGCAGACAGACCGACTTCCATCAGACAAACAAATTTACAACCGACTCAACAACGAACTCAAACGACAAATTGCAAAATTTAAAAGAACAACTTATGATAACTACATTAGTAACCTTTCGACTGACGATGGCAGCTTGTGGAGGCATACTAAAAACCTTACTAAGCATCGGGAAGTGCCTGCACCCCTCCGAAAAGAAGATGGTTCCTGGGCCATGGCTGACGGAGAAAAATCCGAACTGTTCGCCGAATATCTATCTTCTATCTTTACACCACACACAGAATTCAACAACATCGAACATGATAAAATTGTACTTAAAACTCTGGATGAACCTTTACAACTGACATTACCTCCTCCTTCCTTCACACCTGCTCAAGTCGCTGAACAAATCAGAAAGTTGCCTAAAAAGAAAGCCCCTGGACACGACTTAATTAACGCTGAGGTACTCCAGCAAATGCCCAGAAAAGCTCTAGTGTTTCTGACTTCAATCTATAACGCGATACTGAGGACAACCAAATTCCCGCTTCAATGGAAATACTCACATATTACAATGATTCACAAGACCAACAAGGACAAAAATACTCCCTCATCATACCGACCAATAAGCTTACTTCCGCTATGCTCCAAAATTTTCGAACATCTACTACATAAAAGACTTCTTGATTTACTAACTAACAACGACATCGTACCAGATCATCAATTTGGATTCAGAAGACATCACTCGACATTGCACCAACTACACAGAGTGACGGACTACATATCCACCGCAATAGAGCAGAAGTTATACACTACTGGCGTATTTCTCGACGTTGCTCAAGCCTTCGACAGAGTTTGGCACCAGGGGCTTCTCTTCAAACTCAAGACTATCCTTCCGCCTACCTACTACCTCATTATTCATTCTTTCCTTTCTCACAGATTTTTCTCCGTTCGACAGGGATCAGAGCTATCTGCCATGAGATCTATCGCAGCAGGAGTACCCCAAGGTGCAGTGCTCGCTCCGTTACTCTACATTATTTACACTCATGACATACCTTACAGCCCCAATATTCTAACAGCGACTTATGCCGACGACACAGCGATCTTAACAAAACATAAAATTGCAACCCACGCCTCAGAGATCCTACAACAACATCTAATAAAATTACATGACTGGTTCAAACTCTGGAAAATCCGATTGAATAATGACAAATCACACCATATCACCTTTACTCTTCGACATGACACGAGTCCTCCCGTTTTCTTAGACAACACACAAATTCCACAGACGGACACTGTACATTATCTTGGTTTGACGTTTGACAGAAGAATGACTTGGGGCCCGCATATTAACCAAAAAAAGAAAACCCTTAACCAAAGACTGAGACTTCTTTACTCACTCTTTTCAAAACACTCGAAACTAAAACTTCGACAGAAACTAAACACCTATACTTACCTACTGAAACCTATTTGGACTTACGCATCACAGCTATATGGGACAGCTAAAAAGACTCACATTAACAAACTTCAAATCTTTCAGGCTAAAACGTTTAGAACAATTACAAAAGCACCGTGGTACGTTAGCAACATAACTTTACATACTGACCTTAAGATGCCAACCGTCAATGAGCACATACGGACACACTACAAACGTTTCCACGACAAACTACAAGGTCACCCTAACACACTAATCAATGACATGGCAACAACACTCATGCCAGGAAATGCCTACAGAAGGCTGAAGAGGAGTTGGATGAGAGACCTTCTCCTTTAGTAATATACACTAATTTCATGCCAGGAGTAGGTACCGCTGGGTGCTGCTCTCCCTCATGCCTATCACGCCATGTTTCTTAATATTGACCGCACATTCACTGATTGTTCATTGTATTATTTACAGGTGTGAATAAAGATTTAAAGTTAAAAAAAAAAAAAAAAAAAAAAAATCTTTCATTTTACTTAAATATTTTTCTAATTTGTTACTATTGTATAGACCTAATGAGATGTTTAGGTGATCATATTTTATAAAAGTACTTTTTATTGTTTCTGTTAGTTTTGGGATATGTGATATTTTTTGTATAATGGGGAAAGATGAGATTTAAAGATTTATTTTCAGAACCAATCAAAATTAATTCTCCTCTAGAAGTTAAAAGAACGAAAGAAAAATCAGGAAAAATTAAAGGGGCTCCTGAAGTCTGGAAAACTTCCGAAAGGAAAAATCTTCGGGAAGAAGTGGTTTTGGCCAGACTAAGAAGCGGACACACAGCAATGACTCACACCTAACTCCTGAAGAGACTCCACCCACCGACCTGTAGGGCGTGCCAGGCACCTCTGACCCTGGAGCATATCATCCTGCACTGCGAGGTCTACAACGGTGCAAAAAGAGAATTCGAAATGGGCTACAAACTTGAAATAGTTCTGAGTGATTGTGAGATGAGTATGCAAAAGCTATTAAAGTTTTTAAAGAAGTGTAAACTCTACAATTTGATATAGTTAATTATACATTTGGACCTAATGTTTATAATCCAACTTTGTGATATAATGTTAACAATTATGATCTAAAGAACAAAAATAAGTATGTATCATGCTAATTACCCTATAAGGGTAGATACATTTGTATAAATAAATAAATAAAACAAATAGATCCCTATAACAATAAAAAGATTAAAAGTAAATGCAAGTTGAAATGCGAACAAGCGACAATAAATACAGCTTCAAAAACGTAATCACAAGACCCGCAAAGACAATTAATAACCACTATAACAATAAAAAATATTAAAAGGAAATTTGAGTTGAAATACGTGGAAGCGATAAAAAAATAAAACTAAAATACGTAATTATAGGACCCAAAAACACATTTATCAACCCCTATATCAATAAAAAACATAAAAAGTAAATTTTAGTTAAAATAAGCGAGAGCGATAAAAAATACAGCTCGAAAAACGTTATCATAACCACCCGAAAGCACATTAATTAATTCCTATATCAATAAAAAACATTTAAAGTAAATGCGAGTTGAACTACACATGAGCGATAAAAAATAGAGCTCAAAAAACTTAATCATAACCACTCGAAAGCACATGAATTAATCCCTATATGAATAAAAACATTAAAAGTAAATTTTAGTTAAAATAAGCGAGAGCAATAAAAATTTCAGCTCGAAAAACGTAATCATAACCACTCGAAAGCACATTAATCAATCCCTATATCAATAAAAAACATTAAAAGTAAATGCGAGTTACTATGAACGGGAGCGATAAAAAATACATTTCGAAAAACGTAATTATAATAGCCGAAAACACATTAATCATTCCTAAAAACTATTCCTTCCCTCTAAAAAATCGTATATATACACACACACACATACACATATACATCACAAAAAACCAACATATTAAAAGTCATACCACTATATAATACAACAATACCACAATATTCAAAGGCTTAGCAACATAAATATACAAAATTACAACAGTAAATGAGGTGGATTGTATAATTTTACATAATTGTAATGTTGTGAGCGAAATAAATACAAATAGCTTGTGGTAGCCAAAACAATATTATGTTGTTATTAAGGTTAATAATTTTGATTAAATTGATAGTTGACATAGTTGTTCTATTGTTGCGGTGGTAAGTTAGTAGTCTATTGCTGGTATATAGTTTCTGAGGAGCGGTTGTTCTCTTCTCGCTCTCCATCTTCCTTCCAGAGCTGGAAAGTACCTATTCCTAAATACTTCGTAATGGTTGGTGATTAGTTCTTTAATTGATAAAATATTCACGTTTACAGGGGCACATGTACTCGCAATCTGTCCACTGTAGTTCTCTAGTCTCAATCGAACAGTCAAGTTTCGGCTAAAAGTTGTACAGATGACCGTAGGTTGACTTCATACCCCTTAGATGGAAACGTTTAATCTTGAAAGCTGCTAAGGGATGTTTCCTTAACAATAGTTAAACATACTGTATTACAAGGTGTAAAAAAAATGTAAAAGAAACAAGGTACTACAAAAGAGTAAAATGATCCACCGATGCCAATGACCCTCTAGTTAGGCAAAAGAACGAAAAATAAATTAGATAACATTTAATTTAATTTTTAATGAATATTTGGACAAGTGTGTAAATAAAATTTTTTTTTAAAAGTTTTAATATTAAGTTTTAATTATTAATTAATATATATCTTTCATAATCCGATCATCATCCATATGGAACTCAATTCCTCCTGATATCCGTAATTCTACTACCCTTCCGACTTTTAAATTTCGTCTATTCATTCCATTACCTCCTGTCAATTCAATTTCCAAAACAATCCCAAATGATCCAGTTTCCATGAAAATGTGTAAATAGAAAAAGTTAAAGAAGTGTTTCTTAATTTTTTTATTGTTTTTTTAACTAAGTAAGAATTTTATTTTATTTTTTAGTCTAAGTTATGTAAGGAAACATGATAATTATTTATTTATTATATTCTTTAATCATCACTTATATTTTTTACAAATATTTTTAAAGCCATTAGTTTTCGAAGATATATACTGGTTTATATATATTTTTTTTATTTCTGTCATATCTCTTGTTGTTTCTTTTTTAGTTATTATTCACTGTATATTTCTTATATTTTTAATTTTTCTCTAAGACAGTAATTCTCTCATTATTGTATATTGTATTATTCAATAGGGACTTGTCCCAGAATAAAAGAATAAATGATTATTAAATTATGAATAGGAGATCTGTAAAATAAGGGATCTGACAGGAAAAAACAGGAATGCCGCCAAGAAGAAATCATTTATAAAGTTTTACTTTATTAATTTTTTTTCTTTATATGCAATATATATTCCACTACTGCAACAAAATTATGTCCATAAAACTCATTATAAATGAAATTATTTAGAAAATACCTGCAAAGAGTGAGGTTTCCCTCCAATTAGGCTGACATGGCTAGGTCAAGATTGATTGGCCAAATAAGCGAAGAAACAAACAACGTCAAAAATAAATGAAGTAATTTTTGACATCACTTATCGAAATCATATATATATATATATATTGCTACATCCTTCCCGCCTCCCTCATAATTAGTAACAACAAATTAGTCCGACTTATAATAAGTATGATCCCTGAAGGGAAGAGTTATCAAGAATCAATGACATTCAACTGCAGCAGGCGAAGGAATGCAACAAAAATATCATTTTATAAGATGTTTCCGCCCTCACTTAGCTTCCTCTGGCTCTCACCAGTGATGCGCCTGAGAGGGAGGCGCTGGGATCCTTTGGACTCCGCTTGTCCTTCCACAAGTGGGGAGACAGGCCCCGTCCGGGGCTCCCGAGCTGATTGTAAATATTGTACATAGGTATGAATGTGACATGTTTTGTTTATTTATTTGTTAACTTCATTTATTTGTATTTATTTTGTCTGCAAATTTTTTTATTGTATACGTTTATTTATTTTGATTTTATTTTATGTAATTTGACTTTCCTTTTGTTTATATTGTAAATATTGTATGAATGAGATCCTGTAGCACTATTATTATTGTCTATTATGACAAATTGTAATATATATGAATAAAAAAAAAAAAAAATAAGATGTTTAATATAAATTAAAACTCACAACCGCATTAAACACTTATTAGACAAAACCACATTAAGTTTAAAAATTTAACGTACTATAAAATTACAAATTTACATATAACTACTAAATAATACACTTAAAAATGAAACACATTTCAGAATTACTAAATTTATGTCTTTTGTAGAGATGAGCGAAGAGAGGTACAGGTGAAGACGCAACAATAGTGATATGGCAGTGATTGAAGTAGCTGTTGTAGAAAAAATGAGAGCGAGTATTTCTTCTCTTGCCCTTTTATAGAGTTCTCCCTTCCAAGCCTCCTCGCTGGTTTTGATTGGCTGAAGGGAAGCAAAAGGAGTGACATCTAAAGGGAAGATTACGAATTTATTCGAATTCGCGAAATTAAGAATTGCTTTGTCGGTGAGAAGTTAATCTCTTAATTCCTCTGATCTATGAGGTGCTTCTGCTGCTGTCCTTCTTTTATTCTCAAAATATTTTTCTTATAAAATTCAAATATTTAATAAAATTAATCCTTATCTTGATATCCTGATCTTTAATAAAAGTAAATTTATTAAGATATTCTGTCGTAAAACATGGTGTCTGAATATTTAATATAAAATAAACTTTATTCACATATTTACATTTTGACAAAATGTTAACAATGATTTTGGATGAGTCATCCTTACAATCAGAGAATATTTTTGTTTTTTTGTGATTATAGTACATTAGCCTAATGGCAAACATATGGTGAAAAATTGAGGTTACTTTGCGATTGTAGGAAAAATTATACAAAAAACCTACGCATAATCTGAATATTTATATGTTATGGCAAGTGACTGCAAATTTAGAGAAAAAAAAAATTAGTTTGTCCATTACTATGTTTTACAACTGAATATCGTTGGTCACATAAGACGGGGTTTGTTATAAATATGAATTATAGAAAAGTTATCATTTATTAATATTTAATGATAAATTAATCGATTGCTAGAGGAGAGACGCAATAAATAATAATATCATTTAAGGAATATAAAGCAATATGCACAAAATACATTTAAAATAATTAAATATATTCTTTTAAGTTTATTCAAAAATTATATAGCACAAGTATTGACTTTTACCATCATCAGATAGAACATTCACATACACATAAGACTGCTGATTTAATAAGGTGATTTAATCTTAAAATATGGTAATGACAAAATGAAAACTACGACAGCCCAATTTCGGATTAAGGATTTAAGGATGTAAGTTACATTTTATCTGAAATATTACCTATATAATTGTAATACATGGCACAAATGTATCTGTGATTTCGATTTGAATGAATGAAAGATGATTTGTAGGCCGAAATAAATCATATAAATATAAAAAATAAATAATACTTCAAGAAAATGAGATTTCTAGCTAATTAAATTCTAGATTATTGCGATCAAGACGGTAATATTTCTAGAATTGAAGGATATCTCTGAAAAAATATTCTTTAATTTCATAATAAGATTTAGGATTAAATATTACCTCTAGCTTATTTATTTCTTAAGAATGAATTTGACCTTTAACAAAATAAAACTTTTATGTCATTCAATATTGCATTAAGTTCGAGCAGTGAAATATTTTGCAGAATCAAGTCATCTAAATATTTAACGAGAAACGTAGCTCAATTTAAAAGAAAAAATAAGTTGTTTCGGCCTACACCATTGCCTCGTATTTGAAAATTAAAATTGAGCCGATTTTTTTATTATTAAATTTTAAACGCATCCTTGTTTTCATGTTACCGTATAAAATTAAAATAAAATAATAATAAATTTGTTAAATTGGTACATCAATTATAAGTTATCCAAGAAACAGAAAAAAACGTTATAAAAAATCTTTATCCATACAGCCAAACTTTTCCACGCTCTTTCATAACGAACAATGTCATTTATTTCAAAATTAATTAGAGTATACAAGAATATACTTAATTATAATTTTTTTTTTTCCACAATATTTCTAATGTTGAAAAATTATCAGTAGCAGCTATCGAGGAATTCTGTCGAAGTTGTGACCAAGTTTAATGGAAAAAAAAGGGATTGTTAGAGAGGAAATTCCCAATAACTGGATGGATAGAATAATTACTGACATTTTTACCGACGAGGAAAATACAAGCAGAATTACAGATTTTCAAGGAAACCAGCGATCCCTGGTATCCTGTTATTAGAGAAATTTAGACCTAGCTATCGTTTCGTTAAAGGAAGCATGAACCGTATAAATATGTTTCATTTTTTTGTGAAGAATTATTAGTTAAGAATCTCTGCCTGACTGCCTCAAATATTGGTTACCACTTCGTCACCAAGATTTACGCCTAAAGGGCCCGTTTGTACTGCAAGCGTTTTGTAGACTGAAGTGGTGGTTTCTAGAATTATACAGGAGAATGCGTGCAGTATAAACGCGCTGTAAAACAAATAAAATCTGTTCTCCAATTACTTAGAAATTAGACGGATCATCTGTGGTACAGTTTTCTCTTTAACAGATCCCAATCAGTACCGAAAACATGTATTGTGTAATATTTGCCAGATTAGAAAAAAAAAAAAAATTATCCAAAAATAAAGGGCAAGAGATCTAAAGAAAATCACATCTCTTGAAAAACGATTGCATTCAAGAACATTTCAAAAAAAGAAATTATAGATAAATCAATGATAAAACTTAAAAAAATCAAAATCATCATGGGAAGTAACTCTTCCCACGTCTTCTATCATGTTTAACAACTCAGTCATCATACATATTCTTGGTTTATTATTTTCAATAATGAACCTTCTTATATGACGAAAAAAAAAAAACCCCCTTCCCTCAAAAATTGGACCCATTTTTCCAGAATTCGGCAAAAAAAAAGGGATATGCAACGATGATCCTAACACATAGACGCTGATATCAGCCAATAAGTTTTAAAATTATTAAAAATTATTTAATGCAATAACTCAGTTATTTTTGAAGATGAAGAATATGTTTATAATAGTTTTTAACCTATAAACCGCGAATAATTATATAAAATGAAATTCAAACTATTTTTCTAGAACAATTTTGTTTTGTTTATTTATTAACGTCACTTTATGCTACTGTGGTTAATCGAAAGATGCTACAATGGAAGTACTAAATTTTCCCTATCCAAGTTTAATTAGGATAGGGATCTTTAACGGGTACCTGACATCGCACAGGCTCGGGACCACCTTTTTATGTTCCCTCCGAAGGACGGCAATTACTAAGGCTTTTTTTAAGATAAAGATTTTAACATACAAATTTTTAAAATAAAGAGTTTTAGGAACAGGACACTGTGATGATCAATAAAAAAAGAAAAACGATTATCTTTATATATTTTCAAAGATGGAGAAAAAAATCAATAAAGTTTTAGCTAGAAATTCATTTATACTGGGCTCACAATTTAACATCAATGGAGTGATGTAAACAACTAAATTTTTTTATGAACACTGTTTAGGGGAGTAAATTTTTGAAGGCTTGTTTTAGAGAGAAGGAAGGAATACTCCTAAAATCGGAGGGCCAAGAAGAATAGATGAAAGCGAAGAAACCTTTTCACTAACAGAAAAAAATCTTGTAGGAAGAGAATTATATTTTTAAAAAAAAGTTAAATTAAAACAATCGTTTTTTTTAAATCCTCCCCTCCACCCTCCCCTGCACCAGTACGAACTCATAATTATTTTAACTCTATCAAATTCTAATATCCGGTTGCTTGGCATCGCACGGATTGTCCACGTGCGTTAAAAAAATCAGCCACCCCACCTTCCTAAAAAATTATACCAATTATAAAATTTAAAATTTCACAATGTATATCATTAATCATTATTAAATTATTTTTCTTTATTTAAATTCCTATTAAAATGGACACGTAGGTTACATAATTAACATATATGTTTAAGACATGTAACGCATAGGAATTAAAAGTGACATCTGTTAATGTTATCAGTGTTCATGTCATAAACAATGGCGGGTAACAGTAAGTGGCGTGCTGTAAATTTCTTATAGTGATGAAAAGGAATTTTTTTTTTTTTTAACGACTCATCGTTCAACATTTTAAACTCTTTGAACTTTTATTTTTATATCTAAAGCTGTTACTTGTATTAGATTACTTCTTGAAGGAATAGAAGCTGTTTGGTCTGGTGGATTGAGTACTAGACTATAGTTTTTCGTGTCTCGATTCGAACCTAACAGTGGCAGAAGAATTATTTAATTGGTAGCCTCTTCTGGGGCCCACCCTTCCTCTTAAAGTGGGCATCGTAAAATAGGAGTAAAAATCTGAGCCTGATCTCTACCTAGTCGTCACCTTGCACTGTCGTTGTCTTGGAAGTGGTACGGATCCTAATAGATCTTTACTTCATGGGTTGTAGAGGAACACATTATAAAGCAATAGAATAAGAATAGCAATCATAATATAAAACTTTATTACTTTGTCTTCACAATTGAATGATTTACTTTTATGGTGGATATAATTAGTTGACCGTAAAGAATTACTAGAAGGAATTAGTCCGGTGGCGGTCAGTGAATGAAACAATTAAGTAGTTTCAACCATTTATTTTCTGCCAACGTTTCTACCCCCATTGTGGGTCATCACCAGGGTTAAAAAGATACAAAAGATATACATTTACAATAAATTGTAATAGTGTTTTAAAAACTATTAAGTTAGAGAATGTCAATATTAAAACATAAAAGTAACTAGATATTTAAGGAAATCGATTAATTAAATTACAATGACAAAGGTATAATAATGAGAGAGCTATACAGAGCAGATAATGACTAAATATAATGTGCAAAGATATAAAAAATTACATGAAATAAGAAACATTGAAATATGGAGTAGAGTGGAGATACGTACCGTATTGTAGGCGAATGGAAACTAGGTACAATTTGATAGAATAGAATGTAGGTATGAAATGGAAAATACTAAACGTATAATAATGGAAAATTATTATACCTTTGTCATTTCAATTTAATTAATCGATTTTATGTTTTATTATTGACATTCTCTAGCTCAATAGTTTTTAAAATAGTACATTTAATCTTATTGTAAACGCATCTCTTTTGTATCTTTTAAGCCCTGATGATGACCCACATGGGGGGTCGAAACGTTGGCAAAAAATAAATAGTTGAAACTACTTAATTGTTTCATTCACTGACCACCACCCGCACAAATTCCTTATATTGTATTTACTTTTATGTTTTTTAGCATCTTACAAAACTTAATAATAAAATCCCTCATAAACATATCCTTAATGTTTTTATTTAATAGATAATGAGCTTAACATTATATGGTTTATTTGTTTTTTAAAAAAAAAATATACATGCCTATATGAAAGTTCTGTTCCTCCATAATACTCAATGGGGCATCGTAGTTGAACGTAAGGCGAATAAAGCGTGAGATATCTTATCATATGCATGAAGGGTTCTTTATTTTTATGAATATGCCACGGCCAGTTTCGTAGATGGAATTTGTTCCCCCGCTCATACAAATAGTAAATTTAAATGTAATCTTCTTTCAGGGTGAAATATTGCTATCTTCTATATTCAGGACTATAAGTAACGGAGATAAAATATCAACTAAAATGTAGTGCTTTCATTACTCCTACTATTCATGTTGTACTTAAAACGTTCGTGCGAGCGTGAAAAAAAATACTAAAATGGAATAAATAAACAAATGTTATAATCAATCAAAACATGTTAAGCTAATGGATATAAGTGAAAATTTAACTAACGGAGATAACTTTAATTTTAATATGCTACATATTTATAAAACGTTTTATGAAAAGTAATATTCAACATAAATTGGAGCATTAAAAATAAATCCCCCCCCAAAAAACACCAAATCACCTTTATTCTCCGTCGCAAACCAATGACTTCTTGCCCCCAGTATCCTTTATAACATCACACTTACTCCTGTAGAACAAACCGATACCTAGGCTCCATCTTGACAAGCGCCTTACTTGGAATCCTCACAGAAGACTGAAACGACAAGAAACTGCTCGAAGATACCGATTACTACAACACTTACTAGACAAACGATTCAAAACTTCCAGTATATTACAAGAGTCATTTCCACATCACTATTATCAGACCTATTGGGACACATGAATCGATGCTTTAGGGCTCTATTAAACCATCTAATTCCTCCCGCATTTAATCTTACTATCCAACATCCTCCGCAAAATCCTGAATGCCCCTTATTTTGTCACAAATCAACATTCTCCATAATGACCTAAACATCCCATTTGTTGCAGACATAGCCCGAGATAGATACACTTCTTTTCATTCTGAACTCCCTCTCCACACAAATCAATTGTTCTTAATCTATCTTCCTTGAATATCCCTGACAACCCTCCCCTCTGAGGCGATTGAAAAGAAGGTGGCCTTGGGACCTACTGTGTTAAAATAGTTAGTGAAGAGCTACTACCACTGGCTAGTTCTTTCTCAAAACATTTTCACGACTTTTCTTCACTCCGCGTATTTACTCATTGTGCTATGTAATACAGTTGTAAATTACAAAAAATATATAAAAAACAAAACAAAAAAAAACTATTAAACATAGTGACGCAAGATCAAAGCATGGAACTTTTAATTTAATTTCACAACATTTTGCTGATTTTCATACATAGCATTAGTCAAAACTATTCTATCGTTTTGCTACAGCTGAATCTTTAAAGTTGAAGGAATTCATTATAAAAAAGTAAAACATAAGTGTTTTTTGTGTTAATTATCAATTTAGAACACATCCTGAATCCTCTTTTTCTGAGGAATAGGACGGGTAGGGCTTTTATCCTTGATTAAGGGGCTTAACTCCGACTCAAAAAAGAAATTCTGAATGAATGTTTTAGGAACCAGGAATTGTAAAGAGTTATTCCTTGATTAATGCCCATTGCCAGTAAATTTCCATTTTCTCAGAAAAAAATAAATAAATGAGATATATGATAAAAAATCTGGTGCGGGAAACACACGACTTTCACTTACCTCAATTTTTAAAATCAATGAAAGAATTTTCAAATACAGTTAGAGACAAAAATACGTGACACTATTAAGGAATTAATCAAATTGAATTTCTATAGAAACATGTGTTTCATTAAAAAATCTATTATATTATTATCTAAAATAATCAGTTAGTTTTATCTTCTTCTCTTCACTCTCTATCAACTTCTAAAAGCTTGTGTATGAGATGATATTTTTTCTAAAATCTTTAGCTTTCCAACGGTATATCATACATGTATATTACTGCTCTTATGTTCAGAAACGAAAAATTGCATTAAAAAAGTAATTTTCTGTTTTCTCCTTTAGTTGGGTATCGAATTTATTCAATTTATATATTTACCTGTTTTTCATGAGCGTTAACAAGATAATCTAGTTATTAATATTGAATCTACAAAATTAAAGGTACTTTAGAGAAAGAAAAATTAAAATATCGGCATTAAAGCCGTGTCAGACCATTTTATTCAAAATGAAACCTACATGATATTAAAGCCCATTAAATTTTACATCGATATAGCGAGTTTAATCAAAATCTTCGCAACCGTTTTCGAGAAAATTTTTTTTTTTTTTTTTGGTTGGCGCGACAGGCCTTGGAGGCCCTTGGCCGCACGGTATGGTTTATATTCCACACCGCGATACTCGATGACATTTTATAGGGTAGGGTCATCACACCCTACGCCTAGTACTAAAGGCACTTTAGGGGAATAAAATTTAAAATATCGGCATTTAAGCCCTTTCAGACCATTTTTATCCAAATAAAACCTACATGATATTAAACTCCGTTAAATTTTACATCGATATAGCGAGTTTAATCAAAATCGTCGGAACCGTTTTTGAGAAAATCGAAAAAAGGTGCAAAATGCATGGTATGAAGTGCCTCTTCTGGTAAGCTCATTTTGATGAAAAAAGTTTTGTCACGTCTCGGGCGTATAGTTGTCTTAAATATGAAATTTCAGTTTCATAGGACTTACCGTTTCCGCCCGGGAGTTACCACACACACAGACCCACACACACACACACACACACACAGACCTTTTTGCGGGACTTGGTTATTTGGACTCAGGGGACCCTAAAACGTGTATTTCCGTTGAAAACTGGAATTCGAAAATTTTCACGATCGCAATACTTCCCCTTACTATATATAGTAAGTGAAAGTAAAAATTAAAAAAGTTCTTCAAGTGCTGAAAACTTCAGGAATTATAACACAACATTTCGAGGAGTCTATTTACGCAAATCAAAAATACAGTTTAAAGAGTTGAGCATAAACACTGGAAAAAGTCAAAACAAAATCAAAATATAATAAACGATAAAGGTCATAAGAAAAACAAATCACTGCAAATTGTTACACGATGGTTTATTATTTCCAAATAACTATTAGGGTATGACTGCCTATATAGCTGTTTATAGACAATAAACTAATATAAAGCAATAAATAATTCAAATGAAAATGGCCTATCACCACTGCTAATTTCAAAAGGATAATTATAATTAATTATATAATATTTATCTTAATTGGTTGTAGTCCCCGTCTGAGATCCAATGCCACCTTTCCGATTTTACCACTGAATAATCACCCTTTTTCTTCCGTCTCTCTGTCAAAAACCTAGGAATGACTTTCGACCTATCCTCGAAACACCGTACTGCCAATATTTTCTAAAGGTCAATTAGTTGTTTCCATCACCTTCTAGGATCCCCCCATAAGCTCCTCGTTTCTCTCTCATTTTCTTCTCAGCTCATCCCTGCCACACGCAAACAATATTTGTTTGGGGCATTCCTTATAAACTCCCAGCGTCCTCCCTACATCTACTGTATTCTTAAATTTAAATCCTCATTCCACTTTCTGCTAACAAGATCACGCCATTCAGACCTTTGTATCCCACAGAATTGAAACCTTCGATAGGTCCTTTCTTGCCCGTTCAACTGCCTTCTGGAATTTCATTCCTTCCTATATATAGCATGCTAGTCCCTTATTCCCATTTAAGTCTCTATTTTTCCAACTTATCATCCCAAAATAAAGCTAGTCAAAAGTATTTTAATAAATTTGATAAGAAGAACAATATCACTTTAGTAACCAAATTTCACCCTTTGAATATTTAATATATTTGGTTTTGATTTATCATTCCATAGTTTTTTTTATTATTTTGTTTTCTATTCATTTCAATTTTGTAATTATCTAGTGATTTTCTGATTAATTAATTTTATTCTGGCAAGATATGTTGTTCGAAAGTATTACAACATACTTTATAATTTCAAGGGACTAAATCCTAGAATAAGGTTATTTTTCTCCTCTATTTTTCTAAATAAGTATATAATAACATGAAAATGAAGTTATTATATACTTCATTATATATACGTTATTATTATAAGTTCATTATATACTTCAAAATGGAAATATAAGTAAGCGTCCATATATCTTGTTTATTTTTTTAAAACTGAAACTTGATTATTTTAGGTCTGCTTAAGTTAACAAGGGTTATTTCAAGAATTATAGGAGGCACGTCCTTTATGCCTCCATTGCCCATTTTTCAGCGCCTTCATGTTTGCAAAAAGTTTATAAACATTCATCCATACATTATTCAACATAACTTTATTAATTTTAAATAAATATTACTGTAAGAAATATTTGAAAACTTCAAAAATACTCTTCTTCTTTACATCTTGTTCATGTATTAATTACAACAGATGTTTAAATAAAAACAGCTGTTCGAAATTGTGATTAAATACGGTTCCTAAGTGTATAATTATTTAATAAAATTAAGCATATATAACATTGGTGACGGTGGATAAATTTAAATCAAAACATGCAGTTTGAAAAAATCAGCTTAAAAGGCTGGAGAAGTTATTACAAGAATCATCATTATCAATGGAGGAAACAACTTACTATTATGATAGTTTAAGGAAAACGAATGGCTAAGTTCAGGAGGTACAAAGTGAATTGGAAGCTAAAGTAAGTGAAGAAAATCTATCTGAACTTTTAGATTACAGGTTTAGTTTTCAAGAGTACTAAAAATATTTTAAAATTAAGTTGTTTTAAAAATAAATATTAGCTTGCAAAACAGTAACTTTAAATTCGAATGCACCAGTCAAATAATGTGGCTTGAAATTTGAAGAGACGTTTTCAAAATTCTCTCCAAAGGTTTAATAATTTCTTAAAGCTTAATGAAATTGAACAAGATGAAAAGAAAGTTTTATTCTTTTTAAATTCTCTACCTTCGCGGATATTTACCAAAAACTAAGAGGAATCTGTTTCCCATGTCTTCCTATTGAAATTCCTCACATTAAAAAATTACAAAAAACTCTTTCATAACATATTGATCCCATTACAGCACTTGGGCACAACAGTATACATTCAGCAGAACATTAAAACATAAATTATTTTAGTCAGAACCTGAAATCAATTTCTACAAAATGCAATTTGAACTGTTAATACGGTCGTCCTATTGTCAATTTTTCCTGCGACTGCAATTTATTTGAGGCCTTAAAGCATTCAAGCTGAATTGATACAAAGCAAGAATTTAGCTTATGATAAACTAGTTAATAAACCAAAGCTATAAGAGCTTTCAAAAATAGAAGTTTGGTGGTAGGTTCTGATAAAAAAAAAGTGTTACCATTAAATAAAATTCACAGAAAGGCACACTCGTCGAAACAACAAAAAACAAAATTGACATTTGACAGTTTGAAAGGAAATGCAGCGGCAGATATATTAAACATAAAAGAAAGTGTACACTATTACTCACAAAAATTTCAAGTCCATAATTTTACTATTTTTCTGAAAATCATGGTTATATTAACAACAAGTATTATGTATATTACATGGATTTATAACTCACGTTTAGTGTCAAAACCTGTGACGAAATTAGGGCAGGGTGCCAGGGCGATCTCTCCGGAAGGTGTTGTGTTCCAACAGGACCAGCCGTCGAAGGTAGCAGCGCAGTAAGGTCTCAGCCCGGTTCGGTCTAGGGAAGAAGATAATAAGCAATTAATTCTGCCCTAAGAGCTATAATAAATATAAATAAAAACTTTAAATGATTCTACTCTCTGGTTTTATTATAGTTAACAAAAATGTCTGGACAATAACATACAAAATCCCAACAATAAAGATCAAAACCATTGGACATCAGTTTTATTTTTTTTTCACCTACAGATCCAATAAGAAAAGTTAAATGTTAAGTATACACTTTGACTATGGTAGTGTGGCATATGGCGTTCCCTCAAAGGTGCTCGAGGACAGATTGAAAAGGATAATGAATTGTTTTTTAAGATTTGTGCTCAGTACCTCGAGACGGTGGCAGGTACCACTACGACGAGTTAAAGTGGTTATCTCCCGCTTTCGAAAACAATATTTCCTTGGATCATTTCTTTATCAGATCACTAACTCCCACAATCCATATTATGTCTACAGCCTTCTGGTATTTAAATCCTCAGCCCATCACCAGGAAACAAGATCCCGTCTGTCCGACCTCTACACTCCTTTCCATAAAACCAAAAAATATAATGCTCCTTTTTAGCCCGATCCACCTCCTTATGGAATACCCTCCCGTCAAACATCCGACATGTTCCTTCCCTATCATCATTTAAATCTCTTCTCCTCAATACTTCAATTATCTCCAGTCAGATGTAAGCTAACTTTTATTATGGAAATTTATGTGAGGTGATTTGTTTATCTGCTTTAATGAGATGTAAATGTTATATTTTATGTTAATTCGTATTTATTTATTCTCGAATATGTACATAGAGATGTCACTAGGATTTTTCTTTTTTTTTTCTTCTTTATTTTGTTATTTAAATGTAGTTACATATTGTTTTTTGCCAGATATAATATTTTTTTATTTTGTTCATTATTGTTATTCTATGAACTGAACATTTTATGAACTGAAAAACTAAAAAATTCATATAATCTAAATAGGGTCAAATATGGAACAAAGACCTGTTGAGTACATCCATTGAGATGGTTCGGTCCTCTATATTTATAAAAGAATGTGACCATTCATTGAATCTAAAATATTTCCTGGACGTTTTTTCTGCCGTCTTGATTTAAAATAAGACTGGATTTAGGATTAGGAGCATTTGTTCCCAATGTGGTTGAAAAAAATATATAAATCAAATACTATACATAAATAATAAGTGCTCTTTAGAAAGATTTCTAACCACATGAACGAAAGATCATTTTAATCTAATAAATATTTTATAAGAAATAAATTGTGACAATATAACACGGTTATGTTTAAAGCTAAAACATATTGAGTATTTATGTATATATACCTCTATCTCTTCCTGTGAGTTTGACTACTGTAAGTTTGACGGAATAGAATTTGGATCACAAACATAATAATAGCTTTATTCTTTGTACATAAAAATAGTTGAAAGAGTGACTGATTCATAGATAGCGAAGTTATAGTTCTCTATTTACTCCTACTATTATATTTACAGATTAAATTTTTGAAGTATTTATATTTCTCTAATAATTTATAATTCTAGTACACTAAACTATATCGTTTGATTAGAATCTGGACGAATTCCTTTATAAATAAAAAATTTGAAAAAAAATTATTAATTTTTGTATTAAGCTCTTTTCAATGCCTGAAAATCGACTGCTACGCAAAAATAGAGATACAGGTTTTAATTGGAACTCAAAAATAAGAAAATTAGCAGCAGATAATTATATTGAAGAAGACTTTTTAAAGCGCTAAAACCAAATTGTTTAATTAATAATAAACTTTTAATCATCGGAAAAGTAAAGAATCATCCTCACTCTATAGACATTGATAGAGCACTCAACTCTAATTATAACCCACTTTATAAAACTGTTTGTAAATTTGACAGTCCTCAGCCGCAAGATTATCTAACCTATCATGTTAATATAAATAAACTGAGACTTGTTAGCCTACTACGAATATCAGATACTAAAAATTGAAACTTTTTAATAAGAAAACCACTTTCAATATAAAACAGAGGTAAAATGTAGATGTTGTCAAGAACATATCACCAAAAACTTAGAGCACCTGTTATTACAATGACCTACACTCAGTACTGAAAGGAAATATTACCTGGCGAATTACACTGTTTAAAACAGTAAGCAATTATCCTTAGAAGAAAATTTAAACATCGATAATGTGAATAAGATAAATAATTTTTTTTTTCTAAAAACTATATACATTATAGAGACGATAAATCCACATAATCTGTGTCACAATATTTACTAAGATGTCCCAGTAAGCAACCAGAATTTGACTATTCATTTGTATTTATGCTATTATCATTTATGTATTTATTTATTACTATGCCATATGTATGTATATCATTTAGTCTATGACATTATCATTTAATCTTAACAACCACTAACACCAAAATGGCCAAACTCCATGGTTTATCTATATTTATAAAAGTGTCATTTCACTCGATTTTCTGGTCATCGCAGTTTCTCAAAAACGACTATGGTTGGGAAGTTCAAATTTTTCCTGGAGATTCGTTTTACCGTCTAGATGTGCAATAAGGATAGGTTTGGGATAATTCGTTCTCTAAGTGATTTAAAAAAATATTTTTCTAAAACGTAAAATAAAATTGGTTTTCGAATAACTTAATAACTTTAAGTACTCATTGAATTACTATCAAATTTCTAACTACCTAGAAACAAAATCGTCTTAATCTGAGCAATAATAGCAAAGATACTAAAATACTTATAACAAGTATATTTAGGTATATTTCGTTTCATAGCCATGTTTCGTGTGTAGGCTTCTATCAAATTCGTATGTTTCATCGTTTTTGTTTTTTTTAAATGATCAATAGGCTGAAAAATATTTAAGTTTTGAAAAGATAATAGAGCTTAGTTCTGAATCCTAAGAAAAATGCAAGCTTATTGAGTTGGAAGGGTACACCCCCGAGTAGAAAAAAAATACGCATTAATGTTACTCAGAAGTTACCATGGTATAGAGTGATAATGTTTTAAAGCAAAAATGTCAGTATCAAATAATCACTTGTATTGCTACTTGCTACTGGTATGTTATTGTAGATTAAACTGAATAAAATTAATACCTGACAAATAAAAATAATCATTTATTTGTCATACATAGACATAGTTAAAAGTTTAACTCACTGCTATCTCAGGTATATTTATATTGTATAACCTTACCTAACACAGTTATTACAAAAACTTTCTTAATTCGCAGAAATCAATAAAAAATCTGGTGCGGGCAACACACGACTTTCACTTACCTCCGTTTTTAAAATCAATGAAAAAATTTTCAAATACAGTTAGAGATAAAAATACGTAAAACTATTAAAGAATTAATTAAATTGAATTTCTATAGAAACATGTGTTTTATTAAAAAATCTATTATATTATTATCTAAAACAATCACTTAGTTTTATCGGCTTTTTATCACTCTTTATTAACTTTTAAAAGCTTGTGTATGAGATAATATTTTTTCTAAAATGTTTAGCTTTCCAACGATATATCATACATGTATATTACTGTTCTTATGTTAAAAAAAAAAAAAATTGCACTAAAAAAATATTTTTTTCTGTTTTCTCCTTTAGTTGGGTATAGAATTCATTTAATTTATATATTTGCCTGTTTTTCATCAGTGGTAACAAGATAATATAGTTATTTTTATAGAATCAACTAAATTAAAGGTACTTTAGAGAAAGAAAATTTAAAATATCGGCATTAAAGCCGTGTCAGACCATTTTAATCAAAATGATATCTACATGATATTAAAGCCAGAATTTTACATCGATTTAGCGAGTTTAATCAAAATCTTCGCAACCATTTTCGAGAAAATCGAAAAAAGGTGCTAAATGCATTGTATAAAGTGGCTCTTCTGGTAAACCCATTTTGATGAAAAAAGTTTAGTAAGGTCTCGGGCGTATATTAGTCTTTCATAGGATTTACTATATTTAAATTTCAGTTTCATAGGATTTACTGTTTCCGCCGGGGAGTTACCACACATACACACACACAGACCTTTTTGCGGGACTTGGTTATTTGGACTCGGGGGACCCTAAAATGTGCATTTCCGTTGAAAACTGAAATTCGAAAATTTTCACGATCGCAATACTTTCCCTACTTTATATAGTAAGTGAAAGTAAAAAAAAAATGAAATAGTCGCGTGCAAAGCCGCGAGGTACAGCTAGTATGTATATATCAGCCAATAAACTAAATATCAATCTATCTACTCCTGCTATAAACGTGTATAAATTAACAAACAATGAAATATTCGCGAGCGAAGCCGCGGGTGATAGCTAGTAATATCAATATGGTAGAAAACAGAGTCGTGAGGATCATACACCAAACGAAGATGAAAGGATGGAGAAGAAGGGAAAACCCATGGAGGATATAGGAAGGCGTAAACAGAAAGCCTTTGAAAGAAAAGGGTGAAAACGTGGAAGGAGAAGACATGATTGCTGATCGAGCTCTATCGAAGAGATCAATGCTAAGCGGTAGAAGAGGATACTATTTGAACCTTTCTTGCATCCTTGATGTGAGATATAATATCTCTGATGCGCACTATGAGCTCTAATCTTTTTCTATTCTGCTTATGGCTCCTCCATAATGTCAGCTCTGTTATTTATTGCTAGTAAAACGATGTAGATCAGTGATTATCTAATTAGATCATAATAGTCGTCACTTCAGGAAAAAAATGAAACAACTTTTTTTAAAAATCAAGCAATCAAGAGTCTGTATATCATAACCAAGTTTTGATAAAAAATGAAATATTTAAAGATCTAAAAAATTGGGTAAGATATAGAAACAAATTCCCATACATATGAAGCCTTCCCCAAATTAATTTATTTTTTTTCGAAGAAACGGAGAAAGGTCTCCTTAATTACTAACACATTATTTAACTATTGCGTTTTTTGAGTAAAATAAATGTTTGAAATTCCCGAGACAAATGTTACTGACTCGTTTAAGTTTAGCCAAATCAGTATTATTATAAAAAGATGAATTTGGCAAAAGCGAAAGAATGATAGTAAGAATTATCGATGAACACGCGGGATAGTGCATATATTTTTCTAATATTTTTAAAATATACTCCTAAAAGAGCTCTTTTCAGAAATACTAATAATGTATTGCATAACTTTAAACAATTAAAAACTGTACGATCTCATCCTTCTCTTACTTCATTGTTTATCCTATAAGTTAACTTAATTAATTATGAAACCAAACTGATTCTTCCACACTAATTGCTGACATAACGAAACGAGGAAAGTAGAAATTCCAAACAGAAGTGGATCAAAAGCCTTGACTAAGTCATAAACTTCCAACGTTTCCTTGATGAAATGTAAACAAGCGATAAATTCAGAGAAAATGCTTTGGATTCACCAAGCTTGAATGATTGTAAACAACTGTTTAATACCTACAAAATCAGTTCGAGCTGTGCTAACATTATGGCACTAATAAACATGCACATATGTAGATATTTAATTAACAAATGCTATCGATTCATATTTTTTTTAAATAGGTGGTATAACTTAGAAATCTGAAAACACAAAAATCTGGTGCGGGCAACACACGACTTTCACTTACCTCGATTTTTAAAATCAATGAAAGAATTTTCAAATACAGTTAAAGATAAAAATACGTGAAACTATTAAGGAATTAATCAAATTAAATTTATATAGAAACATGTGTTTTATTAAAAAATCTATTATATTATTATCTAAAATAATCAGTTAGTTTTATCTTTTCTCATCACTCTCTATTAACTTTAGCCCTGTCAGACCATTTTTATCGAAATAAAACCTACATGATATTAAAGCCCATTAAATTTTACATCGATATAGCGAGTTTAATCAAAATCGTCGGAACCGTTTTCGAGAAAATCGAAAAAAGGTGCAAAATGCATGGTATAAAGTGCCTCTTCTGGTTAGCTCATTTTGATGAAAAAAGTTTTTTCACGTCTCGGGCGTATAGTTGTCTTAAATATGAAATTTCGGTTTCATAGGACTTACCGTTTCCGCCCGGGAGTTACCACACACACAGACCTTTTTGCGGAACTTGGTTATTTGGACTCAAGGGACCCTAAAACGTGTATTTCCGTTGAAAACTGAATTCGAAAATTTTCACGATCGCAATACTCCCCCTTACTATATATAGTAAGTGAAAGTAAAATTATCTGCATATCCACAAATAAAAGATGTACTACACATAGTGAAAAAATTGTGAGATTCTATAATCACTACTTAAAATACGATAAACGATTTTTTTCTCTTATGTCAACACGCAATCACTTAATTAGTGGTAGAGAAAAAATATATAAGAGAGTTTGTTTATCAATGTTTAAATTTTTTTTTTTTGGAAATGTGTTTATATTTTGTTTCAATTAAACCACTTTGTCCCGTTAGAATAATTACAATAGAACAAAAAAAAAAATTAAAAAAAAAACCCTTTGACCTAAGTAACTTTTCTCTTTTTTTCCACAAGATCTTTCTCCTGACTTCAATTTTATATATAACATATATTATATATATTATTGTTACCTTGCAAAATTAAAAAAATAAATAAATAAAAAAATACTGATATACCTAAGTGCCTTTCTCTTCTTCTTTTTTTTTTTTTTTAAGATCCTTCTCCTATTAAAATAATTAGGAAAATCGGTCAAGCCCTTCACACGTGAAGCGATGACCAAGGGAATAGACGATTCATTATTTTATATATAGATAACAAATTTCCTCGCGCGGATCTCATTACCGCGTATGGGGAGCGTCCCACGGGTGGCGGATGTGGGAATGGTCGGTGGAATTTCCTCGGAAGCTCCTCCCGGCTAAGTCCGATGGACTCGCTGACCAACAATGAGAGCGGCCCCCCAGGCTAGCTGGAGGGTGTGACGTAGGTTCGAACGCCCTACTCACATATTTTAGTTCACAAAATATCACCAAAAGTCATGGATTCCTCTGAGGTAAAACGCTCATTATCCGGAGGTAAACTAGTCCCCCGTTCGGGTCTCCGGGTGGGGACTGCTTCAGGGGAATCATGCCGCAAGATGAAAATTAGAGATCTAACAATAGGGACGTGGAACGTTAGAAGTTTAAATACGGCAGGTGGGTTAAAGTCGGTCGCGAATGAAGTTAAGGGGTACCATTTAGATATCGTTGCATTACAAGAGGTTCGCTGGCCAGGGGAGGGTTCGTTAACAGAAGGAAAGTATACTATTTGGTACGGGGGGAGCGTTAATTATTGTCTAGGTACCGGGTTTCTGATTAGGAATAGATTTCTTTCCGCATTACGGGACGTACAGTTCTTTAGTGAAAGAATATCGGTTGCTATATTTCAAGGGCGTTGGTTTAAAATCGCGTTTATAAACATTCATTCTCCCACCGAAGACAGTGATGATGAAGTAAAATGCGAATTTTATGATGAACTAGAGTCGGTTTACGATAAGTTACCGCGAAATTACATTAAGATAATACTAGGCGACGCGAACGCAAAGGTTGGAAGGGAAGAAGTATATCGTCCTACAATCGGTAAAGAAAGTTTGCACGAATATAGTAATGATAATGGATATATGATAATGGATAATACCCGACTAATAAACTTTGCCATTTCGAAAAACCTAGTAATCAAAAGCACTACATTTAAACGTAAGGATATTCATAAGTATACGTGGACATCACCGGATGGACAAACGCGGAATCAAATCGATCATGTTTTAATACAAAACAGATGGCAAAGTAGACATAATTAACGTGAGATCGTATCGAGGTGCAGAATGCGGTTCTGATCATGAATTAGTAATCGCAAAACTTCGACAAAAACTAAATACAAAAAAGAGAACACCGAACTATATTCGTCCCGAGAATTTTGATTTAGTTAAATTGAACAACCTCGAAATTAGAAAACAATTCGCGATAGAAGTAAAAAATCGGTTCGAAGCTTTGGAATCTTCAGACGAGGAACACAAAGATGTAAACAAACTATGGGAAGGGATCAGGGATAATATTAAAGAGGTCGGTAATTTATGTCTTGGAAAAATCGAAAATAAAAAGAACAAACCTTGGTTCGACAGGGATTGTCAAAATATGTGCGAAAAAAGAAAAACCGCTAAACTGAATTCCTTAAATAATCCAAGCGATAATAATGTGGCTTACTTTCGGTTAGTAAAAAACGAAACTTCAAAACTCTTAAAAAATAAGAAAAGAGAGTATCTTAAAGGCAAAATAATAGAAATAGAAAAACACAGAAACGAAAATAACGTAAGAGAGATGTACAAAGGTATAAACAAATCGCGTAAAAGATTTGAACCTCTATTGAATGCGGTTAAAGATGCAAATAACAATATAATTGCGGATCCTTCTGAGATATTAAATAAATGTAAACAACACTTTGACGGCATCTTAAATACGGAAAATAATAATCAATCTCCTCTCTCTGAATATCAGAGCGCTGAACCATGGATAGACGCACCGAGTAAAGAGGAAGTCGAAATGGCGATAGGAAAATTAAAACGTTATAAGGGCGCAGGAAATGATAATATCACGAGTGAATTAATCAAGGCGTGTGGAGAAGCGGGCGTTTCCAAAATACATTTTTTAGTTAAAAAGATCTGGGAAACTGAAAAAATGCCCGAAGAATGGAAAGAATCAATACTTTTTCCGATTCACAAAAAAGGACCGAGGTCAGATTGTAACAACTATCGTGGGATCTCTCTTCTCCCAGTATGCTATAAAATATTCTCGTCAATTCTAACTAGTCGAATAACGGAATACGCTGAGGAAATTATCGGAGATTACCAATGTGGTTTTAGGCGGAATCGCTCGACTATTGACCAAATATTTTCCTTACGTCAAATATTAGAGAAAAAATTGGAATACAACGGTGTAGTCCATCAACTTTATATCGATTTTAAAAAGGCTTATGATTCAATAGACCGTCAGAAGCTATATATCATCATGATTGAACAGGGAATACCTAGAAAGTTAGTAAACCTAGTAGAGATGTGTTTGTCGGAAACATTCCATAAAGTTAGAATCGGTCATAATTACTCCGAGAGATTTGAGGTGCGATCGGGTTTGAAACAGGGTGACTCCCTTTCACCTGTGTTATTTAATATAGCTTTAGAATATGTCATAGAAAAGGTGATGTGTACCGAGAAAGGCTTAAATATGGGTGACAAGATTCCGGTTTTGGGGTATGCCGATGATCTGGTACTGCTAGGTAAAGACACGGAAACCATACAACTAAATACAAGTGTGTTAATAAAGACCGGTAAAGAAATAGGACTCGAATTAAATACCGATAAGACGAAGTATATGATCAGTAGCAGAAACGGTGTCGATCTTGGTGATATTGATGCATCAGGTCATACTTTGGAACACGTAGAGAAATTCAAGTATTTAGGTTCAATTATAACTAGAAAAAATGAAATACAGGAAGAAATAAAGTCCCGGTTAAAGGTGGGAAATGCGTGTTATTATTCAGTTGCTAAGTTACTTAGTTCGCGGCTTCTATCTAAAAACTTAAAGATTAGAATTTATAAAACTATTATTCTTCCAACGGTTCTTTGCGGATGTGAAACGTGGCCGCTTACTTTAAAGGATGAACAGCGGCTTAAGGTTTTCGAAAATAAGGTATTGCGTAAAATATTTGGTCCAAAGAGAGATGAGGCCACTGGGGAGTTTAGAAGGTTGCATAACGCGGAATTGCGGAGTTTGTACCCTGTGAATATAATTGAGTTGATAGCATCGCGGAGACTCAAATGGGCGCGTAAAGTTGTTGGGCTTAGTGAGGAACGGATTCCGAGAAAGTTGGTATTCGCTGAACCGACTGGTAGGCGTCCGAAAGGTAGGCCGAAGCGTCGATGGGAGGATTGCATTAAGGCTGATCTCGGGGGCTTGGGCTTGACCGGTGAACATTAGACGAGTCTATGCAGGCGAAGTTTGGTGGTATCGGCATCGAACCTTCGGGTTCGGTAAGCCTATTATTATTATTATAGATAACAAATTTAAAAAAAATAATAATAATAGATGGTACAGTTGCTATTTACAACTGTATAAGAGAATACAACAATTAAAGTGAGTAAACACTTCATAAGCATGATACTCTTGTAGAGAAGCTTCCCATTAACAGCACTAAAAAGATGTTCTAAACTTGAAGGTCTCTGGGACATTATCTTTTCAGACGCCTCGGAGGATTATGAGAAAGAGACATAAAGGTTTCCAACCTAGTGAATTAGAGTGGGAATGGAGTTTTTAATTAAAGAAATAGTTTATATTTTCGGGCCAAATTAACAACATATAGAGCATTATGGTCTTTCTGTACCAGTTAATTCGTTAAAAAGTAAGGAGCATTGAGGATTTTACAAAGAAATTTTGATTTTAGTCGAACAGTTTCAGTCTTGGATGAGGGTTCCAAGTAAGAATTTTGTCAAGATAGAGTTCTAGATATTAAATCTGTACAGCCTAGACTAGAGGAGTGTTATTGAAGGATACTGTAAGGCAGTGTGTCATAGGTTAATGACGAAGGGTTAAGGCTATTTAGTGGAATTCGTAGGAATTTATTTTAATTCTACTGTTCTGACACCATACTTTGAAGTTTCTGATGTTGGATTGAAGAGTTTGAGAGGCAATAGAAGGGAAGTAGAAAGGAAGATGGTAGGATGTGTTGTGATATCAGCTGTATAGACAGTATAAATAATGGGTCCGAGAGTACCACCTTGAGGAACACACAAGATAATTGAGTAAAAAAGGATGAATAGGAACTATTGTGATTTACTTTGAAAGATCTGTTATGGAGATAGTGCTGGATGATATGTCGGAGGAAGGAATTCGTATAGTTTGTAAAGCAATCCCAAAAAAAGATTTGAAAATATAATCCATCTTCTTTGATAGTTTGGAAAAAAACCGCAATATTCCAAGATGTAAAAAAAAAAAAAAAAAAAAAAAAAACATATTTCTAGTATGTACTTTAGTTGAACCTAAAAATTTCACGAACAATAGTTGAACTATTAAATGTAAATTAGATGTTTACAAAAACTAACTTATTATAAGATTCTGAAATTCAAATCGTTATTTGTAATCTACTAAACGAGTCAATGAATTTTCGAACTAGTTAGAAATATAAGTAAACGAAAATTAATAACTAAAGATTGAAAAAAAAGTATATTTATATATGTACTTATACCAATAGGATAAATATCTTTCATAGCCAAATGCAATTTACTTTAATAGCTCAATTTCAAGTGTAAAGAAAGAAAATCTTCGCTAAGGCCAATCTGTCACTTATCTAAACTCTTGCAAAACCTAACTTATTTTCGTTCTAAACTTCAACAAGAACAAAGGAGTTATCTAGTTATCAAGACCGCTTATGATACTTTATCAACTAATTCTGAAAAAAAAACAACACTTTATGATAGTCTCGGACTTAAGAAGACTTAAAGACTTTTTTTATTTTGGTTTTGAAATATAAAAACGAATTTATCCCGCTTAATAAGAAAGGAGAAAAATAATCTAACGTTTAGAAGGTATATTGAAATTTCAAATATTAGATGGATGTGCTTAACTCAAATAAGAACTTATCAAAATCAAAATGGACAGACAAAGAAGATAAGAATATTTAAAAATATAAATTAATGTTTTTATTGTTGGAGAAGTTGTCTGTGAGTACAAATATTCAACAAACTCCAAATAAGAAATCTTATTTATTTATGCGGCGACTTGTAGACGATTAGAGTGACTGAAACAGCAAGTCGACTAAGAATGTATTTTTAGTTCGTTAATATTTAAGATTACTATTAGTAAAAGGAGTTGCGTTGTCTAGTGGATAGAGCGCCAGTCTATTGTTTTCCGTGCTCTGGGTTCGAATCCTGGCTATGACAGAATATTATTTATTCTGTTAATTCAGTCAGGAGGCGACCCTAGGGTATGGAGACCCTCCTGGAGCGGACCCAGCCTCTTTAAAGTGGTTACCAAAATTGAGGAAAAAACCTAGCGGCTGAGCGTGAACAAAAACTAATCACCTCGTTGCACGGTCGTTGGCCTAGAAACAGTACGTATATATATATATATATATATATATATATATATATATATATATATATATATATATATATATATATACCCTACATAAGAGGTACAGGTTTTTTTTTTATTTGTATAAATAACAAATTATTAGTTCAAAACAGTTTTGTTTATGGTATTTACATTAAAAATGCTATGATATAGTAGTAAATAATTAATACAAATAATATAGTAAACTATTTGAAGCCATACACCTCTTCTTGGATTGTACATTATAAAAAAAAAGTTTAAAATAACCTCTCCTTGTAATTACTATTTTTCAATATTTACAGTGGAAATAATAATTAATTTTTAACATGAGTTACTTGCAAGCTGAAATTGAAATACAATAAACAAAACTATTTAAGTAGCCTATTTAAATATACATCCTTCAAAATTATATACATTTTTTTAATGATTAAAAAAAATCGTATTCATCTTCAAGTCAACAGGGTCAAAAACCTTATTCTATCAAGTGTTGTCACTTTCAGATTCTGCATGATATTTTAATATTACCAAGAGTGACAACCTGTAAAACAAGTTTTTGACTGCAGTCAAATTGATATTCGGCTACAATAATGAAATATGTTACTAGTTACGTGCATTATAAAAAAAATTATTGGGTTGTCCATAATATAATACAGGATTTTGGTTTTAAAAAAAAAGAAAGAAAGAATTAAAACTGTTTTATATAATTAAAATAGTCCATACTACTATCAATACAATTCTGCTAACGTGCTGTGGCAGCGGGAAATTTTTCCCTAGGAATAGAATTGATGTACTCCAAAAACGGTGGTCTATGTGTATAAAGAAATGATAATTAGTTGGCGATAGTAGGGCGGATGATTCAGAGTTCTCAACATGTTAAGGGAAGCCCCGCGTGAGACATGCAGCATTGTCTTGAAACAAATGGCACCCCATCCGATTGACCAAAGATGGCATCATCATTGCCACTTTATCCTATTTAATATATTTATTCAACATTTTTTCCCGGAGAACACAATATGACCCACTCATAAAAGGTTCAATCTTCTGCCCATTTTTTTAACCATATCATTTTGATTTTATCTAATATATAAAATTCTCATATCACAATGTTAGTTATCATACTTCTCCGAAACGACTTGACCGATTTTTATGGAATTTTATATTCATATTCAATATCTCTGAGAGTAGGCTACTATCTATTTTTCACACCCCTAAGTGATAAGAGTAGTCCACCCCTAACATTTTTTTAGAATTTGTTTTGTGTAATAAAACTTTTTTATTTATAATGTGGCATAAAAAATACATACAACCCTAAATTTTCACCCTTCTATCACCAATATATACCTATATTTTTAACAGTAATTTTAGTAATTTAATAATTTTTGATCCCGCTCGATAATTGTTCAATTATGACTTGGTGAGTTATTCCTGCCAGAGGTCTACCGATGTCACATCTCAGCCAGCAAACTGCACGGAGTAGGGATGGGACCGAAGCCGGTCTCCTCTTTCTCTCACTCCCTCCACATTGTTCGGCCATTATTATTCTTTATGCATCAAGCTTAGTAGTAACCTTTACAAATATCTTTTTACTATCTCAGTGTAACTCATATTTTTCACACGGGTAATTAATTATAAGTGGCATGCTCCCGTGTGAGTAAACCATCCAATTTGTTTGATTCAGCTAAATATGGATTTAAAAAAAATATAGTTCGCGCTATAGCATAAAGAGATTGATAATTAATTAATGATATATATAATTTTAAGAAACAAATTTAAAAAAATTAATGCTTGGGATTTTGTTATTTTTATATTTTCTCAACGTTCACAGCGCTTCATGCCTCTTTCACTCATATACCACATTCTTACACACTCACAATAAGTGCGTTATTTGTTTTCTACTCTATAAATTTCTTAGAAATAATATATATGGCAAAATAACGTTTTCCGGGTCAGCTAGTAGAATATAGTATGTTTTATAACGTCTAATTAATTGTTCTTACGTAGCTGTTTAACTACTCCTTAGATTCAAACCTATTTTTTCAAACATCATTAATGTGGTATATAATGGCTTAAAGGAATGAAATATGTTTACAAGTAAATTAGTAGTAGGCATTTACCTTAGCATGAATGAATGTATGTATGATAAAGATAAATAAATAAATTTAATTTATTAAATAAGAGAAAAAAACGCTCTATAAACCGCAAATCTCATCTTTCACCATAACGTTAAATGGCAAATTCACCAATTTTGCAGTGCGAAATAAGTAATTATAAGATCAGTAGATTTCAGGTTGTTCTGATAAACGGAATCCTTATTATAAACCTTTATATGCTGGGAAATAAAAGAAAAGCTTAAAATTACACAAGGAGGAAGTTCTAGAACTGTATTTGTAAGAGGAAATCAATTCCATTTGTTGATAAAAGAACAAAGGTAAGCTGCTGATATAAGAAAGATCTCTAAGAATAAGTCATCGCAAATTTTATTATTATTCTGGAGCGGAACATAATTAAACTGAAATCAATATTTTATAAATTTTTCTAAGAGATCAAAGGAAGAGAAGTCAGTTCGCCTCTTGAACTATTTATCATAATATATTATGGTATCAGCAATATAAAAAGATAAAATTTTATGATCCATAAAAAATATATCTCCCCTTGCCGCCACTAGCAGTCTACTTTTTTTTCTATGCGTTTTTTTAATGAGATATTCACAAGTTTCTATTTTTCCTGTTCTCTCGAGTGCATATGAGGGCAGGTAAATAGCTCGATATGAATTCAGGTGTGAAAAGAGAGATCGTTAGGGTAATTGGTGTGAATTATAGTAGCTCATAACAGCATGAGTCTTAATCTCCTGGGTTCATTTCGCTTTATTTATGCTAAAATCTATCTTTAGGTAAAAAAATAAATAAAAGAAAGATAAATAAATAAATAAAATTGTCTTAATAAAGAAGGAAAAAAATATTTTTTTTTAGTTTCAATAATTTATATATGTATGTAAAATGAGGTAAATATTAACACTCGATGATATCTTGAGCAATATAACAAATTTATTTGTTATCACAATTAATTGAACAATATTTCAAATCTTAGTTCCACTATTATATATTTACTAGGTGTGTATTTTTGAAAAATAAATAAATAAATAAGGAGGAGGAAATTCCAATTTGGATCTGCTGCTCAACTTCGCTGAGTTGCTACAGTACACAGCATACCGCATCAATCCCGAAGACAATCTTAAAGAAGAAACAAGATAGAGAGAGATTCCGCCAAATAGGAAATACATATATTTTACTAATTTTGAAATCGGTCATGGACATCTGAGAATCCCGACTAGCCTCAATATATATGGTGATGCAGGATTCCCAGTGAGTCCAAGATTATGGTCTCCGCCATGCTTTGCATCTCATTTTTTCCGAGTCCATATTTCTCTAAAAATAATCCAGTGGCTACTGGGATGGTCCCTCTGCTTCCGAACCAAAGTCCCACGACTTTAAATTCCCTTTCACCGAACTCCTCACGAAATTTTTCCCTCAGGTATGGAATACATTTTGTATAAATGTTCTCTTTCTCCTCTTGAATCCTCTTGCCTTGTTCCTGGTCATTTGTTTCATATCTGATAGTGGGGTCCACTATCAGTGCTTCATTTTTTGTGGCATTAAATGCCAAGATATCCACAAATCTTGTCGACCCATCTGTATCAAGGCAAAAGACTTCCTGAAAACATTTACACTTTCTCACTTCCAAAAGTTCTGATATTTCTTTCTTTATGCGGTTGTGCCGGCGGGTAACGAGAAGCATGTTATGTGGACATTTTCCCAACACATGTGAAGGGGTTTCTAACTCTCGACCGCATCTGCGGCAGAGGGGTCCAACAGCCTCGTTACCCTGGCATCTCGATCCAGGGACTCCACGAAGTGGTGCGTAGTTTATGTTCAATTTGAGTGCGTTTGTCCACTCTGATCCTGTTAACATTTGTCGATCGAACATAAACCTGTTTACGCTCGGGTTGGCTTTAAAATGTACCACGCCTACACCCTGCCACTTGCACTGGCTCCACTCCTCAAAAGACTTTTCCCTCAAGAACTGCCTCACTCTCTTTACCGTGAGAGGGGCCTCTATAGCATTTCCCTCAATTCGCAGTAGTTCGGTGCACTCGCGGATCTCCTCCGTTAAGTTGAAGATATTTTGAAACAGGGCGTCTGTTACTCCGGCCAATCTTTGAGAAATCGCCCAATGCTGAAGAGGAGCTTCCCATTGACAACGCAGAAGCCCAAGACCCCTATATCGTCGCGGCGAGTACAGCATAGAAGAGCAGGAGTTGGCTGGCAATCCTATGATAGCCTTTATACATCTTCGAATTATGACGTCGATTGCCTCTAACAAAGATGGGCGCAGTTTTGTTAGTGGTGCAGTCTGCAGCGGGTATATCACGGAAGGAAAAATATATCTATTTACAATGTTTATTTTTTGGTTAGGCTTTAGGAGATTAGAATTTATAAGCTTTTCCATATCTCGATTCAGCCTACCGACGGATTCCTCATCAAATTCTAATTCCCCCGAAAATCTACAACCCAGGTATTTGATGAAATCTTTATCTTGAATAGAATGGATTTCCTCTCCCGTATCCAAACAAAACTTTGACCCAACCAACTTTCCATTTTTCAAGATTATACCTGTGCTTTTGTTTGCATTAACAGATAATCCTATCTCTCCAAGTATTCTACGGACGCAGTTGATGGCTCTCTCTCCAGATTCCACATTGTGACAGGTCACGGCTTGATCATCCGCAAAACCTGTGAGTAAAACAGAGTCGTGGTTTGGAAGTAATTTGTATCCATACTCATTAGCTACCTTTGGATCACAGAGCTCGGTGTATAGAGAATCTATACTTAGATTAAACAGCGCCGGTGAAAGTGGCCCACCCTGAGGTACTCCCCTCAAAACATGGATACCGTTTGTTTTATTGATCCCAAGATTGATCTTTATCGTGTTTTTACACAATAGGCCCTCAATCGCTTTTCTTAAGTCGCTCGAAACTCCTCTCGACTCCAAAGATCTCAAGATATGGCCGTGTCCGATGTTATCAAATGCTCCAGTCACATCTAAGAACGCGAATATATATATATATATATATATAAAACAATATGAATATATATGTATGGGTCAATCCATTAGAAATCGTCCAGACCTTGCCGACATTTTTGATTTTCGTGATTTTTTAACAGTTATTCTCTATCCATTCGTGAATATAAAATAAATAAATAAAAAAATATGAGCCAATACATTTAGAGTCAGCCGTTTCAAGTCAGCTTCACGGGCGAAACCATGTGATGGGAAAACCCTTAGAAAAAAATTAGAAGGGTTTTTCCATCACATTGTTTCGCCCGTGAAGCTGACACTAAAAGTATTGGCCCATTTTTTTTTTATTTATGGTTTTATCCTCGCGCGGATCTCATTACCGCGTATGGGGAGCGTCCCACGGGTGGCGGATGTGGGAATGGTCGGTGGAATTTCCTCGGAAGCTCCTCCCGGCTAAGTCCGATGGACTCGCTGACCAACAATGAGAGCGGACCCCAGGCTTGCTGGAGGGTGTGACGTAGGTTCGAACGCCCTACTCACATATTTTAGTTCACAAAATATCACCAAAAGTCATGGATTCCTCTGAGGTAAAACGCTCATTATCCGGAGGTAAACTAGTCCCCCGTTCGGGTCTCCGGGTGGGGACTGCTTCAGGGGAATCATGGCGCAAGATGAAAATTAGAGATCTAACAATAGGGACGTGGAACGTTAGAAGTTTAAATACGGCAGGTGGGTTAAAGTCGGTCGCGAATGAAGTTAAGGGGTACCATTTAGATATCGTTGCATTACAAGAGGTTCGCTGGCCAGGGAGGGTTCGTTAACAGAAGGAAAGTATACTATTTGGTACGGGGGGAGCGTTAATTATTGTCTAGGTACCGGGTTTCTGATTAGGAATAGATTTCTTTCCGCATTACGGGACGTACAGTTCTTTAGTGAAAGAATATCGGTTGCTATATTTCAAGGGCGTTGGTTTAAAATCGCGTTTATAAACATTCATTCTCCCACCGAAGACAGTGATGATGAAGTAAAATGCGAATTTTATGATAAACTAGAGTCGGTTTACGATAAGTTACCGCGAAATTACATTAAGATAATACTAGGCGACGCGAACGCAAAGGTTGGAAGGGAAGAAGTATATCGTCCTACAATCGGTAAAGAAAGTTTGCACGAATATAGTAATGATAATGGATATATGATAATGGATAATACCCGACTAATAAACTTTGCCATTTCGAAAAACCTAGTAATCAAAAGCACTACATTTAAACGTAAGGATATTCATAAGTATACGTGGACATCACCGGATGGACAAACACGGAATCAAATCGATCATGTTTTAATACAAAACAGATGGCAAAGTAGCATAATTAACGTGAGATCGTATCGGGGTGCAGAATGCGGTTCTGATCATGAATTAGTAATCGCGAAACTTCGACAAAAACTAAATACAAAAAAGAGAACACCGAGCTATATTCGTCCCGAGAATTTTGATTTAGTTAAATTGAACAACCTCGAAATTAGAAACCAATTCGCGATAGAAGTAAAAAATCGGTTCGAAGCTTTGGAATCTTCAGACGAGGAACACAAAGATGTAAACAAACTATGGGAAGGGATCAGGGATAATATTAAAGAGGTCGGTAATTTATGTCTTGGAAAAATCGAAAATAAAAATAACAAACCTTGGTTCGACAGGGATTGTCAAAATATGTGCGAAAAAAGAAAAACCGCTAAACTGAATTCCTTAAATAATCCATGCGATAATAATGTGGCTTACTTTCGGTTAGTAAAAAACGAAACTTCAAAACTCTTAAAAAATAAGAAAAGAGAGTATCTTAAAGGCAAAATAATAGAAATAGAAAAACACAGAAACGAAAATAACGTAAGAGAGATGTACAAAGGTATAAACAAATCGCGTAAAAGATTTGAACCTCTATTGAATGCGGTTAAAGATGCAAATAACAATATAATTGCGGATCCTTCTGAGATATTAAATAAATTTAAACAACACTTTGACGGCATCTTAAATACGGAAAATAATAATCAATCTCCTCTCTTTGAATATCAGAGCGCTGAACCATGGATAGACGCACCGAGTAAAGAGGAAGTCGAAATGGCGATAGGAAAATTAAAACGTTATAAGGCTGCAGGAAATGATAATATCACGAGTGAATTAATCAAGGCGTGTGGAGAAGCGGGCGTTTCCAAAATATATTTTTTAGTTAAAAAGATCTGGGAAACTGAAAAAATGCCCGAAGAATGGAAAGAATCAATACTTATTCCGATTCACAAAAAAGGACCGAGGTCGGATTGTAACAACTATCGTGGGATCTCTCTTCTCCCAGTATGCTATAAAATATTCTCGTCAATTCTAACTAGTCGAATCACGGAATACGCTGAGGAAATTATCGGAGATTACCAATGTGGTTTTAGGCGGAATCGCTCGACTATTGACCAAATATTTTCCTTACGTCAAAAATTAGAGAAAAAATTGGAATACAACGGTGTAGTCCATCAACTTTATATCGATTTTAAAAAGGCTTATGATTCAATAGACCGTCAGAAGCTATATAACATCATGATTGAACAGGGAATACCTAGAAAGTTAGTAAACCTAGTAGAGATGTGTTTGTCGGAAACATTCCATAAAGTTAGAATCGGTCATAATTACTCCGAGAGATTTGAGGTGCGATCGGGTTTGAAACAGGGTGACTCCCTTTCACCTGTGTTATTTAATATAGCTTTAGAATATGTCATAGAAAAGGTGATGTGTACCGAGAAAGGCTTAAATATGGGTGACAAGATTCCGGTTTTGGGGTATGCCGATGATCTGGTACTGCTAGGTGAAGACACGGAAACCATACAACTAAATACAAGTGTGTTAATAAAAACCGGTAAAGAAATAGGACTCGAATTAAATACCGATAAGACGAAGTATATGATCAGTAGCAGAAACGGTGTCGATCTTGGTGATATTGATGTATGAGGTCATACTTTGGAACACGTAGAGAAATTCAAGTATTTAGGTTCAATTATAACTAGAAAAAATGAAATCCAGGAAGAAATAAAGTCCCGGTTAAAGGTGGGAAATGTGTGTTATTATTCAGTTGCTAAGTTACTTAGTTCGCGGCTTCTATCTAAAAACTTAAAGATTAGAATTTATAAAACTATTATTCTTCCAACGGTTCTTTACGGATGTGAAACGTGGCCGCTTACTTTAAAGGATGAACAGCGGCTTAAGGTTTTCGAAAATAAGGTATTGCGTAAAATATTTGGTCCAAAGAGAGATGAGGCCACTGGGGAGTTTAGAAGGTTGCATAACGCGGAATTGCGGAGTTTGTACCCTGTGAATATAATTGAGTTGATAGCATCGCGGAGACTCAAATGGGCGCGTAAAGTTGTTGGGCTTAGTGAGGAACGGATTCCGAGAAAGTTGGTATTCGCTGAACCGACTGGTAGGCGTCCGAAAGGTAGGCCGAAGCGTCGATGGGAGGATTGCATTAAGGCTGATCTCGGGGGCTTGGGCTTGACCGGTGAACATTGGACGAGACTATGCAGGCGAAGTTTGGTGGTATCGGCATCGAACCTTCGGGTTCGGTAAGCCTATTATTGTTATTATTATTTATTATTATTATTATTATGGTTTTATATTCACGAATAATATAACTGTGTGTGTGTGTATATATATATATATATATATATATATATATATATATATATATATATATATATATATATATATATATTATATATATATAAATATAATATATAATATAATAATATATAACTGCTCAAAAAATCACGAAAATCAAAACTGTCGAGCGGCAAATTAATGAAAATTGGACGATTTCAATTGGTTTGATATATATATACATACATATATATATATATATATATATATATATATATATATATATATATATATATATATATATATATATATATATATATATATATATATATTACAGTTCCCATTCACCCTACAGTAGGGGTGAATAGGAACGAAATTATTGAAAATATTATTGTGTTTCCATTTACAGCATTTGGTGTAAAAATGCTTATTTTACTTTTTCTTAATCAAGTCTTTTAACAATAGAAATTAAGTCACTTTATTCACTTATATTCCAGAAAATTGGGTCCCTTATATTCTAAAAAGTTCTAAATCACGCTTCTGTAGGAAAAAGAAATGTCAGTAAATGATGTATGCACTTAGACAATTGATAAACAGACCCCAAAAATCTGACAGATTCACTGTCATTTTAAAGTTGAATTTAATGTAACTTCACTATGGTGTAAATAAGCTTCCTGTTGAGCTAGGACAAACCTATAACTTTTGTTGTTTTGTTCACAATAAACCCAGTGTTCCTATTAACCCAATTTTACGGTAATTATTGCGATCGTGAAAATTTTAGAACTTGGAAATTTTTTAACGAAAATATACGTTTTAGGGTCCCTTGAGTCCAAAAGTGTTTGTACTTTATAAGTCTAACTTAACAGCTAAAAGTCCAACGAAACAGAAATATCCGATTTAGCACAAATATATGACAGGGATGTTACACTTTATCACTTAAATTGACTGACCAGAAGTGCCACATTATACCATCTATTTGCACCTTTTTAAGATAACCTCAGAAAACTGTGAAGATTTTTATGAAAATGCCGTATCGAAGCAAAATTAAAAAAAAAAATAAATAGGTTTTAATTCCATGCAGGTTTTCTTCTGATGTAAATAGTGTGACAGCGCATAAATGCCGAATTTTAAAAATTCCCCTCTCTATCTTTAATTTTGTTGTTTCGAAATAATTAACTATTCCTTGATGTTCGAATTGATAAAAAACTGGATAAATATAAAAAATAAAAGAATGTGATATAACCAACTGCAGATGAAAACAGCAGAAATATTTTTCTGGTTCAATTGTTTAATACCAATACATGAATGTATATGTACCGTTGGAAAGCTAACTACTTTAGATAAATGGTAATGAGAATAAAGTTGTAGAACTTTCTGGAGATTGACGTAAAGAGCATACAATGAAGTCATTGTTGTTGATACCATTATATTTTATAATGTTATATCATTTAATTTATTATTATAGTTCTCTAAAATAATATTATTTAATATCTAAAACAAGTATAAACAACGTAATTCCTATTCCTAAATAGCCTAATTATATTAATATACTCTTCATAATAGGATAATCTAAAAACAAAATTTTTTTTTCTAATTTTATTTTCTTAAAAATTTAACTACTGAGGTATGTAAGAATAGTGTGTTGAGAGCACCAGATTATTTGTTATACTTGGTCCGATATTTTTTTCAACAATGTAAAGGCAATATGGCTGAAAGCTTTTACACTATATTAGGGTATAACTGTTTAAATAGCAGTTTAAGGACAATTAACTAATATGAAAACCAATAAATAATTCAAAGGAAAATGGTCAATCACCACTGCTAAATTTAAAATGCTATATCACTGCAATTTCTATACTAATTTTAATGATTCTTTTTTCGTTTTGTGGAAAATTTAATAATTCTCTATTGCATAGCACTAAAAACTATAAGTATGGTATTTATTTATATATTAATCGTTATATATTTATCTTTAAAGATATCTGAGTTGCTAGATTTAAGGACAATTAACTAATATGAAAACTGATAAATAATTCAAAGGAAAATGGTCAAATACCACTGCTAATTTTAAAACAATATATTACTACTATTTCTAGACTAATTTTAATGATTCTTTTTTGTTTTGTAGAAAATTTAATAATTCTCTACTGCATAGCACTAAAAACTATAAGCATGGTATTTATTAATTGTTATTTATTTATTAATTGCTATTTATTTATCTTTAAAGATAACTAAGTTGCTAGATCCAATCATATTTGAAAGGTCACCATTTTAAAGCTAATCGGCAGATATCAACATCTAGTTATTAAGACCACAGTTGGTGCGAGTTTCAAAAAAACCGGTCCAATAGTTTCGGAGAAAAACCGCTTTTGTCAATCGAAATTTACATATCTTGAAACGTAAGCTCTCAAATTGTAAGAGGAGGGGGGAGATCATTATTATTATTATCTTATTATTATTTTTTTTTTTTAAAAAGCTAAGTATTGAAAATAATATACCAAAAAGGAAGCTAAAATTTAGATATTTCACGTCTTACGGAAATTATAACAAAAGAAAGAAACGTTAAGTCAATCATTTTGCTCATTTAATTGCCATGTTCATCATTGCGTATTATAAATTATTATAGGTCTATAGTTGAAATTGTCATGGAGATTGGGTTACATGAGATCTGGTATAAATGCAGATTCCCAATCGACATGATTTTCAGATCATGTTAGATCGTTATCGAGTTATGCATGCTACAATACATTAAATGCATGCTATGTGGTAATATTAGCAGTGCAGATGTTGGAGACTGGATATCAAACGTGGGAATGCACTGCATTATTACGGGGAAATATACATATATGAGTATATTGTGTCGATAAACCGTTTAACTAAATAAAAAAATGACAACGAAAAACTGAATTACATTGTCATGTCAGCACTCGATATTAAACTTGGTCAACGATCATAAACATGCAGTTTAAACTAGCGAAACAAGATAGAACTTTTAGAACAAGTTGAGTTTATGCTTGGCATGGCTCAACGATTCTCTCATGATGGCTCACATGTTTGAGCCGACGACCGCAAAATTAGGATATTTTTGCACGACGGACTCCTAATTATGTCTGTCTATTTAAGATAATTTCAGCAATCGACCGTACATCCTCAATATAGAACTTATACTCATATGTAATATGATTTGACAAAGATCAGATACAAAAGGCGTCAGAGTTGAAAATGCATTTAGATATCATATATTCAGAGTTGGAGCACCTTTCGATGAGCTGGGTAATTTCGGTTGAGGATCATCTTCATCTCATTATTCGGATAGCCAACGTTAAAAAGAACTTTCAGCAAAAAATAAAAACACCAGAACATGTTGATGACCTTTTTATTTTCTTATTTTTAGAATTTAATTTTAGTTTTATTGATTATGAACAATGTAAATATTTATTTTTACGTGTGTGCATTTCGCGATATTTTCAAGCCTATTATCAGCCTTTCGTGACAATTCCCTGTGGAATGTCACGAAAAAGATTCTAAAATACCATCAAGTTTTCTATCCTCTCCGACGTGGTGATGACTCTTGGGCTGCGTCTGATGAAGATAAAGCCGAGGAATTCGCCACACACCTCTCTAAAATATTCACTCCTCACCCGGAATCCCACATCAATCACACGGCAACAGTGCAAGACTTTCTTATGTCACCAATTCCACTTTTCCTACCTCCTAAAGCTATTAATCCCTCTGAGGTCAAATATCTTCTCCAAAAACTGACCCTCCGTAAATCTCCTGGACACGATCTCCTTACTCCCCAGATCCTCCGACAACTTCCGCAGAAAGCTATTATATTCCTTACTTATACTTACAACTGCATCCTACGCACCTCTGTTTCCTCTGTTATGGAAACATTCCATTATCATTTTTTTTCTGAAACCAGGCAAACCTTCTAACAATACTTCATCTCACAGGCCTATTAGTCTACTCCCCATCCTCTCAAAAATCTTCGAAAGGCTTCTTCTTAAACGTATCCTACCCATATTAGAATCTCAAAATCTTCCTTCCCATCAGTTTGGATTCCGTCCGCAGCATTCCACAGTTCAACAGGGGCTCCGAGTTGTAGACCATATTTCCTCAGTTCTTGAATGCAAATAGTATTGTTCTGGTGCGTTTTTGGACATTGCGCAAGCTTTTGACCGGGTATGGCACACTGGATTACTCTTCAAGCTGAAAACCCATTTACCCCAGTCTCTATACCTCATTCTTCGATCCTATCTATCAAACCGTTCCTTTCGAGTTCGCTGTGGTGTAGAATTTTCCAACTTGTATCCCGTTGAGGCCCGTGTTCCTCAAGGCAGCGTCTTGGGACCCGTCCTCTACATCCTTTACACTGCTGATATTCCCACACATCCTGATACCTTTCTGGATACTTTTGCAGACGACACCGCCATCCTATCATCGAGTTCCAATACTGAAACAGCATCCTTAAACCTTCAGAGACACCTTTTCCTTATTGAACACTGGTGTAATAACTGGCGTGTAAAGGTGAACGAAGCAAAATGTAAACACATAACCTTTACTCTTAGACGAAAATCCTGTCCGCCAGTTTATTTCAACTCATTACCAATTCCTCTCTCAGATACAGTCCGGTATCTTGGCTTACTGATATACAAAAGATTAACTTGGAACCCACATACAGGACTTAAAAGACAAGAACTCAACCGACGATTCGGACAGTTTTACCGACTACTCAACAGAACATCTGAACTTACAGTTGACAACAAATTATTAATCTACAAGACAATACTGAAGCCCATCTGGACCTACGGCCTTGAACTGTGGGGAACAGCTAAACGTACTAACATCAAACGCATTCAATCCAAAGTCCTCCGTACGATAGTAAATGATCCTTATTATGTCTCCAACTATACCTTGCACCCACCACGACCTTAAAGTTCCATCCATTTCAGACCTAATTCCATTCAAATTTTCCAAATTCCACCAAAACATCATTCATCATCCTAATCCACTCATCCATACAACCCTCCTAGAAGGTTGAAACGGCAGTGGCCCAGCGTCCTTTTGTAAATATATTGGAGTTCTAGCATTGGCTAGATTCTCCACTCAATGTGATGTATGTCTGAGTGTGTGTAGGTGTATATAGGTATGCGCGATTTCCTGACTTTATTGTATTGATTCATTATTGCGTATATATTTTATTTTAATTTTATGCTGTGTAAATATTGTATGAATGTAGTATGTATGATATCTTTCACTACTACTATTGATGTCCAAATTGGGACAGATTGTAATTTTACTCAATAAAAATTGTATTCGTGATAACTAACTAATTATCAGCCTTATTTACGCACTCCCCACCACTTCGGTCGTCACTAAGTCAGTAAGTCATCAGGAGCCACAAGGACCTGTAGTAATTAGACTTTATGCCATTACGTACTGACCGCGGCGTCAGCAAGCACTTCCCTGTGAAGCAATTATTTTCTGCACATAGGGCCAGACATCTTATTTATGCCTAAGACGAATTTTCGGGAGAAGCTCTACTTATTTTATGAAGCTGGAAGAGGAAGAATAACCGAATGCGCAGGAACCTGCAGGCTGTAAACAGGCACTCACATACTTTAACTTCACCACGCAGTTAAGTTTTAAATTTAAGTTTCTACCCATCATCTGTAATAGACTTTAAAAAATCTTACTTCTTTATTTTATTGTACACCAATGACATTACTTCGTTTATATTGTTAAATTAACACATGTATAGAATTTTGTTTGTCACCAAGAATTTGAATTTAATTTTTTTTTTAGTTCAAGACATTTATTTATTTTTTCCAATGGAGGTTATTTTTTTTCCCATTATATAATTTTTTTTACATGCATTAAAGATAATTTCATTTTTTTGTTAACACCAGGCAATTATTTTTCTTCATCCCACGTTTTATTTTTTATTTCATGTTTACAGTTTATTTTATCATTAATTTACCGGCACATTAAGTACCTTACAGTCCACACTTAATTATTTAATTAACAAGAACATTAAGTAGATTATTAAATATTTGTTGTTATTATTATAAATTACAGTTTGGCAGTTAAAAGATTATTATCATCAAACATTAATGACAAAACTGAAACCGTTTTACAATTCATACCTCCGTTCAATCATCAGGAACAAAGAACCGAAAAACAATGGAGTGACAGACCCTCCAACCTGATATCCTCTGTCATCGACAGTGATATCATTTGTTCATTTCGCTATTTCTCGATCACCCAGAACCATCCTAATGACAGCTATTAACAACGGACTGGTTCAGGTTTGTTTATTCTTTCGATATGTAACCAAATTTCTTTCCGAATCTGAAAAAAAAAACCCGGATTAATTGTATATTCACCATTTTTATTTTTACAAAGAATTGCGTGATCATTATACGAGACGTAGACTTCCAAAAGGTACTAAAGGACATTTTTTTCGTAATTGATTTTTTTAAATATTTACTCATCATTTAGTTTTATCTAATTCTTCAATTGGATTTTGTCTAATGAAATATCAAGTACTTCAAATACGCAATATAGAAATACAATTAATTTCTGAAGATACTAATTACGCATTTATTTTCTTTCCAAATCGTAATGCGAAAATAATCAAATTAGCTGGTTTAATAATTCTCAACGTACCCAACGTCTCATACATTGCTCAATGTATAGATCTTAACACTGGACGATCTCTAGTAAGTGTTTAAATGTATAGGTATATTTTGAATGCATATAATCAGCACCTTTGTTTTTACTATGACTTAAAATCATTTTATCATCATCAGTTAATGAGAAAGAACTGATGCCCTTCCTAAATTACTAGATAGGTAAGGGATCACGAGTGATGTAGTGGCTAACATAACACCCTTTTATGTCCCTGAAAGCCAGCTCTACGAATTCTTTAAGAGAATAAAAAAATATTTGTTATGCTGTCCTTCAGAGGGGATACAAAATTGCGGTCCAGAGTCAGTGCGACGTTAAGTACTCGTTAAAGATCCCTTCTTTATAATACCTGGATTGGCAAAATTTAGGATTCCCACTGTAGCCTCGTCCGATAGGTCAGATAACAACTAAATAAATAAACTAAGTAAATAAAAATACTATTGTCATTACTTTATTAAGGATGATCCCATAATTAGCTAACATACTCATTCGATGATAAACCATTAAGGAACCATATGTATTCTTGTGTTTATACCCAAATAGATCAAAATTATTTATTTTCTTCAGCAAAACAAACTGATCCAGGAGTTCTTTTATTCGAAAATGAACTTGAGAGAATTTCGTCAATTATTAGAGGTGGACTCGAGCTGAACGTTGCTATCGAACTAGCGGTGGCTAACGAATCCCGACTTTATAAGGGAGAGGGTAAAAAGGGAGTTCAGGACTCAAGCACAAGCTCTAGGCTCACTCGAGGTATCTGTATTAAAAACCTTATCGGAATGGTACAATTTTAGTTGCAATAAATCCTATTCATTAAGATTAACATGATTTAATTATTGATTATTTTAACGTTAATCCATTTTTACACGGTAGTTAAACTAATTATTACACAATGATTTATTATTTCCAAATAACTATATTAGGGTATACCTGTTCATATAGCTGTTATAAGGTAATTAACTAATATGAAAAACAATAAATAATTCAAACGAAAATGGCAATCACCAATGCTAATTTCAAAACGATTAATCTCTCCTATTTATAAACCGATTTTAATGATTCTATTTTCGTTTTGTAGAAAATTAAAACTCACCAAATTAATAAAAAAAAAGTAGGCTTTCATTTCATGTCGGTTGTATTCCAATTAAAATAGTCAGGCTGGGCTTAACTGAGATATTTTAATAGATCTTCCATTAAAGAACCTCTAAATTAGTTGATTAAAAATAATTAACTATTTCCACTTAGTTGTATTGATAAAGAATAGGAGAATAGTAAAAAAGAAAGAGTTTGAAAACACAAAAAACAGTAATAGTGTAAATGTATAAAATATATATAAATATATCGTTATCATAAAAAAGATGCAGAAGTTATTGGAAAATGATAAGTGGACAAAATTAAGAGATTATTATATATAATCCTTTCTATTATTCCTTTATGTTATTTCATCTAAAACAATTGTTTATAACGGAATTGTTTATATTTTTTTTAACTTTGAAATTATTTTAAAAACCCAACAAATTATCATTACCCTTTGTCGAAAACCTATGACATCCTGCCGTAGTATCCTTTAATGATATCCCGCTTGTTCCAGTTGAACAGATCCGTTATTTAGGCGTCCTGCTTGACAAACGTCTTACCTGGAATCCCCATAAAAAACTGAAAAAACAATAAACTGCTCGCCGATTTCGTTTCCTACAACATTTACTTGACAGACGCTCTAACCTTTCATTTAACTCCAAAAGACTCATTTACATGATAATCATAAGACCTATCTGGACCTACGCAGTTGAGCTTTAGGGCTCTACTAAACCATCAAACTCTTCTCGTATCCAATCCTTACAATCCAAAATCCTTAACGCTCCTTACTTTGTCACGAATAAAATCATCCACAAAGACCTTGTTGTTCTATATGTAGCTGAATTTTTTCGTACTTGGTATCACTCCTTCCATGAAAAACTTCACTCCCACTCTAATCCATTAGTTTCAATCCTTGCTTCCTCTTCAATTCCTGATAAACCACCGAGGCGTCTGAAAAGAAGATGGCCTCTACACCTTCTTGTTTAGATTCATTGATAAAGAGTGCTGCCAATGGGAAGTTTCTCTTTATGTTTTTTCATGCACAGTTAAAAATTTCAATAAAAATATATTTAAATAAAAAAAAAAATAAATAAAAAAAAACCTGTACCACTACAACCCATGAAGGGTCTTGGGCTCAGTACATAAAGAAATTCGTACTGTTGTGAGGTGATGAGGCCTTAATCGCGCTCAGCCGCCAGGTTTTTTCCCCATTTTGGGTACCCAATTTAAAGAGGCTGGGTCTGCCCCAGGAGGGTCTCCATACCCTAGGGTCGCCCCCCGACTGAATTAACAGAATGAATAATATTCTGCCATAGCGGGGATTCGAACCCAGGACCCGGAGCACAGCAGACTAGTGCTCTACCCACTAGACCACGCCGCTCCTCTAAAAAAAAAAATAAATAAATAAAAAAATAAAATAAAATAAAAAGTTCTACAATGGTTTCAACAAGAGTGGTCAGTGAAAATCTTGTTTTCCGCACAGCAGATTTTATTGGTGTTCTATTTTTGCCACGTCAACGAAAATGTTTGGTAAATCTAAACCGACATCATAACAGAAATATTTTTTGAATCAGAAATGGAAGGAATCAGTGTAAGTAACTTGGTGTAAATTTCTTCTGTGTTTTTCTTAGTGTTCAGGAATATTTCACTGCATGAGAAACATAATTGTACGCAATATAAAAGAATTGGAAAATTGTAGCAATTGAAACAGATGGAGTAGTTGAAATAAAGATGATTCCAAATAACTAGTATCCTAAAAAAGTCAAATAATCTTATCTGAACCCTTCTCGAAAAATAGATTTATTTGAATTCAGTGGCTTCTTTCTTATAGTATGTTAGTATTAGCATATACTAAAAAAAAAAAAATAAAAAATAAAGGGTGTAATCACTCCTACTCCTTGAGAGTTGTTTACATGAGAATGAATATCATCAGGAGTTCCTTGCAGCGGCCATCATTAAAAGGCGGCAGGACTTTTGCGATGTAAGCCAAACGTGTAGCTGCCCTCAGCAAGAGCTATTTCAGGAGCCTGGTATACCTACTTAGCATGTTTTATTGTAACTTTAATTTTACTCTTAATGAAATGCATAGGTAAGTGAAAGAATTGCGATTACAATTGGCGTTTTGCCCTTCTTTACGATTTTTTCAAATACGACTCTTAACGATTATAATTAAACTCGCTTTATCGACAGTTATGGAATGAGATTTACTCATCAATAGATTATTGTAATTGTTATTATTAATATTTATATTATCTCCTATTACAAAAGATGCCGCCCTCTACAGCTTACCTACAAGAAGTACCTGGACATTATGAGTACTAAGTGCGACATTATGAGTACTAACCAAATATGTCCCTTCATTTGATCTCTTCCGCCTTTCCTCCATCCCCTCTACTATTCCTTCATATATGTACCCCCCAAATCCTAGGGCCGGAGCACTCCGGTCAAGATGTACTTAATGTAAAGTTGTGATATGTTTAATTAGTAAGAAGTTTATGTGTCTCTTTTCATTGTGAATAAATAAACAAGAGTTTATATAAAAGTGTTATATGTTAACTGACGTTAAAATTAATGAACTTCAATATTATGTAGGTTTCTTTCTGATTGAAGTAGTCTGCCGATATTTTAAATTTCCTTCATCTAAAGCACATTTAATTTTGTAAGTTGGAAATAATTAACCATATCATCGTGTTATCATTGATAAAAATAAAAGGATGAATATATAAGTTTTTGTTTTGCAATTTTTTAACACAAAAACAGATATATAGATGTATAATATACCATTGGAAAGCTAATGATTTTCGAAAAACACTATATTTTACAAAAATTTGTTAAGTGTAATGGGGGTTGATGAAAAGCCGATAAAACTAACTGATTGTCGTAGATAATAATATATATTATTCAATAAAACACATGTTTCTATTAAAAATTAATATAATTAATTCTTTAAGAATATATTTTCATCTCTAACTGCATATGAAAATTATTATATTTATTTTAACAACAGAGGTAAGTGAAACCTAAACCTATCTAATCATACATCCCCTAAAGACTATCGCCCAATTTTCTTCTACCTAACCTTTCCAAACATTTAGAAAGTATAGTCCGGTCAAAATTGTTTAACTTCCTCGAAAATTCCTAATCATAAAACAACAATTTTTGATCATTCCTTCCTTGTCCGCTCTACTACTCTCAGGAATTTCCTACCGACTCATATCCGCCATGCTTCTTCCCTACCAACAAGTCCCAGCTGTTCTAGTACCTTTCATTCCAAACAGACGCCCAACATGCCTGATATTTCAAATCAAATATCAATTCAAGAAAAAATGTATTACTTATTGTGCATATTTTACTTAGTTAATAAATAAATTATTATTAATCAGTTTCAATGTTTAATTTTGTTCAACACATCAATCTATCAGAAGTTATTTATTTATTTTAATCTTTTGTTTTATTGTATACTTTAATACATTATTTCCTTCTTATATCATTGTGTTAATATTAATTATAATCTTTGGCCTTGTGGCCAGACACATTTTATATCTTAATTGTACATGTAAATTGTTCTCAAGGGACCCATTCCTAAATTTTTTTTTCTATTTATTCTATACTAAAAAATCGTGTTTTAAATTTTGGTTTATTGACAGGAGTTTTCTCGGGAGAGGGGAAGAAAGCAGAGAGCTCATGCCAGAGCCATAAGTCCCCAACAAAGATAGACCATAAATTATATAATCTAATGGTAGACGATGTTTTAATATAGATTATCGATAAAAACTCTAGAAAGTGCTATACAACTTTCACTTACAATCACATCGTAAATGTTACTAGAATTTTGTATAGGAATTATCCAATGAATTTTTGTTTTCTGCTTAATTCAACCTTAATGTAAAAAAAGATAGTCTGGAATTTTTAATCTAATTGAAGTTTAATTTTTTTTCTTTTGTCGTAATGTCTTATTTTGAATATTCGATAAATATAGCTTAACAAAGAACTTGATTTAAACAATTTATTTAATTCAATCACTACGTTTAAAAGGGCATTAAGCTTCTGTCATTAAAGTTTTTGATTTAGAATTAACATCTAATTTAAACCTAATAAATTATTTTTTTTTGTCATACCATGCATATCATGTTAATATTCATTCGCTTTCAGCACTCATATAATTTTAAAAACATTTTCAAAAAAAACTATCTAAATTTCATAATATTCTATCATGAAAAAGATCTTTTATTCAAAAAGAAAAGGGAACAATACTATCAACAGCGAGTTTTTTAGATAAATAATTGTTTTTTCGTTCCGCAAAAAAGAATGAGCGTGGATATAAATGTATAATATAACGCTGGAAAGTCTAAATAAAAAAAAAAAAAATGTTATCTTATATAAAAGTTGTATGTGATCAAAGGCGGGTAAAACTAAGTGATTGTTTTAGATGATAATTTCAATTGTTAGATGATGTAATCTTTAAAAAATATTTTTCTATCAAAACTCAATATAATTTTCAACTTTTTTTTTCAACACTAACTTTATTTATAATTTCTTAAATTGATTTTAACAACGATGGTAAAGTGAAAGTCGTGTGCTGCGCTCACCGAATTTTTTGTCAATGTCAGCAGTTAAAACTAACTTGGACTTAGACGCATATGCATATGGAATAAATAATTATTTATTTAGTTTAATAAATAAACTAAAATATTTGAAAACAATATATAAATATATTCGGAACTAGTAATAAAATTCCAAGTTACTTTGAATTTGTAGTATTCCATTCCAGTTCAGTTTATGTTCCAGGCATTTGCTTAAGCTCCGAGACATGCCATTAAAATGGAGAAACTTCTTTCACAGCCCTATTTCAATTTAGTCATCCTTCCATTTACATCAGGGAGGAACAGGTTTTTAAGGGCGTGGGACGTTGAAAACCTTGTACGACCTTAGAAAAACAGATTTGTATAGAAAACAGAATGAAAAAAAAAAATCAAATAAAAAGAGGGTCATTGGGGTTCAACTCTCAAGAAAGTATGGAATGCAAAAAGGGACAAACAATTTTACTGAAGCGTCCGACTTGACAGGAATAATGAACGAATGAGAAAAGTTATTTAATAAATTTGCCAAGAGATGGAAGTGAGAAAATGTGGTCTGGGAAATGAATGAGGTGATCCATCTAAGACATCAGTCGCGAACATACTTCAAAAGAATAAAATTAGATTAGCCTAAAATGACCGTATAAACTAGGGAATCATAAACTCAGAAGAAAATACCCAGACTTTGAAAATTGCAATTAAAATAAAATATGCTATGAGTAACGACGGAAAAGTCAACAACGTAAATCTCCATTTTTGGCATTCAACTAAAAACATTATATTATCATTCATGTTTTAAAACTCTACAACTTATAAATAATGTTAAAATGTCCTGGAGTAAACACAGGTCATGGATTTTTCGAGGTTGTGAGGAAAAATATTGAGAATTGTTTTTTGCTTAAATGTTTGTTGTTGTTTTTTTTGTTCTACTATTGGCTCTTTCATGTAACTTTTATATTTATTGAAAATTATTAACCGTAGTTTTTTTAATTTATCTTTATTGAAAATGAAGAAACGAAGAAACAAAACGAAAGATTCTAATTAATCTGAGATAAAATTGTTCATTTTTATAAATATTATTACCAAAATTAAGTGAATGGATTATATTAAAATACAATATCCATACCTGTAACAAGTAAAATAAAAATAATATAAATAGTGGGTAAAATAAGGTAAGGTAAATCAATCCAAACGCAACAGAAAATGTAATACTATTCACACAAATGAGATAATTAAAAAAAAAAAAAAATAATAATAACAATAACAGGCTTACCGAACCAGAAGATTCGATGCGATACCACCAAACTCCGCCTGCACAACTCGTCCAGTGTTCACCGTTCAAGCCCAAGCCCCCGATCAGCCCCAATGCAATCCTCCCATCGACGTTTCGGCCTACTTTCGGACGCCTACCAGTCGGATCAGCGAATACCAACTTTCTCGGAATCCGATCCTCACCGAGCCCAACAAACTTTACTCGCCCATTTGAGTCTCCGCGATGCTATTAACTCAATTATATTCACAGGTACAAGCCCCGCGATTCCGCGTTGTGCAACCTTCTGCAAGTCCCCAGTGGCCTCATCTCTCTTCGGACCAAATATTTTACGTAGTACCTTATTTTCGAAATCCTTAAGACTTTGTTCATCCTTCAAAGTACGCGGCCACGTTTCAAATCCGTTTAAAGAATCGTCGGAAGAATAGTTTTATAAATTCTAACCTTTAAGTTTTTAGACAGAAGCCGCGAGCTAAGTAATTTAGCAACTGAATAATAACACGCATTTCCCGCCTTTAACCGAGACTTCATTTCCTACTGGATTTCATTTTTTCTCGTTATCATAGAACCTAATTACTTAAATTTCTCTACTTGTTCAAAAGTAGATCGACACTGTTTCTGCTACTAATCATATATTTCGTCTTATTGTTATTTATTTCGAGTCCTATTTCTTTACCGGTTTTTATTAACGAACTTGTATTTAGTCGTATGGTTTCCGTGTCTTCATCTAGCTGTTACAAATCATCGGCATACCCCAAAACCGGAATCATATCACCCATATTTAAACCTTTCTCGGTACACGTCACTTTTTCTGTGACATATTCTAAAGCTATATTAAATAAAACAGGTGAAAGGGAGTCACCCTGTTTTAAACCCGATCGCACCTAAAATTTCTCGGAGTAATTATGAACGATTCTAACTTTATGGAATGTTTCCGACAAACACATCTGTACTAGGTTTACTAACTTTCTAGGTATTCCCTACCAATCATTCAATCATGATGTTATATAGCTTCTGACGGTCTATGGAATCATAAGCCTTTTTAAAATCGATATAAAGTTGATGGACTACACCGTTGTATTCCAACTCTAATATTTGACGTAAGGAAAATATTTGGTCAACAGTCGAGCGATTCCGCCTAAAACCACATTGGTAGTCTCCGATAATTTCCAAAAAAACAAAATAAGCAAAATAATAAACTATAAAGTTCTGTATATACGGAATCACATTTGTTCTGAAATGTTAGCAATGAATAAATACCCTGAAATATTTAGAATGTAAAATTATTTTAAGAATTTCAAGATTAAGCTCAATATTGGTTTATTATTTTCAATAATGAAACTTCATAATCGCCCTAAAAAAATTACTACCTTCAATATTTTAGGGCTTACGTTTCAAGATGCGAAGAACCCGAATAACGAATTAAATAAAATCCGTTTGCCCGCCATACACCCGGTATTTCTCCGAAATTATTATATCATTTTTTTTTTATTCGCCAATAATAGCGCATGCAACTATGATCCTAACACTTAGACGTTGATATCTACTGGTTATTTATAAAATGGCGGCCGATTAAAAGTGATTTAATTCAATAACTCAGTTATTTTGAAAGATAGAGAAAAATTGGCATAGTGTTATACTCGTAGAATCAATAAATCGGGATAAACAAGAAAATAAAATTACACCCCTTCAATATTTGAAGGCTTACGATTCTCCTAATTAATAAATAAATTAAAACCAAACATGTTTCACTTTTAGTGACATTTTATACAGAATTTAATTTTCTACAAAATGAAAAAAGAATCATTCAAATTGGTTAAGAACTAGCAGAGATATAGTGTTTTGAAATTAGGAGTGGTGCAATTCCATTTTCCTTTGAATTATTTATGGTTTTTCATATTACTTAGCGGTCTATCTACAGCTAAACCATTGTCTAATAATTTGCAGCATTTTTCTCTTAGTTAACAGTAAAAAATCTTTTAACATTTATTTACCACATTAAAATAATACATAGTAGTTAAACATCTTTTACGTGAATGAGAGAAGAGCCAAGCAGGCTTCTATTATTAAAATTTTAAAGCCGATACCTATGAGGTGGGGAAGAGGGTGGTGGAGTGGTTCAATTAAAATCCTTCAAAGGGATTTCCGCAGCCTGGAGAAAGAAGCACTTACTACGCACTTGGTCGCTCCAGCACGACCCAGGTCGAACGCCATTAGGTGGCTACAAAGCTCATAGGATGAAAGGTACTCACTGCTAGGCCTACCTGCCTCGTCAATTCGTACTCCCCTTTAATTATCAAAAGGTTAAAAAATAATAATTCATCCCAAAATTATAAGTTCTGATAGGATAATACAATCTAGCACTATATTTTAAATTACATGCGAGGGAGTCACCTGTGGAGTAGTGGCTAACATAACAGCCTTTTATACCCCAGGTCGCGGGTTTAAACCTAGGGATTTGATGGAGCTAAAAAATACTTATTTATGACGTCCTTTGGAGGGAACGTTAAAAGGCGGTCCTGACCCCGTGCGATGTCAGTTTCTCGTTAAAGATCCCTATCTAAATTAAACCTGGATAGGCATAATTTTTTTTTTTAGAAACAATTTTTATTGAGTAATATTACATTCTGTCCTAATTAGAACAATCCTAAAGTGGGGTCGTAAAAAAGCGTTTCCTATAACTTCACATGATAATACGAAAAAATTAACATTCTTTAGGTTTATTTTTTTAAGAGATATTTTTCAATCAAACCTTTCAAAACTGCAAACGGATCATTAACATGACTATCATAAAGACGACATGGACTAGGGAGTTGAGCTGTGGGATTCCACTGAACAATCTAATTCTTTTCGTGTTTAATGCTTACAATCCAAAATCCTTATTGCTTCTTACTTTGTTACGAATGAACTTAATGTTCATATGTTGCTGTTTTGGCCCGAACCTTTTTTTTCCTTTCTCCGTCCAGTATCGGTTTACTTGATGTATTCATTAATACAGATATAATTTAATAACATTCTTTAAATTAATTGTTTAGTTCTTAATTACTACTGGTAATTCTCGACCAGAAAAATCGACAGTTCAGGTGAGAGGGTGTGCTGCCAAGGACGATTTCTTCTCACAGTTTTAAAAAAAGAATACTAAAGTATAAACTCCCGTAGACTGATATAGTGATGGAAAAATTAATTATCAAACATTTCTCAAATTCTGAATCACCAGTCGAATGGTATTTAATAGTAAAATTATTAAATTTCATCTTCAATACTTTATATAAAAAAAAATATAGTGTTGGGAAGTCATTATAGCTTTGTAAAATTACAAATTTACTAACATGTTTTCCGGAGAGCGAGCCTAGACCTCCCGGTTCGGGTTGGTTTCTTATGCCTGATGGCTCCTCTCCCATCGAAAACATATCCTGAATACGTCACTGCTTAGATTGAATAAGAAACCAAACAGCTATTTTTAACGATTGTAACTTTAAGAAATAATATCGAGAGTCCCTCACAATTTTTTTTTTTTTAATTAATTAGATTAAACATTTTTTTTTTTAAATTAAAGCTAAAGAAAAAAAAACAACAGAATGAAATCTCACAATACAATCTGTCTAACATTAATTCAATAAGATTTTCAGAGACTTTAAAAATAAAATAATTATAAGAACCATCCTATTCAAACAAAGGGAAATTTGATTATGCCAATGTTTGTACAGCTGTGGGCGGTATTAGTATTGATTCCAGGCATCTGATTACAACTCAGGTACAACACTGAATGGTGTTCTGAAGAGATCAAAATGTAACTAGGTTATTGAATACATTTTTAATTGATTAAATATTATACGTTGTTTTAGATTGACTTGGTCTATTCAAATGCTACAGTTGAAAGTTAAATGATTGCTTTTTTGAAGTGTAAACTTCTTTTGGCGCAGCACACACAGAATTTTGTAGGCTATGGGTGAGGCTGATTGTCACGCTCGAGAGCTCGATCGGATGAATTACTTCTGGGTTAAAAGACTTTATTTCCAACAGAAATGGAATATTAATATATTCATTAAATTGTCAAAGTCTTCGCGCACCTTTCCTGGATCTTGATGGTGTTAGTCAAAATTCAACGATCTTGCTTTTATCTAAAACATGGTTGAACAACGAAGAAAACATCGATATCCCAAATATACATTGTATAACAAAATTTAAGCGAATGTGAAGTAGAAAATAGACTCATCGTCATAATAGTTGCCACTCACATCTCACCTAATCAAAGTGTAAAGAAAATAACTTAATTCATTCATGAAAATTTACTTATATATACAACAGATGTTGACTGCCCCCAGTACACCACTTCCTTTCAAATTCTTGGTATTGAAAGAAGGCTAGACACGTTATTAGGAGATGATCCCTCAACGTTAACAAAACTAATAGATTTACTAAAAAATAACGGGTTGTTTTACAAAATTTGAGCAAAAAAAAAGAAAAGAGAAATACAATAGATCACCATTTTAACCATTCATAGGAAACAATTACACCAAATTTGAAGCTAAGCACCCAGCACAGGAATAAAACAGGACACCCTCTTTTGGAAAACATCTTTCAGAAAATCAAGATTTGAAGAAGTGGACAAAGAACTGGACATGGAGCTCCAGGAGTTCACGCCAGGTTACCGGATGAGACACTGAACCTCTAATAATAGCATGTAAGAAGCCTGTGTCACTAAATATATTGTAACAACATGCCTCTGACCCTAATACATTTTGTAACAACATGCCAATGATCAAAACACAACATAACCTCCACTGTGATCAAAACAAATGTTAAAACAGGACACATATGACCTTGGCTGTTGAGTGTCCGTAAAATATATAACCTAACCTAACCTATACAACAGAAAGGTATGCCTTGCTTGATCGGAACTTAAGATATCACTTATTATCTTGAGTGGAGATCAACTTATCACTAGTAACATTGAAGCCTTAAATTAATTTTTAAAGACCACATTGGATTTAAAAATGTTAAATAATAGAAATGAAAGTACAACAAAATACGGAACTACAATTGATGCCATTTTATCTAGATATATAAGTAAAATTGAATCAAAACATAAAATATAATCACAAACCCATTGAATCCTTTGTAGAATACGAAAACGAAAAAACGACTTTCACTTACCTCCGTTATTTATATCAATTTAAGAATTTTTTTTAAAATTTAGAAACGAAAATAAATTGTTTTACATTGAATTTATTTTATTTATTTATTAATACAGAGCATCTACCCATTAAGGGTCATTAGCTATATACATAATTGTTTTTTTTATCTTAAAATAATTTCATTTACAAGACAATAATGGTGAATGTTTGGTAGAAGGACATTATATCTTAAATCACATTGAAGTCTTTACATTTTTTTAAAAACTTAAATACTTTTTGAACACACACTTCACTGTTACCTAGTGCTATTTCCAGGCTGGTGTCAATTCCGCACTCCGTTCTGGCAACGCTGAAGGCCCCGCAGTGCAGTACGATGTGCTCCACCGTCAGAGGTGCCTCACAAGTCCTGCAGGTCGGTGGGTACAATCCTTTCAGTAGGTAACTATGTGTCAGTGCTGTGTGTCCGCTTCTTATCCTCGCCAGAACCACTTCTTCGTGCCGGTTTTTCCTCTCTGACGTTTCCCATATCCCTGGAGTCTCTTTAATTTTTCCTAATTTGTCTTTAGTTCTACTCCACTCAGCAGCCCATGTAGTATAAATCCTTTTCTTGACATATTTTCGCCAGTCCGATGCAGTTGTCTTATTGACACGTGTCACTTCCCTTCCAGAGTCCATCCTTGCATTATTAGCCGCTCGGTCAGCGTCCTCGTTGCTTCCTATGCCCAAGTGAGATGGGACCCACAAAAATTTTATTGTTTTTCCTTCACTTTCGCATTCTTCCTCGAGAATCTGGATTCTTTGAACCAAGGCTTCTTTTGAGTACCTATTCTCTATTGACTTTAGAGAACTTAGAGAATCAGTTACAATCAGGTGATGTTGGTGGTCGTGTTTTACTATGATTTTCAAGGCTTTCCAGATCGAGTAGAGCTCTCCAGTGTATACACTATTTGGTTCTGGTAAAACATTTTTGATACAAATAGAGCCCATGAGAACAGCGCAACCAACTTCGGAGTTCGATTTTGAAGCATCCGTGAACCAAAAGCGGTAATCGGAATATTGTTCTTCCCGCTCTTTATACAGCTGGTCGTATACATGTTGAGGTGTTGTGAGCTTTGGGAATACAGTTAAACTGTAATCGATCTGGTTTTCCATTTCCATCCAATTTGGTACTGAGCTATTTGGCATCGTAAAGATCTCTGGAATTACTATTTGTAAATCGTTTGTCAGTTTTTTGAACCTGTTGTAAAAACATTTACACGATTCGTGGGGTTCTTCGCTTGCAATTGGATATGCCGTGGATTCAGAAGCAAAAAGTTTTTTTCTTGACATCAACTTGCCCACGTATGCCAGTAGCAGGTATTTCCTTCTTGTTTCTAATGAGGGCTCACCACTCTCCACGTACAGGCTTTCGACAGGTGTTGTTCTGAATGCTCCGATACAGAGGCGAAGAGCTTGGTTGTGAATTGGATCCAGTAACCTCAAAGTCGAAGCGCTAGCTGAACCATAACCGACAGCTCCATAGTCAATTATAGGTCTGAAAAGGACTCGGTATATCGTTAATAACGTTCGCCGGTCAGATCCCCACTGAGTGTTGGCTAGTACTTTAAGTAAATTTAAGCCTTTTTGACATTTTAATTTTATATGACGAATGTGTTGAGACCAGTTTAGTTTTTGGTCAAAGTAGACGCCTAAGAACTTCATAGTGGAAATGGGTTGATTTAAAAGTGTCAGTGACGGGTGTGTTTGACATTTTGTTTTTCTGGAAAAGTGTACAGCTATTTGTTTTGGAGCTTGAAAAGCTAAAACCTGTGGTTCTAGACCATGCTTCAAGGTTCTTCAATGTTTTTTGTAACTTCCATTCAATATACTCTAACGACTTGTTTCTTATATAAATTGTAAAATCGTCGGCAAACAAAGAACATCTTACTTCAGGTGGTGTTGTCTGTGCTATGCTGTTTATTGCTATCAGGAATAAAGTTACGCTCAGTGGGGATCCTTGCGGCGTACCGTTTTCCTGGAGAAACGTTTGAGAAAGGTTAGTTCCAACTTTAACCTTGAATTTTCTTTCTTTGAGGAAGTTATTGATGAATATCAGTAATCTCCCCGTGAGACCTTCTTTTGAAAGAGTGCTTAGGACATTGTATCTCCACATAGTGTCATATGCTTTTTGGATATCAATGGACACAGCAACCAAGTGTTCTTTATTAGAGAAAGCTGTCTGTATTTCATATTCAAACTTCATTATTTGGTCAATGGTTGAGTGGTTTTTCCTGAAGCCGTACTGCGAAGTTGAAAAAAAGTTTCGTTTTTCTAAATAATATGTCAATCTATTGTTAACCATTTTTTCTAGTAGTTTCGATACACATGAAAGGAGAGATATAGGTCGATAGTTATTGATACTAATGCCTTTGTCATTTTTCTTGATAGGGATAATTATAGCCACCTTCCAGTTTTCAGGAAAAAGTCCTAAGCTCCATATCTTATTATAAATAGAAAGTAAAAATGTTTTTGCATTTAAGGGCATTTTTTCAAAAATAGATATGGGATCTGATCTGGTCCTGCAGTGGATTTATCTTTGCACGTACTTAGGGATGTTTTCATCTCAGATAAATTGAACGGTTGATTATAAATTTCCGAATCTTGCGTATGGAATTGAATAATATTTTTCTCCTGTTCTATCTTATACTGTTTAAAATCTGGGGTGTAGGAGTTTGTTTTCGACATATAAGAAAAATGTGAACCAAAAGCTTCGGCGATTTTCGATGGGTCCGTTATAATTTGACCGTCAGTCTGAATCGTAGAAATAACCTCACGTTTTTTAGATCCTTGGATCGCATTAACTTTCTTCCAGACGTCTTGCAGACAACTGTTACTATTAATTGAGCTCACATAGTTTTTCCATGAATTTTCTTTGCTTGCCCTTAATACCTTTTTTGCAATAGATCTTAGCTTTTTGAAGTTGTTTAGATCTTCAGGTTGTTTTGTTCTTTTGAATTTGTTGAATGCTTTCTTTTTGTTCAGTATTGCGATGCGGCACTCCTCATTCCACCAAGGAACTAGGCGCCTATCATTGAATGCCATCTTGTGCGGGATACTCTTCTTTGCAGCATCTAGAATGGTCACATTAAGGAATGATATTTGTTCCTCTACTTCAGTTAATAAGCTTTCCTTGTTTTCTATTTCCCTTTCAATTAACGTAGTAAACTTTTCCCAGTCGGCTCTTTTGAATGACCATCTCGGAGTTTTGTCAGTCTTGAAATCAGTACCACTATCAAACTTTATAGTGATTGGGAAGTGATCGCTTCCGTACAACATGTCCTTTACTTCCCAATGCACTTTGTGAAGCAGCCTAACATCTATTAGTGATAAATCGATGGCAGAAAGAGAGCCATCACCACATAAATGAGTTGGAGAACCGTCGTTAATTAGAGTCAAAAAATCATTAGAGTCAATAAATTTCTCGATTTCACTTCCCCTATTTCTATAGTCAAATAATGAGGAGCCCCATAATTTGTTGTGTCCATTTAGATCTCCGACAAGGATGACAGGTCTTGGGAGTTGATCTACTATTACTTGAAGATCATTTGCAGTGAAATCTTGATTCGGTGGGATATATATATTGCAAACTGTAATCGGTTCAGGTTTAAACATTTTTGCGGCTACAACTTCTAGACTGGAATGAATTTTAACTGGTTCTGAATAAACGTCTTTATTAACTAGTATAGCTACACCTCCCCAAGCAGATTTACAATCTGTTCTGTCTTTCCGGTAAATTTCGTGATTTTTTAAATTTACTACCTGAGATTGTGAAAAATGAGTTTCTTGCAAACACCAGCAATACGGTTTCTCTTCATTTAACAGTAGTTTAAAGTATTCAAAGTGTTTGTAAAACCCATTACAGTTCCACTGTATAATAAAAGAATTGTTAACCATAATGTAAAATTTTATAAAAATGTTTCCAAGAGATCAGCTGCGTTGTTACCAATTAATTATCCGTACTATCGTCTGTGTTACTTATAGAATCTGTTGCTTCCCACTGTTTTTTAAGAAGTTTTGTGATTTTAAGTTTTGTTCTCCGATCAGTTATTAATGCTTTAGTATCTTTTAGCATGCCCCTAAGACCCTCCGTATTAGTAGTAAATTCCTGAACAAATTCACTGATGTTTTTAGTATTGGGGTATATGTCGATTAACTTGATCATGTCTTCAAATGATATAGGGTACTTTTCTTTATTTCCTTCAATTGCCTGTCGAGCACTTTCAAAGTTAACCGAACAATTATTTTTTTCAGCTTTTTTTAGTTTCTTCAATTTTTTACCTACGGGTTGAACTGGGGTCATCAATGGGTAGTCTTCAAAATTGATAATATTTTCAGGGTCTTCCTGGGAATCTATGGTGAGGTTCAATTCGGTTGTTGATACAGTAGAAGGGGTAGAGCTAGAATGGCATCGTTTGACCCCGGATACCACGGTAGGTAGTAATATTAAATTATTGGGATTATTGAGAGCAGTCGATTGAGTAGGGTTATCTAAGGCGCCACCGCTAGTAAGCTGGTTGTCATGACTACCAGACGACAGCTCCACTGTACCGCCTCTGGCAGCCTTAGGCACTGGTGAAGTGCTAGCGTTGTCATGGCTACTGGCTAGCGTGGCCTCTACTATGTTATCAGTGCTGGGTAAAACATGATTAGGCGTATCGAGTAGCGAGCGATCGGTGTTTGTTTCTTCACTGACGCTACTAATTATTTCTGGATTGAAATTAATTAATGTAGCCTCGTTTTCTTTGTTTTGGGGCTCAGAGATATCTATATCATTCTCACACTCTGGGCAATCGGTAGAGATATGCCCTGGCTGTTTGCAAATAAAACAGGTGACAATGTCTTCACCTAAAAAAATTCGGTAAGCTACATTATCGTGTTTAATTAACAATGAAGATGGGAGTTTGGTTAGGTCCTCAGGTGGGATGTAGACTTGTCTTCTAAAACTTAAAACATGGGCCAACCGTGGGTCTTGGTACCCGGCCCTGAGAAAGTGCATTGGTGAAACTAACCTCAACCCTAGTTTTTTCAGTTCATTTTCTATAGTATCATGAGGTATGGAAGGGCAAGCATTAGAAATAATAATTCGTTTTGCTGGATTGATTAACCGTTTTATGTGAATTTCTTTGTCGTTAATAACTATTGATTTATGATTCTTAATGATATTATCTACTGCCTCTTTGTTACTGAAGTGAATGCAAAACCGGGAATTGGAAATTCTTGACGTGTATCGGATGAATTTTGGGTCGATTAGGGCTGCGATTTTGATTAAGTACTCTTTCTGTTTAATACCCGGAACAGTGTGCAATATTATAGCGTTTTCTCGCTTAGAAAACTTTTCTGATGCGGTGGCTTTGGCATAGCTAATTTCTGTAGGTTTGAGGTTAGGTGTTACTTTATTGGTTGTTTGTCGGTTTTCCATCTCTTTTTGACTATTACTGTTTATTTTCATGACATTAGAGGTAACTGAGGATTTAATGGGGGTAGCTGACATCGCTACAGAGCCAAAAGCTCTGAGCACCTATAATAGGCGTATATTCGCCCAATTTCTTATTGAAATACCAATTCTCACTTTCGTGATGGAACACGCACCCTTAAATTGTCTAAACTGCACAAAATAATGTCTATTTTTTCAAGAAAACACTTATAAATTAATGAAACTGTAAGACTGACCTGAAGTGCGTCTGCTTCGCATGGGTCCCAAACAGCTGATCCACATTGAATTATTTACATTGACTTTTTAAAGAGACATGTGTTTTATTAAATAATCTATTATATTATTATCTACGAAAGGCCGGTTTGTTTTATCGGTTTTTTATCACTCTCCGTTAACTCTTACAATAGTATGTATAAAATAATAATTTTTCTAAAATCTTTAGCATTCCAACGGTATATAATACATGTATATTACTGTTCTTATGTCCGTAAATTTGCATTAAAAAATATATTTGCAGTTATTCCCTCTCCTCAATTTGGATATCGAATTCCATCGACTTATATATTTGCCTCTTTTTTTTCCAATGCTAATAAGATGATAGGACCAGTTTCATACAAACTACAAAACTGAAGGTACATTAAAATATCGGCATTTAAGCCCTGTCAGACTATTTCAATCAGAATGAAACCTACATCATATTAAAGCTCATCGAATTTTACATCGATATATAGAGTTTAATCAAAATCGTTGGAGCCGTTTTTGAGTAAATCGTAAAAAGGTGAAAAATGCATGGTATAAAGTAGATCTTTCGGTCAGCTGATTTTGATGAAAATGTTTCTGTGACATCTCGGCCGTTTATATATATTACTAAAAAACAATGCAAAAAACATACAATAAAAAAAAAAAAAAAAAAGATAAATAAAAATTATACACCATCGTCAAAATATAGTGGGATAATATACTTGTTTCCCATATAGAGTTAACAGAATATAAATATAAACTAATAAATATAAAAGACCCCTAAATTTTCCAGGTACAACATGCAGTAGGTGTGTTCTTTAGTGGGTTAAAAAGTTTCTTCAAAAATAATTTATAATTCATCTAAATATTTGTTGATTCGTATCTCTCAGACTTATATGTAATATCATTATAATATATAATAATATTATATATAAGTATTAATAATAGTATTATAAAATTATTTATAGTCGACTGTAGAAACTATTATAGGTGGAATAGTCAGGAATCAGTCATTTTTGAAAATTTTTTAATTTTGCCAACGTTTCGGCTCAAGCTTGTGAGCCATCATCAGGGCATTACTGAGCTATGTCCAAGCATAAACTCCTTGATTTCAATATCAGGGGATAACTTTAATAAGGAAAAACAGAACATTACAAACCGACGATTAGAAACTAATTTAATTTTAATTGAACGGGCGGATATTAAATGATGTCAAACAAAAAAGGCACGAGCTAACGATAGGTTTATTTAATCCAACGGCTGTATTATTACTTTCACTTACCTATATATGAAATATACAGTAAGGGAAAGTATTGCGATCGTGAAATTTTACGTATTCCATTTTTCAAAGGAAATAAACGTTTTAAGGTCCCCTGAGTCCAAATAACAAAGTCCCACAAAAAGGTCTATAAGTGTGTCCGTATGAGGTAAGTCTTGCGCAAAAACTGCAAGTCGTATGAAACAAATTATATATTTAAGACAACTATGCGTCCAATTTACTCAAAAACGGCTCTAACAATTTCGATTAAACTATCTAAATCGGAGTAAAATTTAATGGATATCATTTAGGAGCAGTTTTGATTGAAATAGTCTAAGAGGGTTAAATACCGATATTTTAAATTCTCTTTCTCTTAACTACCTTTAATTTTGTAGATTTAAAAAAGTTAGGCATATCATCTTATTAGCATTGATAAATATTGTCTTAAAATGCAAGTTGAGCTTATTTGATTAACAACTAAAAGAGAAAAGTGTAAATATATTGTTTATGTAATTTTTGTGTTTTTAACACAAGGATAATAATAAAAATGTATAATGTACCGTAGAAAAAAATATTATCTTATATACGGAATTTTAAAAGTTAGCGGAGAGTAATGAAAAGCCGATAAAGCTAACTGATTGTTGTAGGTAAAAATATAATAGATTATTTAACAAAACACGTGTTTCTATCGAAACTTTATGTAATTAAGTCTTTTATATTTTTCATCTCTAAGCTAATTAAAAAATTCTTAAATTAATTTTAACAACGGAAGTAAGTGAAAGTCGTGTGTTGCGAGCACCAGATTTTTAGAACTGTTGCTAATGACTGTCAGCATGAAGAAACATTACTACCTGAGCAGTAACTAAACCGTTATTCTACTTATAACCTTTCAAGACAAAGTCAAAGGGAAACATGGATTGTCATATAGTTGATAACATTTTGACTAGAGAGAAAAACAAGATTAAGACGTTAAATGGCATCGTCAATATTGGCCAGTTTGACGTCAGGGCTCGATTACCTAGGCATTAAATGAGGCTATCAGTAACTGGTTTAGCAACTCCGCGGTTTAGCTCCATGACTATCAGGGGTCTAGGGAACCAGGAAACTGGGTCAATATAGCAGGCGATGATGTCCTTAACGAAAGTTTGTTAACACGGAGCTTATATGGGTGTATTCTGAATTCACAAACAACCAAAAATATTTTATAGAAAAACCCGTAAGAATTACAAAGAAGAACTGAATCATTCCGTAAATTAAAAAACACAATTGGAATAAACATGCTCAATAGATGTTTTGATTGCATACACAAATGTATTGATGCATTCAAACAAGTTTGTTATTCCATAGTGCTGTAGAAAACAATGGTAAAATTTCCAAAGAACCTGCCTCCAAAACATCCATTAATTAAAACCAAAGCTCTTTACAGAGGTTAATAGTATCACGTAATAAAATACTGAACTGTAGATGAAAAACAAAACTAATAATTCTCCAAATCGCGATCAAAGCTTGGGGTTGGCGTTTTTGACCATTTTATTTACCTTTACCTTGAAAAAAGTAATCAAAAATTGATTACTTTTCGAGGAATATTATTGAATATTGCTTCAAATCTCGCTGATCTGACGGAGAACTTAATATGTCTGATTATATTCTAAAAAATAACAGTATACAAAAAATATTTGCCTGATAAGTAAATATTTCGCTGAGTACTTTCTTATATAATAAGTGTAGTGTTTTTGGCAAACTGCTTTTCTAAGGCAGCGCTATCTTAAAAAACTGATCAATAATTTTATATATTTCTACCAGCTGCTGAGGGTAGCCGATAAACGTTGGAATTAATTTTCAAAGGTGGTTTACCAATCTTTCTATAGTATTAAGCGGCATGCAAGGTAAGACTAAATAACCGACAGGTTTTAATTAACACGTTCACGGCGGGGTGACCCACCGGTGGGTCACGCTTAATTATCCCGTAGAGCGACGTGCATCAAAGGTGAGTCACTTGGAAATTAGGTTTATTTTATTTATTTTCAACATTAGAATTAACAAGCCTAATGGTTTAAATATTAAATAATTTATAACTTTCAACATCCCAATAACTATTGCCACACAATATTACAAAATGAGGTACCTGAGGCCATTAGGACTCATAGCTGGCTGGTACATACCGGCGGCGATTCTCATTAGGTGTCTTCTTGGCTCCACCAGAACTCGGTGCCTCCAACAACTATTTTGGAGGTTCTTTACCACTTGATTCTTCCGGAAATACTGGTTTATGGAACTTGACACGCCTAATAATTTCCTATAGGTGATCATGACAACAGAGGGCATGGCTGATTTAAGAAATGTCCTAATAGGAGAGCGGATATCCAACCTTTGCAGACAATTTTTTTTAAGTATCAAGGATATTCCTAATATCCTTAAGGCGTCGTCGTAAAATGTATGATGGTATTTTATTATTATTTTATTAATTGTTATTTATTTATTTTTAAAGATATCTGAGTTGCTTGATTTATGGGCAATTAACTAATATGAAAACCAATAAATTATTCAAAGGAAATATCGAGTACCAAGAATATTCCTAATATCCTTAAGGCGGCGTCGTAAGATGTATGATGGTATTTGTTTGTTTGTTTATTTATTTAACGTCCCTTTATGCTGCTGTGGCTAATCGGACGATGCTACAATGGGAGTCCTAAATTTTGCCTATGCAGGTTTTATTAGGCTAGGGATCTTTAACGAGTACCTGACATCGCACAGGCTCGGGACCACCTTTTAACGTCCCCTCCGAAGGACGGCGTAACTAAGGATTTTTTACTCCCATTAAAAAATCCTAGTACCACCCGCGGGTTTGAACCCGTGACCTTTAGCATGGGAGGCTGTTACGCTAGCCACTCAGCTACAAGTGATCCCATGATGGTATTTTATCCCTTTGTCGGCAGCAGTACTTGCTGGAACCTTGGAAACCCCGAGGGTAATCCCTAGAAAGGTAGATAAATAGCTTTTACTGGAAGGAATAATTCCGGGTGGCAGCCAGTAAATGAAACAACTAAATAATTAAAACTATAAACTAAACGGTCAACTAATTATATCCACTACACACAGCTTTCGTTGTTATTATTACTTTCAGTTAAAAGTAATTATAAATGCAATCTAACTCCCCTCCAGTAATCTAAACACATAACATTTGGTATCATGTATGTTAAAAAAAAAAAAAAAAAAAAAAAATATATACATATATATATATATATATATAGGCTATAAATTATTTGTTGAAAATTCATGAAATGATTAGAATATACTGCAAACGTGAAATGTGTGGATCAATAAAACTTTATTCTAGCTATGAAATATCACACAAAGTTCTAAATAAACGGACTTCAAATACTGAAATGAAACCATCATTATTATTGTATATAACCTTCCTCATTTAGAAAAGCCGCTCAAACTTACTTTTAAAACCTAAAAGTTCGTATTGATATTTCATAGCAGATCAGGATCATGAGATGAACAGTGACGGATATGAATATCAAGGACGCATTTGGTCTGCTTTTTGATTGAGTTCTGATTATCAATTTATAGCAAACGTGGTATTTATATATTTTTAATTGTTAATTAATGAGTTAAAATATATTTGAACTGGAACAGAAAATGAAATAATGAAGGTGAATTGAGATAAAGTAGGATCTCGACCCAATCACAACCGTTAACATAGCAACACTTTTTGCAAACGATTTCTTACATCAAGATACTTAATTCGTTGTAGTGATCCAAAGAAATATATATGAAAAACTGCAATAAAGCTGCTAGTTGTCCTATATTGCTCAATAATAAAAATAACTTCATTAGGCGGAATGAAAAATAAACTAAATACCGAATATAGTAAAATGTTCCTACATAAATGTGTATTAAGTTGCTTATCGCTTAAAGAAATATCAAGTCGCTTAACATATACCAAACAGAAAAGGAAAAATTTCCATATAATGTGGGAAATTGAACAGACCAAGAGGGAAGTAGACTGCTAAACTAGGACTTCTTTCATTCTCCATTTTCCTTTATAGGGATATAACGTACAAATATATCTATTCAACAACCGAATGATACTGAAAATGTACTCATTTTTTATTTGGAATAGAAACAGTATGAGAGAGGAGTTAAAATCTATTAATGCTCATACTCTAAACATAAGCATAATGTTCGTATGGAAGAATTGTACAGTTGCTATTTATTTATTTATTTGTAACATAAAGGCTTTTCAACCATAGAGGTTATTTTAGCCCTAAACTAATAATGCAGATACAATATAATAAAAGTAATAATACAAACATATATACTAATAATTCATACATATATACTAATAATAATACGTACATGATAAATAATAAAATACAATACAAACATTATACATAATATACGAAATAATACATACAATACGAAAATTATAGGTGGAATAGTCAGGAATCAGTCATTTTTGAAAAGTTTTTAATTTTGCCAACGTTTCGGCTCAAGCTTGTGAGCCATCATCAGGGCGCATGGTGGGAGAATGGAAACTAGGTACTAGTTTATGGAAACTACGAGTACCTAGTTTCCATTCTCCCACCATGCGCCCTGATGATGGCTCACAAGCTTGAGCCGAAACGTTGGCAAAATTAAAAACTTTTCAAAAATGACTGATTCCTGACTATTCCACCTATAATAGTTTCTACAGTCGACTATACACCCTCAATACAATACGAAAATAATACATACCAATATACTAATCATAAAATACATAATAAAATAAAATAAATAATACACTAAAACATACATAATACTAATAATACAGATATAATATTTTAAGTTAAATACAAACAATTATATAAGATAACTACATATAAGAAGAGAATAAAATAAAATTAAACAAAAAAAAAAAGAATTAAAATAAAAAAAAAATAAAAATAAATAAATAAAAAAAAAAAAAATATATATATATATATATATATATATATATATATATATATATATAAAATATTAAAAATAAAAAACAGGACCTTTTTTCTTTAAAATTTTGGAAAATATTGATGTATCTTTTAGATAATTCATCAGTTTGGTGGCTGACTCCTGGGTATTTTGTAATATTGTCCCAATATCATTCTCCATACCAATCCCTCTTCGCTCGGCTTCGAAGGAAAAGCAATCCAACAGTATATGTGGTACTGTGAGGAGAACCCCACAGGAGGTACATTGCGGCGGTGATCCCCTCGCCATCAGGTAGCCGTGGGTAAGCCTTGTGTGGCGAATCCTCAGTCGAGCCAGTACCACTTCCTCCTTCCTGCACAGCCGTAGGTCTGCTCGGTTGGGTTTCACTGAAGGCTCGACTACTCTAAGTTTATTCTCCCTCATAAAAAACCATACTTTTTGCCAATGTTCTGTGGCCTTTTCTTTTATGAGGGCGATTACTTCCCGCGTAGACGCACCCGGAACACACAGACCTTCTGTTACAGCTAATTTCGCTTTGGTATCAGCTAGCTCGTATCCTTTTATGCCACAGTGACCAGGTAACCATATAAATTCTATTCTACTACCAACCCTCTCCAATGCCTTTGATTGCTATTTAACATGATGTATTGAATGCCATTTGTTTGATAAGAACGATAGAAATCAATATGACTTTTAATTTTCTTTTCTTTTTTTTCTATTGCTACTGAGAATCGAAAGTTCATTAAGCACCAAGTTAGATTCTAAGAAATTTTTGAGAATTTATTTTTGTTTTTCGGAGTTAAGATTCATATCTCAAATTTAATGTATCACGAATTATATATTTAATGGCTCAGGCAAAGATGAACCCACACCATTCCAAATTAAGCCATTTAACTAATTTTTATGTAATGCATTTAAATAACAAATTTAGATCAATATTTTTCAATTACTTTATTTCTTTTGTGAATTTTTATTCAGTCCGCTCCTAATGAAGCATTTACGTTTATGTATACACTGTTTAAAAAATTATATTATTTCCATTGATATGTATACAAAAATATAATAATAACACCATAAGGAGCTTTCAAATTTCATAAGAAGTGAAAAAAGGGAGAGCTTAATCCTGTGATTAGGGAAAGCTTCTTAAAACCTGTGGTGTTGGCATTAGTGCTGTAATATAGAACTAATAGGTACATACATATAGAACCCAGAAGCATCAAAACCCAATAATTCATCGCATAGAAAATTTAGTGTAATATTCAAAATATATTAATTTTTAAGAACATTTAAACTAATAATTTTATAATTAATCAATATAATCATTTAATTTTACCTATTTTAAAAAATTTGAATCTTGAACATTATAATTTTGACTAACTTTCGTGTTATATGGCAGTATTATTCTTGCATCAATGGCAAGATTCAACTCTTTGTTTGTTTTACTAGTACAAGTATAGGTCTGTGGAAACAAGATGGTTTATTGATGGTGTGGGATCACATATCTCTTCAATGATCTATGATGAGCTTTGTAGTCATCAGTTCATTTTAACAAGTTTGCGTACTAATGCAACGCCACAAATCATAAAGAAGTCTGACCAGAAAAAAATTCAATCAAATCAAACGCTTGTTAATTATTATCAACATTATTTACCGATAATCTATAAAAAAATCTACTAATTCATTCATAATTGAGACGTCAATTTCCAAAAAGTACTGAAGGATATTTTTTAAGAAATTTATATTTCGACATATTGGTATTGTCTTCGAAATCCGTCATCCGACCTCACCTTAAAAACACTGAAATCCTTTTAAAACGTGATTGTGAAATACAATTATTCTTAAAAAGTACTAATTAAACATTTGGTTTTGTTCCAAATAATAGCAAAACACTTATTTCTAAAAAGTAAAAAAACAAAATTAATTAATATAGTAGAATAAATAATTATAATGATAAATTTAGAACATATTTTTTTGCTTCCAGTAAAATTTTCTAGGATGTATATAGTGCGTTTTAGAAATCAGCGTCTCTATTGTAACAATTTCTGTTCGAATTTCTATCTGATATGATCAAATTAGAAACTCGTGTAGGTCCCTGTAATCTGCTGATAAAATACACTAGTGTTTATCGATATTTTATAGGGTAGGGTTATCACTCCCTAAGCCTATTTTTGTGTGGCCACCACTTGGCTGACACGTCTCACATACACGGGGGAGAGGTTGTGAGTGAATCCCCATTTAATTAAATGCTTAAAAAAGTCCCTCCGGGACTGGGATTCGAACTCGCTACCTTTGGCGTATGAGGCTAGCGCGCTATCAGCCACGGGCACCCTTCAACTTTTAATATATGTTTGATTAATCTATTGAATATAATTAAAGACGTGTGTAATATAATAGATGAATTAACTCAATTTTAATAACTTTAGCCAACACACAAAGAAGGTATACAGGCATAAGTGCACAGGAAATAAGTCATCGGCAAATCCTGGGTCAACTTTTGGAGATAAAGTTTGTTTTTGTGTGGAGTGACTAACTTTAGTATTGGAAGGCAAGAGAAGGAGGTTCAACGTACTTACCAACTTTAATCCAAACTACAATCTGGTTATATTGCATTAACACACCTGCACTTAATGGGGATTTAGGGAACTTTGTATCTTCTGAACCATATCATTATTATCCAAAATATTTAAAAGCTTTAATTAAATCCCATAGTTATACATACATGCTTCATTAAATATCAACCATCTATCATCAATACGTCAAATCAATTATATTATATTTTTTATTGTAAACAATTAATTGTATATTTTTTTACGCGATTATATATTACTTCATAAAACGCAAATCATACATAATATTGAAACTTTTTCTGAACTAAAATTTATGATTTGAAAATTAATATCAGATGATGTCCGATGATATATAATGCAATGATATAGGAACTCTAGTGATTCCTTGTATGTGAACTTTGTTTTAATTTGCTTACGCACTTTCCAAATTACTAGATCGCCTCTAAAAATAATTTAAAAAATAACAATAAGTTAAAACAAAACAATTATAATTATTTATCAGATATAAGAAAGAAAAAGCATTTACGGTTTTCATGCTGCAAATAGAAGCCATGCATAAAACTAGATTAGATAATAAATACTGGTACCAACATTACTTCAATGGCAAGTAGCCTCTTCTTGTATATGCTAAGTTCCTTCTGTGCAACATTCGCGTGTTCGAATCTCGCGTGTCGTGTGGAAATTCAGTATATTCCGCTAAGATCTTATTTTCGTTTTAATGGAGGCTTGGGAAGTCTTTGTCTCTCACGCCACCTTGTACTGTTTAACTTGATTTCATATCGTACATGGTTTATGTGGAGCTAGAAAGGGCGATTACGCCACGTCAGTCCTCTCACAACCACACAAAGGCAATTAAATAAAATAAGGATAATACCATAGCATAGCATTTCTTAAATTTAAACCATATTTTAATTATTTCATTTGATAATACATTAATGCAACAAGTTTATAATAAAATCGTCACAAAGTTTTCGATAAAATGGTAAAAATGCAGAAAACAGGTAATGTCAAGTGTTAGATCGAGAACATAAATTCTACTATAACAAAACTAATATTCACAAACACTCGGGAGATGTGAGACAAGGTTATAGTCCACGATCCATATACTAATCTATTACTTTCAATTACCTATATATATGAAATATAGGTATTGTTAATCGAACAAGTGGAAGTCGTGTGTTGCCGGCACCATATTTTTTTTTTTTATTAAACTTTTATGGATTTTAGTTTTTACAACATCCATTGCAATAGACCTTCATTCATAAAAAATAAATAACAACCGATGAAAACTTTTTGCAGTAAATGTTGTAAAAAACTAAAATTCATAAAAGTTTAATAAAAAATGAATTATTATATAACCATATTACATAAACTAAAATTGTAATATAATATAATAAAAATAATCAACGGTTGTTATCTATTTTTTAAGATTGAAAGCAGGGTTAAAATAAAACGTAGCATTCATAAAACAAATAGTAGTAGTAATAGCATTTTTAGGGTTCAAGTTTTTTTTTCCTCTGATGTATGTATGTTATGAAATAAAATGTATAGTCATAGATTGATGAAAAATTAATACCTACTATTTTCTACTACCAATGTGAAAATTATTAAGTTTTTTTGTTTTTTTTAACGAGCTGATCATTAATGGTATAGACACATATTATTTTTTTTTTAAAGTAAAAATGAAACCTACATTAAAATTTTGGCATTTTCTCAATTTCAAACTTTGGAATCCTCAATCAGCCTTATACGGTTTTGAACACATTTTTTTTTTCTTTTGTGCGGTTTTCTTTTGTCTGTTTAATCATTAATTATTGTTTAAAATATTTTCATATTGAAATTTTATATATTCATTTGCTCATACCAGAAGAAATAACTAAATCCTAGATATTTCATATTTAAAACAAAATTAAATTCTGATATAAATTAATAAAATCGTATAATCTCATCTTAATAAACTCAATCTAGTCATATTTCAAGTCAATTTGCACTGAAATAGACAAACAATGTGGCATCTTAACGTGTGGGCCGGCAGCCTCCACGTGGTTTCGCTGGACGTTTGCTCTTCTGTCGGTCATAATTAAGAGTTTCTAAATCGCAAGAAAGGTATTTTCGTAAAGAACTAATTATATGTTCGATGGAATAGAATAACGGGTGTAATTGATCACTTCATCAAATTAATTAGCTTAGTGTGAGTTTTAGGACAGCCTTTTTACATTTTCGTATATTTTTTATAAATTTTTCTAGATGTATGTTCGATGAGGTAGTCAACCATGCATCTGGTCTGGACTATTAGTTATTGCACTTAAACAGATTCGGAAGACCTTAAAACGTGCATTTCAGTAAAAAATTCAGACTTAAAAACGTTTGTGATCGCAATATTTCCCTTATATTTGTTTGTTTGTTTATTTATCTAACGTCACTTTATCCCTTATATTTAATTGTTAAAAGGCAAGTGAGAGTAAAAAAAAATTGTATGTTACGATGAAAATAGTTTTAATGAAATATTGTATCATGAAAAAAATTAAAACTTCGTACATTGAACTCTAATTTTGAACAACTGTTGGAAATTTGAGTACTCTTGTTGGAGATTTGTTTCAGTCCTTCTCTTTCATTGTTAAGTATTTCAAGTTCTGCCCTTCAACCATTCAGAGTGACGTTAGCTAATACCTTTATGCCTAAAGGCTGAAATGATGACGAAACATATGAAGCATGGGAATTCGCCTGCCACAGACTGAAGTATACTTTTGCTTACATTTATTGAAGTTTACAACACTTGGGTTACAATAGCGAACTTCATGCCATATAATGAAAAAATGAATATTTGAGCTCTTAAGAATAACATATTCATCTATTTTTTTTTAATTTTTATTTATTGAAGATTAGAAAAAAAAAATGTCATCCGAATTTCGTAACCAACATTATTTAATATCTTATTTACTAATAGAATTAAAAATTTTCAGCAATATTAGTTCTTGAGAGATGATTAATGTTCAACAAAATTATATTTATCAAACGAGACTGCCGATGGAAAAAAGATATAGATAAAAATTATACTACTTTTATAAGGTTTCATGTATTATTTTCGATAATACCCTATTGATAAACTTTAACGTTATACTAGAGTACCAAAAGTCTACAATAAATATTAGATATAATTTAATTTTATTCAGTTTTCTTTTAAATTTATGTTTAAAAAAAATATATATTTTTTTTTGAGAAAAGAGCGGTTTTGGTAGAAGAGGTTTGAAAGGAACTACAAAGGGAGATAACGAGTCCTTTCCCTTTAGAGCTCTCCGAATCCCACCCCGAAAAAAGGACAGAAAAACACTAGGGTAGAATTTCATTCTTTATTTCTTATAAAATTTTCATTAGTATGAAAGGAACTTCTTATTTATTCAGAAAAAAAAATTAATGAAAAAATAATATGAAAGATAAAACTGCAAAAACGACCCCCTATTTTCTTCATTCTGCAGAGATATCATTTTTTAACCCTGGCATTGTAGAATATTCCATTACCTATTCAATATATAATTATCTAAGGTATTATTTATTACTTTTTGGTTGATAAATATTTTGAAAATCTCCCACCAGATTTTTTTCATTTAATACTAAAAAAAGAATAAAATCATTCTACCTTATATTTTCAGTTGACATATAAAATCCCTAGTGAAATGCCAAAAGCCTTCTATCTGACAGCCTTAAGAATAGTATTTATCTAAATCCCGCAGACATCGAACCAACCTTTGCGTTGGGCAATGGACGACGGCAGATAACACAAAAATTTAAGAATAAATGTAATCTGTTATTATTATTATTCTAGAATGTGCTGAAACATCTACATCGTAATTTTTATAAATAGAAATAGTTAAATAATAATAATAGATAATAAATAGTTTATTATTATTATGATAATATATAATAAATAGTTCTAAAAAAAGGAAAATTTGAAAAATACACTAGAATATTGAACTATTATTTTATGCACCCTCTGTGTTCCAAAATTATAGTTTCAAATTCCATAGAAAAATTGCGGTTTATAGAAATAGTTTTAGCGTAGAAATTGATAAATAGCATGATGACTTCGGCCAAATGGTTCGATGGATGAAAGTAATTTTAAGCTCTTGTTGACTCCAAAGAAGGCCCTATTGCTTTGCAAGGATTACTATATTTATATAAAGATATATTTAACTTTGTACTAATATCCGATTACAAAGCTTTTTACTCACGATGGATTTATAATTATAACCCAGAAAAATGTAAATACTTTTTTAAAAAGAGATTTTATAGATTCCGGGAGAAACTGCACGAAGTACGGGAAAAAACATCACCACCAGATGTCCCACTTGCGAAGCCCCTGATTCTAATCCAGCCGAACATGATGCCGTGGTATCCGGTAGACAAGAAAGAGAGAGCGGCATTTTGGTATGACTGATAGAAGAAGGAAACTACCCTTTATTTATTATCTATATCCGAAGCAGGAAAGAGAACTAACACATTTCACTAAGGTACATCCTCGAGGCCGCCAGATGAACGGGAAGAGGAGCGAATATTAAATAAATAGACAAAATAAAAGCAAGCCTTAAGTGCGCAACAGAAAAGAATAGTCTATATGAATAGATAATTGGCAGCACTGGCAGATGCGAACCCATATACCAGAAATGTCTAGGCAGGAGGGAAAAATATTGTTAATGAAACAAAATACGACTGCGTACAAGACCTTAATTCACCCTGTATTCACATATGGGGCAGAAACGTGGAGCTTCTCCAATATAGATCAAATCAAGCTGCTTAGGACCTAAATGTTTAGATAACGAGTAAAGAAGGCGAAGTAAAGCAGAACTGGCCGACCAACATAATGATAAGGACGCAGTTCGGTGCACTGGATTACATGATGGACGAGAGTAGTACAATAAGCAAAATTGTGCTTAAACGGCTGTAAAGTAAAGGAAGATTCTCAAGGCCAAGATTGCGTTGGGTGCGGATTCTAATAGCAGAGCTTTGTTTGGACTGGATAACTAGAGATAATTGATAACTAATTGTAGAGACCCGGGACTGAGAGATGAGTTGTAGAAGTCATGAAAAAGAATAAACTAATTGAACTCAAATCGTGGTTAAGAACCTATCTATTGTTTCAAAACAGGCATTTTTATTTTATGATTATCTTATTCGTTTATTTTTAAATTCAGCTTTCAATGAAAATACGCGTTTTAACAACCTATAAGTCAAAATATCAAAGTTTTGCTTATTATCAGCAATTGTGGTATGGTTTCATAAGAATCCGAACTAATCTGAAATTATGATGACCAGTGTAATCGATTTAATTCAAAAGAAATTATATCATAAAAACTCCACGTAACACTTCCCAAGGCACGCCTTAGAAAAAAATCATTAGCAATTTATAACGCATTTGTTGTTTTAAAAAAAAATATAGATCTCTTCTCTTATCGCCCTTCTTGTTCCTTAAGGGTTAATTAGCTATTCAGGGTAAAGAAAAAGAGATCATTAGAATTACAGACCGACTCGGCTTTTTCTTGTGAAACTTGGTTAGAAAGTTTTATAAAGGAACGATCTTGAAATAGTTTTTTTGTTCTTTTATGTCAGGTCCTTACCGACTCAAAGCCGTAAGGAGGGGAATTTCAACAGGTTGTCAAAATATTTTACTTGGAGTAGGAAAAAGATTCTTTCCGTGGGTGCGCCATTTTAAACCACCAAGACTGGAATGGAATTGGTGCCGAATGACCCGACACGCTTAAATGACGCCTTATTAACCAAGATTTATTAAAGTAAAAATATTTGGTATTTAATGTGAGTAGTAGTATTTTCAATTCCTTTAATTTTATTTTCTGGGTGAATATTTGGGGTAGGGGGAAGGGGATTGCCTTTTTCCCCTTCCCCAATAAATGAAATGTTTACCATTGTTTTCTTGCTTAGAGGAAATTATTCCAGAAAATTGTCAGTTTCAAGGTTTGTTTTGAAGAGCAAAATATTTCAGAATGCAACGTAGTGCTGAGGGATACGACCGATAATTGGGTAATCAGCAGCACATGTTAGGTTTAAAAAAGCAGGGTTTTTTTTATTTTTATTTATTCGAATTTACAACTGTATAATGGAATACAACAAGTAAATTGGAATGAAATATAAAAAGGCATGAAACACAAGTAGAGAAGCTTCCCAATGGAAGCACTTAGGGGTTTAAAAATCAAATATGCACAAGTCATGTATTAGAAAATAATAATCTAACATTTAAATGTAAGAAACTGACACATATTCTATGTGCTTTGGTAAAATAGATTTCCTCAAATTATCTTGAAGCCGAATAAGCCAAGTGAATCAAGGCTGTACGAATACGTCAGGAATTCATGAAGCTTGAAGTTTTAGAATCTCAAGAGTCTCTTAATTTAAGAAGCGTGACAAGTGACTTAATGTCGCTTAGGGATTTCTTGATAACTGAGCTCAGCTGTTTATTAATTATTAAGTCAGCGCATAGCTAACTTCCGATCTTGATAGAATAATTAAAAAGGAAAACTGCCAGAGGGAATAAATAAAATGGCGTCTACAAAATGACTTCCGCAATCATTCTCAAAATCATTATTTAATGTTTTAACTTTTCCATAAATTAAAGTTGAAATAACTTTCTTATTTCATTTAATGTCAATTAATATAATTTCAAGTTAGAAGGTAAGAAATTAAAATCATTCAGAGTGAATCTAAAAAGGTAATTGGTAAAAAAGAACTAAAAATATAAAAATCAGAAAAAGTGAAAAATTATAATTAAGACGAGAAAAAACATAGATAACTATTAAGAACAAAAATTACATTTAAACAAACATAATGATACCTCTTTTAAAGATGCGTTAATATGATCCAAACACTGTGTAAATATATGTTTTGTATTTAATATGGAATTATTATATTTAATTCGAACATATTCTTAAAAATGATTATTAAAATTTTATTGGAAGGAATTAGTCCGGGTGGCGGTCATTAAATGAAACAACTAAATAGTTTCAACTATTTATTGTTTGCCAACGTTTCGACCCCCTTTGTGGGTCATCATCAGGGCTAAAAAGATACAAAAAAATACAATTTCAATGACATTACATACAATATTATATAACCTATTGAGCTAGAGAACGTCAGTATTAAAATATAACAGAAAAACTATATATGTAAAAAAAACTTAATTAAAATACAATGACCATAGTACAATAATGAAAGTGTTATACAAAAAATTTTTTAACTAAACAAAATTTACACAGGTATCAATAATTTACATGAAATATGACACATAAAAATATGAAGTAGTGTGGAGATACGTACCGCATGGTGGGAGAATGGAAACTAGGTACTGTTTGGTAGATGGGGGGTAGGTAGGATGGAAAATACGTAGGGAAAAAAAAAAAAAAAAAAAAAAAAAAAAAAAAAGGATACAGATTCATGGACAGGGTCTGACAACAATGACTACAATTCTTAATACTACCATACAAAGAATCAATGGAATTTAACTTATGATTATAATAATGATACAGGATAAAAAAATTCTAATTCAATTCTTGAAATATCACCTATATAATAGTAAGAAAAGTGATGGAAGATGTATATGGAATTTTAAATACATAAACAAAACAAAATAAATACATACATAGAATTATATGGATACCTAAAATAGATTTAAAAAAAAAAAATAAAAAAATAATAAAAATTAAATAAAAACAAAACAACAAGCAATAATAATGAAAAACAAAACAATATATATAGTGGGATAGACAGAGAAAATATGCTACTTAATAGAGTTTAATAGAAATAGAAAAAAAACTTTATTCTGGGACAAGGTCCCTTGAGAATAACAATTATGAACAAAATAATAAATTATAACTGGCCAAAAACAATGTACAACTACAATTAAATAATACAATAATGAAAAAATGAAAAAAGGGTCAGAGTACCATCTCTATTTACAGTTTAAAGAAATAAATAAATAAGAATAAACATAAAATGTAACTTTTACATCTCATTAAAGTAAGTGCATTAAAATCAAATTTACCTTACATAAGTTGGCATAAAAAAAATTAGCTAACATCTGTCTGAAGAGAAAGGAAGTATTGAAAGAGGAGGGATTTAAAAGATGATAGGGAAGGAGCATGACGGATGTTTGAAGGGAGAGTATTCCATAAGGCAGTGGAACGGGCTAAAAATGAGCAGTCATATTTTTTGGTTCTATGGAAAGGAGTGTGGAGGTCAGACAGACGGGATCTTGTTTCCTGGTGATGGGTTGAGGATTTAAATACCAGAAGGCTGCAGACATAAAATGGATGGTGGGAGTTTATGATTTGATAAAGGAATGATCCAAGGAAATATTGTCTTCGAAAGGTTGGGGTTAACCACTTTAACTCGTTGTAGAGGTGGGATACATGGGACCGTCTCGAGGTACCGAACACAAATCTTAAGAAGCAATTCATAATCCTTCTCAATCTGCCCTCGAGCACCTTCGAGAGGCCGCCACATGCCACACAACCATAGTCAAAGTGGGGAAAAATGAGTGATGAAACTAGGAGTTTACGGGTAGATTGTGGTAGGAGATGTCGGGATCGGTGGAATAATTTCAAGGTACTAATTGATCGACGGAAAATTTGGGCAATTTGGGGTTTCCAGGATAGGTTTTGGTCGATGATGATGCCAAGGTTTTTAACAGAGGAACTAAAAACAATAGGATGATCATTAAGCAAAAGCGGAGGAAGGGTGGTGATAGATCGGAGGAGGGATTTGGAACCAATAAGGATGGCCTGAGTTTTTGTAGGATTAAGCCTCAAGTTATTCAGGTTTGCCCAGGCACTGATTCCATCTAGGTCCTCCTGAATACTGGCAAATGCTACAGATAACTCGGAGGGTGGGAAGGATAAATAGATTTGGAGGTCGTCAGCATATAGGTGGTAGGAACAGCGGTGGATTGAATTGGGAAGGTCATTGATGTAAGTATTGAACAGAAGGGGTGAAATACTCGAGCCTTGGGCAACGCCTGAGGTTAGGTCAAGGGAATCAGATAGGGGTTGATTAGGAATGACAACCGCTTGAGTGCGGTTGGAAAGAAAGGATTGAAACCATCGAACTGAACTGTTGGAAAAGGATAATGATTTTAATTTAGAGAAAAGGATCGAATGGTTGAGGGAATCAAAGGCTTTGGTAAAATCTAAAAGTATAAGGACAGTTAATCTTTTTTCATCTATAGCGGTATAAATATCGTTTGTGATTTTGGTCAGAGCGGATTGCGTGGAGTAGCCAGGTCGGAAGCCGGATTGGTAAGGATTAAGTTTGTTGGTTTTTTCAAGAAAACTGGATACCTGGGATTGTACAATCCGTTCAAGAGGTTTAGAAAGGTTCGATAGGATGGATATAGGTCGGTAGTCTTTAGGGGAAGATGGGTTAGGGATTTTGTTTATAGGATGGACCAAAGCTTGTTTCCAGGAAGCAGGGAAAACTGAATTTTGGAGGGAAAAATTGTAGATGAAAAGAAGGACTGGCAGGATTTCTGGAAGGCATAATTTTAGCAATTTTACCGGAATTCCATCGAAACCTAAGGAATTAGCACGGGATTTCATTATGGAGGATATGAGGTCTGTTGGTGAAATGTAGGAGAAATAAAAGTTATCGGAATTGAATGATGATGAAAGGGATAAGTTAGGAGAGAAGGCTGGTGAAATGTTGGAGGAGCCGGGTAAGAAGTATGAATTTAGTTCATGGGGTGATACCGGGAAGACTGAACAGGTAAAGGATTTACAGAGAGAGAGTTTACGAAGAAGTTGCCATCTGGATTTAGGATCAGGAGCGGAGGACAGGGCTTCTTGAAAATAGTTGGGCTTCGCTCGCCTTACTGTTGTTTGTGTCAAGTTTCGGAGGGCCTTGAACGCTTCATAGTCCTCTGCTTGCCTTGTACGTCTGAAGCGCCTACGGGCAGCCTCACGTTTTCTTTGTAGTTCTCTTATTTCTTGACACATCCATGGAACAGGTCTGCGTCGGAAGGTACGGGTTTTTAGGGGAGCATGTTTGTCAAGGAGGGTGGTCAGGTTGAAAGTGAGGATGTCGACCATGGCGTCAATGGAGGAACATGAATATATATCGTCCCATTTCATGCTTTCAAGGTCGGGTAGGATGTCTTCACGAGTGAGGGAATTTATGTTACGGAAAGTTATGATTTTTGGAAGGATTTCTGGTGTAGGTATATTATATGATATCTGGATTAAGTCATGGGAGGATAGAAATGGGATTGAGATTGGGAGAGAAGGTTCTGCGCAGAATCAATAATATGAACATCTAACCAAGTGTCAGAATATCGTGTATGATGTGTCGGGGAAAAAGGAACAAGATAAAGGTTAAGAGAAAAGAGAAGATTTTCTAGGTACTGTTTGTCATTGGAATCGGAAAGGATATTGGTATTAAGGTCGCCGGAAATTATGATATTATTGTAGAGAGGATTATAATTGTAGAGGGTTGTTTCGAATGGAGCGTCAAAAGGAACGAGAGGAGGGCGGTACACAACTGCGATTAGGATAGGATGGGTGTTGCATGTAATTTCCAAAAAAAGGAATTCAATATGTGGTTGGTCGGATGGGGTTGAGACTTCTAATATGCGAGATTTTAGGCTATTATGGATGTAAAGACCGACGCCTCCGCCTGTACGGCCTATTCGGTCATGACGTATAAAGGAATATTCAGGTAGAGAGACAGCGGTGGAGGGGATATAGGGTTTCAACCAGGTTTCGGAGACTGCGATGATATGATAAAAATTGCGGGTAAAATAATGGAGGAATTCGTCATAATGAGCCGGCAAGGATTGGGAATTCACATGACAGACGTTTAGGATACTAGACATAGGGGTGGAGGGAGAAAGAATACAGACAATAGGAAAACGATGTAGCTAAGATAATGAATGATGATATTGATGAACAATAATGAATTTAAAAATATCTGAAAGATAAATGCCAACGAAACTATATATACATACATACACACATAAATATACACATACACATATACTCGTACACATACACCTAAATAATAGTATTTAAATAAAATATAGTGAACCTGACATATACAATGTAAATTTCCAAAAAGAATACAAATATATATAATAAAAATGAAGATAACTATAATAAAAATTGTATAAGAAACAATGTTCATAAGAATGAAAATAACTTTGATGACATTATAAATATCTGTGATAACAAAAGAATAAACTTTGATAAAAATAATATTATTTTTTATGGAAATGAAATAAACTTTGATATAAATAAAACAAAATAGTTTTTGATAAAAGTAAAAATGAAATATGACAAAATATACAAACATCTTATACAAAAATAACATTAAGTTTTGTAAGAATAGAATGAGAAAAACTTTGATAAAAAATATAGTAGCTGAATAACTATCTGTGATAAAAATAAGATAAGTTTTGATAAATGTAAAATAGACTTTGAAAGAGAAAACAAAACAAAGAATCTTTGATGAAAATAAAATAGCCTTTGATAGAAATAAAATATACTTTGACAAAAAATAAAGCACCTTAAATAGAAATAAAAATAACTTTAGTACTAATAGAATAAAAATAACTTTGATGAAAACGGAAATAACTTCGTTAAAATTAAAAATAACTTTGATAAAATCATAAATATCCTTAATAAAAATTAAATAAACTTTTGACTTTGTGATCAAAATGAAAATTAAGAAATAATAAGATAATGATATCGCGATAAAACATTGAAGAGAAGAATCATAGGCAAAATTAGGAATGGAGCTAGTCAGTAGACGAGAGCACAGGTGTCAGCCAAAAACATCGAGGTCTTGAGAATGGTCAATATAGATGTCAGGTTGGCCATCGCCCTTACGGCAGCGCACCCTACCGCCCGCGAACCACACATACTTCAGCTTACCAGCTGACTTCTTCTGACGAGCGAGCCAATAGAGGTGCCTGTTGGTAGGGGTCATCTCCTCGCTGAGGTATATCCGGTGGCAGTCATTCTCCTGCCAACCTATATCTCTCGTAGAGAAGTCTCTCTTCATCTTCCTACTGTTAATCAGCTCATCCCTCATGGTCTGTCTGACGAACCGAGCGATGACGGGAGGCGGTCGCGGGTCATCCTTTCTCTGCCTTCGTCGTTCAATCGTGTCCAGGTCTTCCATTTTAATTTTAATTCCGAGGGCCGCCGCTACATTGGTTACCAGAGCCGCAGGGGTTTCGCCCGCACGGACCGGCACGCCTCTGATTTCCAGTGACCTGCACAGTAGGCCCTGTTCAGCCTTATTTAAGCGAACCTCTAATTCGCCTACTTTCGATTTTAATATGTGGCTATATGTGGAGGAAATGCATTGTTTATAGGTTTTGTGGTTAACAGGATTGGATTAGAGGTGGATGTGGACGGATTCAGCGATTAGTCTTTTCTTATGGTTTGGAACATATTCTAAAATAGAGCAGTCGTCAAAATTAAAGGAATGATTGAGATGAATAGAGTGTTCGGAAAGTTTTGAGGCTAGAGGGTTTCAAGAGGATACGGAGAGTTTATGATGTGATATTGTGGTTTTTAGGTAATTTTTGGTTTCTCCTACATAGGATACATCACAATCTGAACAAAAAATTTTATACACAATATTGGAACGATATAGAGGAGTGATCGGGTCTTTTGTATTGGTAAAAAGGTGAGAAAGCTTGTTCTGGGTCTTTAGTCCTAGTTTTAAGGAAGTTAAGGAAATTTTAAGGATTTTTTAAATATATTTTCAGAAAGGTGCGGAATGTAAGGTAGGGATTTATATAAAAATATCATGGGTGAATCATGGTCGGGAATTGTGGGGGAAGTAATGGTGGTTTTTATGTTATTATAAGAATCTATCCTCGCGCGGATCTCATTACAGCGTGGTCGGTGGAATTTCCTCGGAAGCTCCTCCCGGCTAAGTCCGATGGACCGCACACCAACAATGAGAGCGGCCCCCCAGGCTTGCTGGAGGGTGTGACGTAGGTTCGAACGCCCTACTCACATATTTTAGTTCACAAAATACCACCAAAAGTCATGGATTCCTCTGAGGTAAAACGCTCATTATCCGGAGGTAAACTAGTCCCCCGTTCGGGTCTCCGGGTGGGGACTGCTTCAGGGGAATCATGGCGCAAGATGAAAATAAAAGATCTAACAATAGGGACGTGAAACGTTAGAAGTTTAAATACGGCGGGTTAAAGTCGGTCGCGAATGAAGTTAAGGGGTACCATTTAGATATCGTTGCATTACAAGAGGTTCGCTGGCCAGGGGAGAGTTCGTTAACAGAAGGAAAGTATACTATTTGGTACGGGGGGAGCGTTAATTATTGTTTAGGTACCGGGTTTCTGATTAGGAATAGATTTCTTTCCGCATTACGGGACGTACAGTTCATTAGTGAAAGAATATAGGTTGCTATATTTCAAGGGCGTTGGTTTAAAATCGCGTTTATAAACATTCATTCTCCCACCGAAGATAGTGATGATGAAGTAAAATGTGAATTTTATCATAAACTAGAGTCGGTTAACGATAGGTTACCGCGAAATTACATTAAGATAATACTAGGCGACGCGAACGCAAAGGTTAGAAGGGAAGAAGTATATCGTCCTACAATCGGTAAAGAAAGTTTGCACGAATATAGTAATGATAATGGGACCCGACTAATAAACTTTGCCATTTCGAAAAACCTAGTTATCAAAAGTACTACGTTTAAACATAAGGATATTTATAAGTATACGTGGACATCGCCGGATGGACAAACACGGAATCAAATCGATCATGTTTTAGTACAAAACAGATGGCAAAGTAGCATAATTAACGTGAGATCGTATCGTGGTGCAGAATGCGGTTCTGATCATGAATTAGTAATCGCGAAACTTCGACAAAAACTAAATACAAAAAAGAAAACACCGAACTATATTCGTCCCGAGAATTTTGATTTAGTTAAATTGAACAACCCCGAAATTAGAAAACAATTCGCGATAGAAGTAAAAAATAGGTTCGAAGCTTTGAAATCTTCAGACGAGGAACACGAAGATGTAAACAAATTATGGGAAGGGATTAGGGATAATATTAAAGAGGTCGGTAATTTATGTCTTGGGAAAATCGAAAATAAAAAGAACAAACCTTGGTTCGACAGGGATTGTCAAAATATGTTCGAAAAAAGAAAAACCGCTAAACTGAATTTCTTAAATAATCCAAGCGATAATAATGTGGCTTACTTTCGGTTAGTAAAGAATGAAACTTCAAAATTCTTGAAAAATAAAAAAAGGGAGTATCTTAAAGGCAAAATAATAGAAATAGAAAAACACCGAAACGAAAATAACGTAAGAGAGATGTACAAAGGTATAAACAAATCGCGTAAAAGATTTAAACCTCTATTGAATGGGGTTAAAGATGCGAATAACAATATAATTGCGGATCCGACTGAGATATTAAATAAATTTAAACAACACTTTGACGGCATATTAAATACGGAAAATAATAATCAATCTCCTCTCTCTGAATATCAGAGCGCTGAACCATGGATAGACGCACCGAGTGAAGAGGAAGTCGAAATGGCGATAGGAAAATTTATAAGGCTGCAGGAAATGATGATATCACGAGTGAATTAATCAAGGCGTGTGGAGAAGCGGGCGTTTCCAAAATACATTTTTTAGTTAAAAAGATCTGGGAAAATTAAAAATGCCCGAAGAATGGAAAGAATCAATACTTATTCCGATTCACAAAAAAGGACCGAGGAAGGATTGTAACAACTATCGTGGGATCTCTCTTCTCCCAGTATGCTATAAAATATTCTCGTCAATTCTAACTAGTCGAATCACGGAATACGCTGAGGAAATTATCGGAGATTACCAATGTGGTTTTAGGCGGAATCGCTCGACTATTGAAGAAATAAAGTCCCGGTTAAAGGTGGGAAATGCGTGTTATTATTCAGTTGCTAAGTTACTTAGTTCGCGGCTTCTATCTAAAAACTTAAAGGTTAGAATTTATAAAGCTATTATTCTTCCAACGGTTCTTTACGGATGTGAAACGTGGCCGCTTACTTTGAAGGATGAACAACGGCTTAAGGTCTTCGAAAATAAGGTATTGCGTAAAATATTTGGTCCGAAGAGAGATGAGGCCACTGGGGAGTTTAGAAGGTTGCACAACGCGGAATTGCGGAACTTGTATCCTGTGAATATAACTGAGCTGATTGCATCGCGGAGACTCAAATGGGCGAGTAAAGTTGTAGGGTTCGATGACGTGCGGATTCCGAGAAAGTTGGTATTTGCTGATCCGACTGGTAGGCGTCCGAAAGGTAGGCCGAAGCGTAGATGGGAGGATTGCGTTAAGGCAGATCTCGGGAGCTTGGGCTTGATTGGTGAACATTGGACGAGTCTGTGTATGCAGAATTTGGTGGTATCGGCATCGAACCTTCGGGTTCGCTAAGCCTATTATTATTATTATTATTATTATTATAAGAATCTATAAGGTTTTTAATGATTTTTTTTGGGAAGCTGTTTAAGGTTAAGATTTGTTTAATACGTTCGATATTATTAGGATGGTTCTTTGGATCAGACAAGGATAGGCAACGGTGGACGAGATTCTTGGCAACATTTAATTTCTGATGATATGGGTGTTGGGAGAAGAAGTTGAGCAGTCTACCGGAATAGGTGGATTTGGTGCACCAGTCAGTTGAAATAGAACCGTCAGTGTTTCTAGTGATAAGTAAGTCTAAAAAGGGGATTGTCAAGTTGTTTTCTATTTCTACGGTAAAACGGAGGCATGGATCATATGAATTAAACGATTTTAGGATATCGGGGATTTTGTCTGGGTTTATTATCAGGAAGAGGTCGTCCACGTACTTTTTAATAAATATAATTTCATTTTTATAGGTTGCGGTTATAGAGTCGAGTAGGTCATTTAGTACGATGTTAGAGAGGTCAGGAGCGAGACAGTTACCCATTGCAAGTCCCGAGATCTGATTGTAAAATTTGTTCTGAAAAGTGAGATATCCGGTTTTACAACAAAGTTCTAGTGATTCTAAATATGAAAGAAGATTAAATGTGGTGTGGGGTTCAATGATGTTCCAGTGTTTTTCTACTAGTTGGATAACTTTATCAATGGGGATATTGATAAAAAGGCTTTCGGCGTCAAAGGATGTTAGAATGTAGTTGGAGGGAATACGTAACGATAGTAACTGTTGTCGGAGGTAAAAGGAATTGTTAATGTCATAGGGGTTAGTTCGGCTAAGTATTTTAAGTGAAGGTAGAAGGAATTTACTAAGTTTCGAAGAAGGTGCGTTGATATTAGAAATGATGGGACGGAGTGGATTGCCGGGTTTGTGAATTTTGGGAAGGCCATATAAATGTGGGGGTAAGGAGTTGTACGGGATCAAGTTTCTGTACGTGGTTAGGTTGATGAATTTGTTTTCTAAAAGTTTTTTGATATGTTGATTGAATTGTATCATGAGTGGGCGGGTGGGATCACGGGAAGATGGTGTATATGTCGATCGGTCTGATAAAAGTGAGTTTATTTTGTCGTCGTATTCAGTTTTGTCCTTTATAACTGTTACGTTACCTTTGTCAGCCCTAGTTACTATAAGTAGTTTATTGGACCTGAGGAATGAACGAGTGAAGAAAAGATCTTTGAAGAAGAGGGGGAAAGAGATTATTGAGGTGGGGGGGGGGGGGGGGTTGGAGACATTTTTTTTGTATAACACTTTCATTATTATACTATAGTCATTGTATTTTAATTAACTTTTTTTACATATACAGTTTTTCTGTTATATTTTAATACTGACGTTCTCTAGCTCAATAGGTTATATAATATTGTATGTAATGTCATTGAAATTGTATTTTTTGTATCTTTTTAGCCCTGATGATGACCCACAAAGGGGGTCGAAACGTTGGCAAACAATAAATAGTTGAAACTATTTAGTTGTTTCATTTAATGACCGCCACCCGGACTAATTCCTTCCAGTAAATCTCAACGGTCAACTAATTACATCCACAATTAAAATTTTATATATGAAGTTTTAATTATGACAAAGTGTGAAGAACCAAAAAAAAAAAAAAAAAAAAAAAATAAGTAATAAAAAAAAAACTGAATTATTAAATTGCATAAAGGGTCTTATTTCTATTATTTCATTGTTATTAGAGACGGTACTGTATTTAATTTTAACAGTTCTACAAGAAGATGGTTGGTTAGAGATTCCTTTTGACTACCATGTTTCCTTCCGAATTAAGGGGACTCGTGTTATAGAGAGGAGATGAGGTCCAAGATTGTTCTCCTCACAGCTAATATAAGATAACAAATAATTATCCCGCCCCAGCTGGACATGAATCCAAGGCTAGAGGATTAGTAGCTTTATATATTGTAGTTACCTTACGTTCTCCACTTCCTCTGACTGCCTCTATTGTATGAAAGAAAGAATTTATATTTAAGTTATATTTAGTAATTTAAGTTCTAATAGTAAGAATAGTAATATAGAGGTATAATGTACAGTTAGAAACCTAAAAAACGTGCAAATTATTACACAATGGTTTATTATTTCCAAATGACTATATTACTGTACAACTGTTTATAAAGCTGTAGATAGGCAATTAAGTGATATGAAAAGCAATAAATAATTCAAAGTAAAATGGCATGACACTACTGCTAATTTTAAAACGCTATATCTCTGCTAATTTTTAAACAATTTCAATGATTCTTTTTTTATTTTGTAGAAACTTCAATCTCTATGTTTTTATTTATTTAATAATTAGGACAAATTCAATCTTTTTTTTCAATCTTCAATAACAACATATTTTTGATGGAATTACATCTATTATAATTTGTTACTTGAATATTCAGATCAACTTCAACGGATTTTTTATTATTCGTTATTCGGGTTCTACGCATCTTAAAAGGTAAGCCCTCAAATATTGAAGGGGAGTAATTTTTTATTTAATTTTTTGGTCGATTACGAAGGTTCATTATTGAAAATAATAAACCAAAAGCTGTGGAAGGTAATATAAAGTAACGAATAGGGCATAAACTTGAGTGATTATTGTACCTAACAATTTTATATTGCTTTATTATTAAATCTAAAACATATGTTTCCAACGGAGCTGAATGTAATTCTTTAAACTTTTTTCAACCCTAAATTTATTTAATATTTCTTAAATCGATTTTCACAACCGAGCGAAGCCTCATGTTGCCCGCACCAGATTTTTTTGAATATAATAATACCAAAGTTGAACTACTGATATTCAGAAAAAATAATAGTTTTAATGCCTAACCTTTAGGGATCTTTAACCGGTACCTATCATCGCACAGGTTCGGGACAAATGTGATACAAGCTTATACTGTCATTATTCACATGTAAAGATACTGCCCATTGGCAGATCTCCAAAAAATATGCTAAAACTGAAGTTCTCGGAGCCATCTTCTTTTCAGACGCTTCAGAGGATTATCAGGGATTGTTGAGGTAGAAAAGTTTGAACCTAGTGGATTAGAGTGGGAACGGAGTTTGTCATGAAAGGAGTGGTACCTGGTTCGGGCCAAGTCAGCAACATAAGGAACATTTTGGTCTTTATGAATTAGTTGATTCGTGACAAAATAACGAGCATTGAGGATTTTTCGAAGGATTTTTGGTCGTAAGGATTGGAGACGGAAGAATTTGATGGTTTAGCAGAGCACCAAAGCTCTACCCCATAAGTCCATATTGGCCTTATGATAGTCATGTAGATGAGTCTTTTGTAGTTAAGCGGAAGGTTTGTACGTTTGTCCAGTAAGCAGTAGTCGAAAACGTCGGGCAGTTTATTGTCTTTTCAGTCTTGTGTGAGGATTCCAAGTAAGACGTTTCTCCAGATGGAGACCTAGATATCGGATCTGTTCGACTGGGACAAGCGGAGTGTTAAAGGAAACAGTAGGGCAGGATGTCATCGGTTCACGACGCATGGTGGAGGTTATTTGGTGTTTTTTTTTTTATCCTCCATTTCTGACACCATACTTCAAGTTTTCTGATGTGGAATTGAAGGGTTTAAGAGGCAATGGTGGGATGATTATTGACTAACAATACACAGGTGTCATCAGCATAAGTTGAACCCATCTCTTACAAGGCCTCCTCCTGCCCTCCATCTTGCCCAGCAAAATCAACTTTAACAAGTTATACCGTCGGCTGTTTCACATTATATGTCCAAAATATTCCAGCTTACGTGATTTTATTAAAAACAGCAGCTTCTTTTCTTCACATATGCTTTCTAAGACCCTAAGGTTGGTGATATGATCGGTCCATGGGATTCTTAAAATAAGTCGGTATAACCACATCTCAAGCGACTCAAATTTGCACAGGAAGCTTCAGTTACAGTCCAGGATTCGACCCCGTAGAGCAGCACGGGGAAGACATAACTTCAATAGTGTGATCTTAGTTAGCTGTGAAAGATCATGGCATATGAACAATTTGACATTTTGAGAAAAGCCTCTCTGGCCCTCTTTATTCTGCATTTAATCTCCCACGTTTCATATATTTCGGTTCCGAGATAAGTATATACATATCTCTGAACTCTTTCTGTTTGTTGGTTATTTATTGCGAGTTAGCCAGCATAGTTAGTGGTTTTTGACACTATTTTTTTGTATTTTGAAGTGCAGAGACAGCCCGTATTTCTCACTGACCTTGACCACCCAAACCACCATCTCTTGGAGACTCTCAAGGCTGTTTAACTGGCATCTCAACAACAATATATAATTAGATATCAGATATAGCTTTAGATTTGATATCAGATTAAATATTAATAACTACTTACTAATAGTTTTCTGACTTATCTAAAATATAGTTATACAGACCGTAGTATATGTGGACAAAGCGGTGCACAGGCAAGGGCTGGTTCATTTAACATCTATTATTAATAGTGTTAGGTAATTAGGTGAAAATAGGTACTTTAATAACCTTATATAGAATGGGTAATCAAGACTGAATTGCTTCACACTGCAAAGCAAGTCCTAATCAAATTTATGGCGCCTCCTCCAACATTTTATCGAACCTGATTGCATACGAGTTATGATGACAAAATATAAATTAATTGCCTTTCAGAAATTTTAATAAAGTACTATAGTATGGAAATATATTCCACAAGAAGATTGCAAAAAATAAATGGTCACATTTTAATGTAAAAACAAAATAAACGACTATTAATTTAATGATTTTAAAAGACATTTCATACATTCAAATCTAACATTATAATTCACTGTAAAATGGCAAAGCTTTTTTTTTTTTTTTTTTTTTTTTTTTTTAAAGTAATCTAAAATATCCTTGAGAGGTTTTCTGCATGAATAACTATTGCCGGCAGTCTCTCATCGACTTCATTCAAACTCTGATCGCAAAACTTGATAGCAAATAGAAGTCCCTGCACGTCTTCTATAACCATCCATGGAATATTAGAAAAATGGAAGAAGAAGTTGGTCATTATTATGATAAACATTTGTTATTTAGAAACTTAAATGAAACATTATTTTTTCAAATATTAATATCAAACTGTCAGTGGCATAAATCTAAAGTTGACAATCGAGTTTCGCTTTTGATTATTCTTTTAAATTTAAACTTTGATTACCTACGTATATATATAAAAGATATCTGCCATCAGTTCTTACTGTTTTAATGAGCTACTTTATTCAAGGAGGAACCCGAAATCTCGATGCCTTATATTTATTTATTGAATATGGATCCTCCCCCCATATCACCTGTACTCTTCGTTTAACTGATGACTCACTGCCCCCTAGTATCCTTTAGTAAAATTTCCGTTGAGAACTTGAATCCGAAAAATTCACGATCGAATCCTCTCCTTTGTCTACGTTTTCTGTGAAGGTAAGTGAAATTGAAATGAGTGAATTAAAATAAATAATTTAATAATATGCACTATTAATTATTCATAATTAATTAATTCATAATTAAAATTAACTCCTGTAGAAAAAACCCGATAACTAGGACTCCATCTTACTTGGTATCCTCATCACACATGACTGGAATGACAAGTAACTGCACGAAAATAACGATTAAAACACTTACTAGGCAAAAGTTCAAAACTTCTAGTCTATTACAAAAAAAAACTCATATTTGGATATATGGAATAGATCTTTGTGACTCTACTGAACCATATCACTCCTACCGCATTCAATCCTTACAACCTAAAATCATTTTCAAATTCCTGAATATTCTCTTATTTTGTCACAATAAACTCCTCCATAATGACCTCGATACCCCATTTGTCGCAGACCTAGCCCGAAATAGATACCTCTTTTCAGTCTAAACCCCACGCCTACACAAGCCCACTTGTCCGTTATCGATTTTCTATACACATTCCACTAAGACAATTTAAAAGAATGTGGAAGAAGAATCGGGACCTAACCCCTTAAAATAGTTAATGAAGAGCTACCAATGAGTATACAGTACCTAATACAGTAGTAAATTGGCTGTGTGTAAGTGTGTGTGTGTATGTGTATACAATGGTATATATATATATATATATATATATATATATATATATATATATATATATACATGTTTAAACATATATATATTTCTTAATTCTAGCTTTTATAACATGTTGACTGATCTATATTTCAAATTTTTTATTTATTATTATAACAAACCATCCACTCCCAGCTACCTCCCTATATCCACAGTCTTCTGCAATTTTTTTTTTTTTCACTTAATATTTTATTTACACCTGTAAAAAAATTACAATAAGCAAATGTGCTAAAATCTAAGTAAACATGGCGTGGTCAGGCATGAGGGAGACAGCACTCAGTGGTGCATCCTCCTGACATTAAGCAGAACTATATTTTTAGGTCAGGAGGTCCCTCATCCAACTCCTTTTCAGCCTACGCCGAGTTATGGATGATATGTCGGTTGTAGCCATGTTTTGTACAAGTTTGTTTATGTGTCCATTTAGTTTGTCGTGAAATCGTTTGTAAGTCGATCGAATGTGTTTTGTTATAGTAGGAATACGTAAGTCAGTATGAAGGGTATCGTTTGAAACATATAGTGGTGAGTTCGTTGCCAGTCTTAAAAATTGCGATTGAAATGTTTGTATTTTTCGTATGTGTGTCTTTTTAGCAGGTCCGTATATTTGGCAAGCGTAAGTCCATATTG